>MU226382.1:505359-552688 GCA_018584345.1 Thuja plicata
GATTACAAATAGTTCATAAAACTAAACTATCTCGAAGAGAAATACCAAAGATAGATGCATACAAGATTTTACTAGCCAATATTATAGCATAAATTTCAAACTCAATAATTCATGTGCATTAATAAAATATGGAATACTTATCTTAAGTTTCAAATATTTCCTTTCGTAAAGTGAGCCCATGTAGGAAATATCACATAAATCAACTCTCATCAAAATTAACACGACCTTTCTACTCTGGTCGACGCGTAAATCCACATCATTATCGTAGTTGAAATAATTCAAATTTGTGTGTTTGCTACTATCGAACGGTAACTTCGCCGATCTTTCCACTCGTAAAAATTTCAACTTATCGAATGGCTTATTGCATTTGTCCAGTACAACTGTATCACGCACCAACGACAAAACCTCGGAGTGTCAGACTCATAAGCTCTAGCTTTGTAGCAATTATTTCGAATGTGGACGCCGACTTCTCTGTTATATCATCTAACCATATTCCTTTGAATGTTAATTCCTCTTTTTTTTTTTTGAATGTTATCGATACCATGTTACTTTTGGGCTCGTTTAACCACAGGCGTAATCATTTGCCTTCCCAACCAAAGACAAACATCTATAGTCTCTCTCGAGCATCTTGGTATATTTCAATTTTCACATATATTTTCTTCAATTGAATGTGTTAGATAGGCCATATGGTACTTGATGGTTTGTGACACTTTGTATTACATGTCATTACTGGTTCGTGGCTCACTGCATGCAAATCCAAGAATCATCAAATTTATACCCAAGACATTCACCTTCCTTCATGTCCAATATATTAAATGGTTCATTGGAAAACTCATGCGAGGTGCCTCTGTCAGCACTTGCCCAAATTATTAATCACGTCCCATGAAGTCCATATCATGCCTTCCATTAGATAGTCATCATAATAATAGCCTCGAAGATTATCTATGTACGAAGGCTTGGTATCGTTCTATGCGTACCACAGTAATTGGTTAACAATTTTGAGTAAATTTTTGGCTTCATTTCCATCGTCCCATGTTTATTCATTCATCTGCTGGTAACATCGATGCATTTCCTATCACCAATCAATGTATTTGTTATCCATATCTAAGACACATTATCTCCATATATCGTATTTTCTTGGAAGCAACAATTTATTATACATATGCTATCCCAAACGCTTGAAAACAACCTCTTGGATGACATATACATACACAACTATAGTTCGGCCTTCCTATGATTTGGGAAATTGCCAGCCAAGAAAAGTGTTGATCATTACATCTGACTCAGCCAGAAGAAGATTAGGCAATTTTTCATCCTTTAGGGAATCACACAATATCAGTGAATCACACGAGACCTGTATGAGGCAATGATAAATTGCCATCCTCGTCCTAATGGGAGCAATGCTACTTGTGAAAGAGACTTGCTTCAATTGGGCTAGAGAACAATGAGACCAACCGTTAAGCATACAGACAACTCCCAATGACCACATCCGAACTTGGTTAATATATTTTTGGTGCCATTAACTTTGAAGAGACCCTCCTATTGAATTTGTGTAGTGATCTGATTAGAACGCATATGTTGCCGCTCTTGATTGCACCAACTGGTTGAACGACAATGAGATTGTCATTTCCGGGATGCTATGTTGGCGGAGTTTTAGGCTTCTCAAGGGGATGTGACTGCAAGATGACAGTGGGGATTACACTCATTACAAACTGACTTATTAGCTTAAAATAAAAATTCTTCCTTTTGAGAACAATGCCACCTTCGAAACAAGACCTATTAGAGAAAGTCTGTAACAAGTAGTCTTAGTGAATTCCGCTACTCCTGTATCCATCTTCTCCAAGCACATTCTACTCCTTTCCTAGCACAGGCACGACAATATTTATAACCTTCAATCCTCAGGTCCAGAAATGCCACTCAAACCTAACAGACAGGTAGAGAACCTGCTCTGATACCATGTTGAGATTTTAAGATCGCTGCAAATGTAATAGCACTGCGTAGATTGTATATTGTATGTATTTTTTAAATACAACAATCTCTCTTTCATTTATATTGAGAAATAGGCTAGGAGAGACATGTCCCTTCATGGGACATGTCTATTTATTATAATATTATAATGTTTCATTAATCAATCATATATTAGAATAATATAAGTTTGCATAATTAATAATAATATATATAATGTATCATATATATATATATATATACAAATACAATATATAATTATTAATCAATATCTAAGTATTATATGTATTCTAAATGATCATACGACTAAAGCTACAGACATTAACAACAGTTGACAACATATTTTAAAATCCATAAGAAGAAGGGGAAAGATGGAATTGAATTCCCAATTACCATGAGAATTTTTTATGTTAATCAATATTTAAGTATTATATGCATTCTAAATGATCATACGACTAAAGCTACAGACATTAACAAAAGTTGACAACATATGTTAAAATCCATAAGAAGAAGAGGAAAGATGGAATTGAATTCCCAATTACCATGAGAATTTTTTATGAAGTGTGCTCATCATTTGTTAGCATCCAAGAAGTCAGTAGAGGAATTGCAGTTCTATCATCTATTATTTCATATAGCAAGGTCAAACTTTGATCCCTATGATAGAATAAGAATGGTGGCTGGTAGAAAATATAGACATAGGATGCATCTTGAAGAGTAGTGGGCCAATACCAAAGATCATTGCAAGGTCAGGAAAAGAATGTATTCTAGGATACCACTTAGACTGATTAGAATTTGTAGAATCCTTCCAATGCCAGATAAAGTGGAAGATGATTAAAATGTGGTTCAACCTGAGTTCGAAAAAGAGAGAAATAAGACCATTCAACCACCTGATTGGTCTGGAACTGAAATAAGAGATCTTAATTTATTAGCTAGGCTTGTCACAAAATTCACAAGATAGTGGGTGGAACGTGAGGTCAATAGATTGAAAACAAAGAATGTCCTCTTTGTTAAGTTTTGAACTAGAACTGCATGAAAACAAATAATAGATAAATCAACAACACATTAACACTAGAGGCACCTTGGGAAAACCCTCCTACTCGAGGAAAAACCCAGCCACACCAAAAGATTTACTTAATTGGATAATAATAATAGAGTCCAGGAACACAGCTCAAACTCTTGAGCTTTCACACCACTAAAGGAATCACTGAACTCCTTGTACATAAAAGAACCTGCAACTATCTAGGGAGTGAATACTACATACAAAAAAATAGCAATGAATGACTTGTTACTCTATCTCCAATCAGTCAGAACATACATATGCTTTGCAAGTCAATGATGTTCCACACCAAATGAAAAACTACACAACTTCAATAGTATCGCATAATCTGAGAATCCCCGCCAATACATAGCAAAAGTGGTCTCTCAATAACGATCAACATTATGATATTTTTAACTCTTGTATGCTTCTGCCATTGCACAACTCATACACAACAATACATGCGATAAGACAAAATTACACAGAGAATTACGCTTCAAGAAATTGACAGCCCAATAACATCGCTCACACGGTGTTCGAAAACAGTGTAATGAATGAATCATCACAATAGAGAGAAATAATCCAGCTCAATCCCTAGACATCACGAACTCCCTAGACATCACGAACTGTCAAAGGCAATAGTAATCCCAAAGAACAAAAACCCTTTCATTCCATCGAACCGACGACAGTTATGAAAAATTGCATTTACAATTCCAAAACGACATAAGGGCCACACTGAATACAATGAAGAACAAACACTGTTGGGACACAATGAATGTCACAAAGTGATGAGCACGCACTCGACCTTGAGCATTTCCCAGCAACACGATAATAAAACTCAAACTGTTATGGCGTTGAACAATACTCAATAAACTGTCTCTGTCTCTTGCAGAATACAATCTGATACTACATAGCCTGACCATGACAGTTACACACTTCACTTTGAATTCCTCATGCGACTGTCCAGATACTCATGACGATTTGCATTCCTTATGCGATGACTAAGTAACTTATGACACTTGAGTTTCCATCGAATGACATGGCCGGTGACGACAAAGAATAGGAACCGATCCATCTCCAAACACAATCAATTTATTTTTGTCGGGAATAATACGCTGAATAGAGAGAGCACGATGTCGTGCAAGAAATGTTTGAAGCATATGAAACAAAAGACAAACACGGTAATGTCTGTAGCAGACCCAATGATAGTTGTTCCTTGAGCTCCAATAAAATCACATCAATTTGTGCTTGAATAATCACAGGTACAAATGATGTCTCCTGTAGCTACCAACATTAACACTCTTGACTTATGAGTTGATGGGAGATCAAGAGCCACATGATGGTAAAGTTGGAGAATCATCAGGAGTTGGAGACGAAGAAGAATTTCCACTAGAAAAGGAGGAATGTTGAAAAGGTGAGAGGATTACTCAGGATGTGTAACCAAGGAAAAAGCTAGATGTCCCAAGCTAGAAGTCTCCGCAGAAAAGACAAAGGTCAGAGGTAACACCATTATCCCCTAGTAGTTCCTTAAGTGTGCATGAAGTTGACCTCTTCACAAATGAACAGATTGAATCTAGTTCAAGAAGAAGGTTATAGGGAGATGATCAAATAACTCTAAGAGCACAAAGTGTCAATGCTCCTAGAGAATTTGCCCAATTGAGGAATGAAGAGCTAGTTGCTCCTATAGAGATAGATGATCATATCCAAGAGTCCTTTGACACAATGCTAGTTGAAGATTTGGGAGATCCAGAAGTTCCCATACCTGAAGAGGAAGTACACAAGGAAATAATGTAGTTGTAGGAACAAGTACAAGTGTGTGACCAACATTCAGCCGCTTTGGAATGGTTGAAGGAAAGAATGAGGAAGGATCCCGTGGAAGAAATTGACCTTGCGCTAGAATTACAGGAATTTGTAAATTAGATAAACAAGCCAGTAGAGAAAGGCAAGGCGAAGAAATTCTCCAAAATCACCAGGGATGAGTCAGGATCTAGAGTGTTACATGTAGTAATGCCAAGGACTGACAAGGCCAAAGATAAGATTACTCTAGAAGAATATAATGTGACAATAGTTGACCTGGGATAGGCAACCAAGGCAGAGGTGACAGAAGAATTTGATGATTCCACCCAAGCATTGGAAGAACAAATGAAGATGGAAGAGAAATATCCATAATTGAAAAGTGAGAACAAAGCTTTGTGCGGATATTTGCAACGCCTAACAAATCCAGTTCGGCAAGAAGACCAAGCATTTGTCCCCCCTATAACTCTTTTGGAGGAATTAGTGAATGACATTGAAGATATGAGGAAAATCACCCAAGGCATTAGAAAATGGGTGGAGAATGTTCAGAATGTTGCATGTAAGTTTGTCGAAGATTTGACTTAGATACATGGAAGAATTCTGGCTATTCTTTCCAAGATATAGTGTGTGGATCAGGCGTGGGATGATGCACATATCTACCAAAACAAGACTATTCCACACTTGGAGTCTTTGAGGAAGATTCCCAGGTAGGCGCTGATAGATGGTAGAGTGATAAGAAAAAATGAGGCATACGACTTTCTTAGATGGTAGGCACTAGAAAATGGGTGGAGAATGTTCACAATGCTGTATGTAAGTTTGTCAAAGATTTGGCTTAGATATATGGAAGAACTCTGGCTATTCTTTCTAGGATATAGTGTGTGGATCAGGCATGGGATGATACACATATCTACTAGGATGAGACTATTCCACACTTGGAGTCTTTGATGGGGATTCCCAGGCAGGCGCTAATGGATGACAGATTGATAAGAGAAAATGAGGCATACAAATTTCTCCGATAGTATGGTGTATTGGTCACAGGGAAGGAACTGTTTGAAAAATGAAATGAAGAGTCAGCTCGACAGAGGAAGATGATAGGGAACATCCAGGATGGGAATCCTTAATGCAATTGAAACATTGTTCGCAAGAAGGTTGGTCGATGAAGAAATGACTGCAAATGGTTTGAAGAATAGGTTGGAGGAATCCTTCAGTATGAAATTCTTCTCAGAAGACAATTTGGAGAATATTTCCATATTCTCAAGCATTATGTACAGGATCCAAGGATCAACACCAAAATGGGAGAAGAACTTCAGCAAGTGTGAAAAGGACATAGCTATTATGGAGTTCAAGCACAAAACTATGCCAAGTGTCTGTGTGGACGAGCTAGAAATAGTAATGTCCAGATTCTTTGCATTTAAAGAAAGGAATTAAGCATAGGCTATGCTGGGCAAAGGACCATTAAATGCTTAGTGAGAATCTTGTGTCATTAAAAATCAATTTGACCCACTCTCCTAGTAGGGGAGGACCCATCCTCTCATTATTCCATGTGGACCCCACTACTTATGACATGGAACCTCTCAATAACCGAACCCTAATTAAGGCTGATGTGGTGAAATCTTGGCCCTTGATTCTGTTTTGATCTTGGCCGCCCATTGTAATTTTAAGCCTATAAAAGGGGCTTGCCCCCTCATTTGTAACAAGAGTGAACTTTGGAAAATTGCTGCTATAAGCTATTAGAATAAAAGAGTAACTCATTGAAGTTTGGTGATTACTTGCTTTGTTTTGGGAGTTTGCATGGTTTCTTGTCCTCAAAGTAGATTAGATTTAATTTCAAGTTGTTAAATGAACAAGATTGATGATTTTGTTACGGTGAAATCGGTTACTCACACCTTTTGCAATTAGATGATTTCTATGCGCAATGTAAGGTTGACCTGAGCCTTTTATGTGGATGCTTAACTTCGATCACTGAATGTGCAATGTACTTATGATGGTGTTCATTTGTGGTGTGAAATTTTTTAACACAACCTTTGAAGATTGCACCTCTGTTGTGTAGTTGATTTGGTGAAGCAAAGTGTGGTAGGTTTCACCTAAGCAATCGTTGGCTTTCAAGTTCTTAGGATTAGAATAGAATCTGTCAACCTTTATCCTCTTTACTTCTGGTACATTTCGTTGAAACATTTTGAAGTACTTTTCATTGCCATATCATTCGAATAGTCCTCAAAGCTGAAAATATCAAACCCTTCTCGAAAGAATCACGTAAGCCCCTTCTGGATTACCATCATATATCGTGCCAAACGAGTTCATATCCATCATAAAGTCGCATGTTCGCAATAGGAACCTTGGAGTCACCTCTATAATCTTCGCAATCTAAGTATACAAGGGGTCTTTGTTCAAGAGAGGATAGAGTGTTCGTTGGCACTTTATTCTGTGTTGGTGTGGTCATAAAACACCCATCAACACTTCCCTACAACAATAATGTCTGAAAAAATCACAGAATTTGAAGTAAAGAATGCTGAATTACAATGATATGCCTTCTCCAATGAGTTCTCTTTGTCTTGAAGCCTTAATGAAAGGTAATGGATGCTAGAGAGAAAGCTCTTGCATGTCTTCGCTCATGGAAGGAACACAAGAACTTGATCATGGATGCCACCTTTAATGCTAATTCCTTCAATGCCTTAGAAATGACTGAAACTCTTGCTCAATGCTTGATGAGAGATAGAACTTGTGATGTGTGGATATGATGTGTTCAAATGAGGAGGGGGAGGCCTCCTTTTATACTCAACTTCAAAGAGGCCTGCGAAAATCCTAAAGCAGGCCAGCGTGGATAATATTTTTCTACACACCAAAATCCGACTGTTGAAATATTAAAATCTGGACCCTTTTTGGCTGGACACTGGGGCTTAGTACCATGGTCCAAGGGGACTATGGTGCCTAGTGCCATGGTCCAGTGGGACTAGTCCAGTCCTGGAGGGTTGGATTGGAGGCCAGAGGAGCTAGAAGAATAGTATGCACACACAATCAGGTCCTAGGATGTAAGATCAGTCAAAATAGAAGGCGCAAAATCAGGAGCACGAAAGTGAGTGCTAGGAAAGCATGTAAATGTATGTGGATACATTTTATGGCATTACATAATTTATTAAGCCTTTTAATTCCAAGAAGCAATTTGATTTTTTTTAAAACATCTTCGATACTTAAAGTCACTTTAAATGTCCCCCATTTAAAACTTTTTATTCTCTTTCCTGAGCTATAACATTGAGGTGCCCAATAAAAGAATTTAATAAAAAAGACAATCTTAGTGAAGATAATTAAATACAACCCAATAATGAACCCAATCAACGACAATGGTTGAAATGTTTTAGAATTGAATCTCAATATGATCCTGGTGATGAAAGGTGATAAACGGTCTTTGGGTGACTTACTAAAAGTAGGTGCCGCTGTCAAGAATCTTGGAGCCCATACTGAAAGTTGGAAATAGCATCTGAAAGGATTATTTGACTCTAAATCATTTGAGCTCACTGGTAACATGAAATTACCCCTCTGAATATGCAGACACAAACCTTGGAAGTCAATGACAATGGCATTGCTAGAGAACCCGAAAATGCGTATTATACATCTGTTAACTGTGGGAAAAGGCTCTCAAGAGTAAAATTGTGTTTCAAACCTTTAAAACCAGGGAGCAAACAAGATAGAACCACATAAGAACTTTTGTTGCTCAGGGAAAGAAAGATGTTGTAGAAGATGCTAGAGGTTGCAGAAGTGATTGCAAGAGGTTGATAAAATGGAACTAGGTTGCTAATGAAGATGGTAGGGGCTGAAAAAGTGACTGCACAAGGCTGATGAGGAGAAACCATGTTGTTGCACAAAGAATAAATAGCTGCAAGTGACTTACAAGTGGCACCAAAAAGTATCAGGCAAGGTTTTACTCAGCTCTTTAAAAAAATGAAGGGAGCTCAACCGTATAGATTGAATGTTAGAATGCTTCTCCTGCTTTTGGTGAGGAGAATGTCTGGGAGATGGACGTGAAATTGCAGAGTGAGACCATATCATTTTCATATTCAAGAAAGTCCAACATGCCAGATTCCTACTCATTAGTGTCTAAAGGAGGATATCCTCATATTCCATAATTTACACCATACAATGTTGATATTTGTCCTCAACTACCGAGCTAGTTTATGCCAAAAAATATTCTCTTTGAGGTTGTTGGCCGGGGTTGGAGGTTGTAGGTGCCACTTCACCATTAGTATCTGCATTCATTTCAAACTATATTGGAGGCCCATCAGTCATGCACTTATGAAGCGAGGATGGTGATTGAGCCACTTTGTTTTTCTAGCAGTATTTATTAAAGAAGGGAGCTTGGTTTCCCAACACATTGCTTGAGACAAATTGCTTTGTACTCTGGAGGGATTTCGAAACTACAATTTGGAATTTCACAATAACCATTATTTGATACCTTTGAAAGAAAAAAGATAGGTTGATTGCCTCCGCCTAAGTTCTTGGGTACTGCTGGTAAAGCTTGGGTCTTGAAACTGGTACAGTTCAGGTACACCATGGGTTCTCTATGGGTCTTTCTGTGAAGGACCCACAGCAAACCCGGTCACTCAGGGAGTACCCAAGGGCTGTATCTAAGCAAATATACCAAAATATGTTCATGCCTATGAAATAAGATAAGCATTACTTTCAAATTCTCATCAAATCTTTGTATGATTATACCAACCAAACCTCTGTATTAAGCCTTTAAATATTTAGAAGCAAAATATGTAGTACCCAAGACTGTGTATGATGCTTTTGATGAAGAAAATATGAATATCAAATGTCAATTGTAATTTGAATTTTCATTGTGTGATGCCATTTTGAGACTCGAGTGTTTTCTTGTTTTTTTTCAAATTATGAATATGATATATGAGGTATTTTATTTATAATTTTATTGGCAATTATGGATTTGTGGGTATCACTCTTCTTTTTATTATAATAACTTTGATGTTTGAACACACACACACACACACGTGGACAAACCCGCATCCTTACCTAAGGGAATTTTTTTTGTCGTACCCATGTATCCATATCCCGTACCTGAATCCGAATCGGCAACATAGGCCTCCGCCAATAGATTACTGGTATTAAGATTGTATGAATAAATGTCTTGGTTCTTCCTCTGTGATACATCTTTAAGATGAGTAATAAATCATATTCGTATAATTATGCCGTGTATTTATATATTTATTAGCGTTTAAAATATTACCTTCTAAGTGAGACCATTGCTGAGGGTTAATGTGTTCTTTGGATGAGTTAGAAGTTTGGATCTAGAGGGGCCTATGGTTGTTGAGAACATGAGGGAAATGGAAAAACAATTCCCTTGTGGTTGAGATCATATAAGGGAAATGGAATTCAACTTTGGTATTCCACTTGGTTTTGACATAAGAAATTGGTACGATCTTGATTCTTACCTATATTAAAATGCAATTTAATATTAAATATTACACCATTTTTATCATGTTAAGCTATTTATTCATTTCTTTTAGACCTTTGCAAAGGGTACTTGGGGACTCCATTCCCATATCTTGTGGAGCTTGGCCTAGTGGTTCTTGGTGGGATTTCAATCTGGGTATTTAACATGATAATTGCTTAACGATAACAGATTTCCACAATCCATGATCTTACTGCTATGCTTCTGGATAATTGATGCTAAAAACTCACACACAATCTTATCCAGAAGCATAGCAGTATGATAATTGCTGTTTTGCTACTCATTTAGTGGTTATATATATATATATTAATTCTTCAAACATAATGCCTAATTTATCAATGCATTTATTATTTTTGTGTAGTTTTATGTATGGTGTCATTTTTCATCTATTTCTATTATTCATTTTCTAACCTTTGGCATTCCTAGTATGAATAGCTACTGGGAAATGGACTGGTATTGATATGGGAGATGGGCACATGGAGAAAACGAAAAATAAAAACTATTGAAATACTAAATTTAGAAAAAAAACACACAATGACTATACATTGTCAAAACATATAAAGTTTAAAATAAATAAAACCTGACATTTTAAAGTACTGAAATAAATGTCAACAAAAGCAAAGATAAATTATATTGATATTTTATAAACCATAATCGCTTTGACAATGCAGATGGGAACAGTGATGGGAATGCCAATACTTAAAAATATGGTATGGGGCTCTCAAAATGGCTACATTTATAACCAGTTGATGAAATTTAAGTGCACTTGACATCTTAATCCTTTTTATTGCGTCTCTTCTTAGTAGTACCTCATTTGGCTTTGATAAGGAACTTTGGTTCTAGAAAAAGGTTGTATATTTTCAACCCAAGAACAGACAATTGCAAGTCCTAATGTGTGTGTGTGTGTGGGAGAATGAGACCTCAATAAGTTGTTTCCTAATTTTTAAGTCAAACTTCCTGGAGATGTATAGAGATGCAAATAAATTGTATCTGAAATCTCCTGATGTGAATAGCTAGTTCCAGGCTTCAGGGTATGAATCTCCAATTAACTATGTTAATATGTTGTTTTCCTGCCAGATTAGTTTAGAGATCACTGCCTGTATGGTGTTTAGAAAAGAGTTTTCATCTGAATGCATGGGATTGTTCTGTCTTCTTTACTTGATTGATGTTTGAAGATTTTTTCAACAGACCTTTTATTTTTTGCATTATCAGGGTGAAGATATGAATCCGGAGAGTGATTGATAGTTAAAACTTCCAAGATGAGAAAGTATATTTTAACTCTGATGTTTCTTGTTTCAGATGGTATTGCGTATGACGATCCACCAGAGGTTTTTATGGCTCGTTGGAAGGATAGTGATAAAAGCGCTAGTTCTCCATTTCTTCATAAATTCAAAGAGGATCGTGAAAAAATCATTAAAACCAAAAATGAGCTGTATCATTCGGGAAATCCTGAAACAAAAAGCTCTTCCAAATCAGCTAAGTCAACTTCAATACCAATGTCTCCTGCTTCAACTTCAACAAATTCCGCATTTGGTGCAAATGATAAAATGTGTACTTCTGTCAATGATTCTTCGTCAGCTGCTAAGACTATTATCAGTAGCAGTGGGGAGTCCAGCAAATTTATAAAGGATTCAAAAACTGAATCTTGGCAGCACACTAAGAAATGGAGTCGTGCCTTACAAGAAAAATACAATGCAGAAAAAGACCCAAAGATAAAAGAAATAATAAGAGAAATGGGACAGGACCTTGATAGGTGGATAACAGAAGATGAGGTTGAGAAAATTTCTCTGGTTCTTAATAAATTTTCAGAAGGGGAACTTAATGACATGAAAAGAGTAAAGGACAGGATTACTAATGAGAACGAAAAATTTGGACGAGAAGCAATGCTAAATAAGTATAGAGGGTATAAGCCAAAAAAGAAAGACCATTTATGGTGGATAGATCTTCCATATGTGCTGGTACGTTTATTTTTTACTTATTTGTCTATTTCATGTTAGTGTTTTGAACTATTAATCCTTGAGATGTAACCTGCCAATTTTGTGGCCTTTATATTCAATGCCAAGTCAAACACCTGTTCAATATGAAACACAGGTCAAGAATAGGAAGAAGCCAAAATTTATTCCACAAAGATATGGTTTAAACTCATTTCAAAAGTAAGGTTCTGTTGAATTCACTTTTGTAAAAGTGTGCAAGTCATGACGGTTGAGGTCTTTAAATAGAAAGAGTCATATGCACCCTTATTAGTTGTGTAATTATTATTTTCATTGAAGTTTGTATCTGTTTTGGTAGAACATTTTCATTCAACCAGATATTGTGTCTGAAAGTATGCAATTGATATTAGTCGTTGGAGTACAATACTGCTGAGAGGGGGGGGGGGGGGGGGAAANGGGGGGGGGTGAATCAGTAGTATGTCAATTTTGCAAGATCTTAGATAATCTTTTAACACAACAAATGTGAGGGCTTAAAGAATCTTGTGATCAACTCAACATGGACAACTTATGATGAATGTGAACTTAAAAGATAGTAAACAGATATGCAAGTCAAATCAACTTTTAAAGACTGAATAGCACATGAAGAATACATTAACATGAGAGACATACATGTCAAGAATAATAACGAAACCATAACACTAGATATGTCTTGAGTGGAAAACCCTTAGGGTAAAAAACCCACTTGAAATGCCTCACTGGCTCAATTGAAAATACCCTTTTACAAACGCCTCATTGGCTGTGTTGTCTCACTGACAAAGATGCCTCACTGGCCAAACTTCTGTCTCACTGACATAAATACCTCACTGGCTTTTCAACTCATTACAACTTTCATACATACAGAGTCATAAAATCTGATTTCTGCATAGACACTTCAATTCCATATCATACATTACTAAACACAAAAAGACTTTGTGTTGAACAATGTACAATATAAAGTTATACTTCCTATTACTTCAATCAGGGATTTCTGATCAGTATATAACTGATTGTGCACAACATAAAATGTATTTTCATTCAAATCTAGAATACCCTCTCTGTCTGTATTTCAAATCATTCTTCACTTCAAGTATATATAAGATATCACAAAACTGATTCAAAACTGATCTCCCGAATGACAACTGTCTGAGAATGTGTCATCACACGTTGAAATGTTTCCATAGCATGAATGCATATTGGTTCAACATTATAATTGTCACTAAATACTTATCTTTGTTCAAAACTTGACAAAACATTTATGCCTCTGTTTTGAATATATAATATTATACTTGTGAAATGTATCTCTGTCATAATCAAATAAGCAACATATAATGTTTGTATCAATAAACAATTCTGCATTTATCTTTAATTCCCCGCCATTTATACTTCTCAATTATTATCTTTGTATTCATGAATGCTATAACTCTGATTAGAGAATTAATATTAACAACTGCAATTAACCATTTAATCTTAACCTCTGTAAAGTAATCTTTTTCAAAAAACTGAAACCCTTAATCACTATCTTGCCAATGGTCTGTCAAACCAAACTCTGGTGAAGCAATATAACCTTTGTCACAAACTTAACCATACACTATACACTTGGGTTCATGCTTAAACACAGACTCAAGCACATAACTACATGTGGGTTTGACAGCAGAGACCTTACATGGTGACAGTTGGATAGTATTTTAACAAACAAGATTAACTCAAATGGTCATAGACACACAAGTATGTGAGAACATGAATCAATAGTTATAGAAACGACCAATGTCATGTATGCATGACTGCAGCAACACATAGTGAAACAAATCATTTTACCTCCTTCAAAAACCTCAAACCTAGACTAGGGTTTATACCAACAAAGAATGAACATAACATATGTCGGGTTAGGGTAACAGGGAATGTTAGTTTTATCACGATATTAGCAACATTTTGACATAACCAAAACAAATGCCCATATACAAAACAGTTTGACAGTTTTGAAACTTTTAAATGACTCAAGATTGCACTTGGGTTCACAGTAAACTAACCCGATAAGATTTTCTGTTTAAGCAAAATATAGAACCCTTATGGAAATACGAAAGTAATCATAAACAGCACAACTACTTTCAAAACATGATTACTTAATAGTTAACAGAACGTAACCACAAAAAAAAAACTGAGACAAAAACAAACTAACAATAAAAAAGATCAATCAGAAAACCATGAAAGAGTTCACCTGGCCGAATTGGGGCTAAAACTTCCTTCACCAAATCCCGTGATTTCTGTATTCCAAATCGTTTTTCGATATTTTACAAAATGTTATCAAGAAACTTCTCTGATCACTATACAATCAACAAACGAATCTCTGTTCAAAGTGTCTGCTGCCCTTATCACAGTTTGTGCCCTAATCCAATGAACTCAGAGTTTTTGCAACATAACAAATGTTGAGAACAAAAAGTTTTTCAAAAATAAACTTTTCAATAAGTTGAAGTCAATTGAAGCTCGTGACTTTTTGACATATCAAAAAAACTTCAAACTTTGTAAAAGATAATTTTTATCAAATGCCGACATTCTGACATTTGTTTCATATGCATTTCGGTGTTTTTAGATACACAAAGATGTGCCTTAAAAATAAACTAAAAAACTTTTCTTTAGTCTTTTGCCCAACACAACATCAAGTATGAAGTCAACCCAAACTGATTGTGAAATTATTATGTAACTTTGAAAGGATGCTCATCAAGTGTCAATCTCTGACTAACTGATTATCATGTATGAAAGAATGCTCATTAAGTGTCAATCTCTGACTATCTGATTATCATGTATCAAATAGGATCATCAATGTATCATCAAGTGAATGTCAAATCACTGAATGTAGCAAACTCAATCTGAATATCATCAAATATACATGTGAGTCATAAATGTAGCATATGTGCCATGTTAAGTCAGTATTCTGGCATTAAGGACAATCAAATGGGGTCAACAATTGGTATTAATGTTGTGTCCTCAAAATGATTAAAGCAGTCTTTACTTTTAATGTCCATCATCGAGTTGTAAGCATCTGCATACTAATACTGAAAATGATTAATCTAGAGCATTTAAACATCAAGAACTGTCCAAAGGACATGTTGATGTGAGTTTTGTTCCACTAAAACATACATAATCGAAGACTTAATATTCCAAGATGAAATACCAAATTTCCAACTCTCTTGAATAAGGATGCTCATGTGCTAAACAATGTATATGGATTGTGTGATCAAATGAGGCAAGTTCAAGGTTCCTTCTTATTGTGGACTTTCACTCGGTTTTATGATGTGAAATGCTGGTTATCAAAAAGAGACTTTCGTTGTTCATTCAATGGATATGAACTTGACTTTAACTTCTTCTCACCAAACAACTGCAAGGAAAGAGTTTAGAAAACTACTCTACTCCTAGAATGTAAGAAATAGTGCACGTCTTTGTGACTCTACTAGACTTAGTTAAGCCATCGACATCAACCAAGCTAGTGCAATCTCCTAAGGTAAATGTAAGATGTTCAAACTACCGCCATTCCATTAACACCATCTATCGATGCATATAATTGTGCAAACAAAAATCGAAGTTATGTTCATGAATACGCTAGTTCACCACGCAAGGTAAACTTACAATCAACAAACAGTTAGTGATATGGTATAAACGAGTTCAACAAAGAAACATCCAAAATCACTTCCATTCAACTAAAAAATACTTCTAATCTACTCTAAGTAAGGAATTGACAAAACCATGCAATACTTCAAAGCAAGATTAAGTAATCCACCATGAAGACCAACAATGAATCATCAATTAATTTGATAGCATTATGACAACAATTTTAACAAGTCTCCTCTCCAACTCTACTTCTATTCTATTAAGTTACAAATGAGAAGGCCTTGGCCTTTTATAGTTGTTCAATTACAATGGAGGGCCAAGATCAATTCAAGATCAAGGGCCAAGATTAATCCCTACAAACCTTAATTAGGGTTGCCACCCTATCAACCAATTGCTTGAGAGCCAATGAGAAAATTATACACTTGGCATAATATGATTGAATGTGCTAGAACATGTGTAACTGAAATTTTTTGATTGGTAGAAGAATAATGAGCGCCACCTCAGCATCCTCATCATGTAGACTTGATTAATCCTTAGGTGATGAGAAAATATCTCTTGATACTCAACATTGCCAAGTCTTCAATTGTGATGGCATATTCCCAAATTGCCTCATCTTCTCAAAATTTGTCCATCTTTCTTGGAAATTTTCTCATTGCCATGATTTGAACTTGCTTGTACTTGCAAACTTTGAAACCTAAACTTCTCAAAGTGATGAAAACTTCATGCACTTGGATCCTTCAAAATGAACTTGAATTTCAGAGGAAATTCAAATTGATGAAAATTTTCTTCCACTTGTAAATTCTGATTTTTCTTTGTCCTCGTTCTCTGTTTCCTTAGACTCCATCTTGATCTACGAATTTGCACTTTGGTAACTTGATTTTGAACTCCTAATTTGAAGTCCTCGAGCATCCTCTTGCTTGAAGTCTTGAATTTTGCCTACCACCATCTCCTTGTCCTTCTAGCTTCTCCTTGAACGATTTACCTCGCAAAACAAAGCAAAGATTTCATTAAGCTCACAAAATTGATAGGAAAACATAAAGGAAATCTGAAAGTTCTATGAAATAAGATTGTATCAAAACAAGGAGGCAAAATAGATTTAATCATGGATTCTTTCAAGTTTAAAACCAAATTCCTCTATCTTCCTGCAAATCCCAAGCTTTGATTTCATTGATAAAATGATCCAAATCTTGTAACTTGAAATGATTTCTCTTAAAATCTGGAAAATAAATGAGTTTTTCAATGAGTAAGATGCCCAGATTTCACTCTTCCTTCCCTGCCTTGGATATTCAAAATTGTTGTTTCTTACACCACCAAGAAGGGAATTCGCTGCCTTGGAAACATAGCTCACTGACAGTTAAGAGGAAATCACTGTCTTAGCAGAGATAAATCTGCTTCTCATGTGATGTTGAAATGGTTTCTCCTCCCCTTGTTAAATAGGCGATTGCCAACTTGAAAGGGCATGTCCTTGCAAAGAGGACGACTTGGTCCCTTTTGGCCAATTAAAACATTTTTTTTAATCCCTTTCTCTTCCTTATACAGGCCAACATGTTAGAGGATCAAAAGCATGTTTTGTTTTTTTGTTTAATTACTAATCAAATCATCCTATCTTGGCCTTTGATCAAGCCTCTTCTTTGGGGCGGAAATCAGGCCTTGGAGAGGAAAATGGATTCCTCTAAGGGTGGCGGTGTCCGTCACTCTTAGAGGAATTTTCCTCTTGTCTTCATTTGAATCCAATCTCGCCTTCAAACTGATTTTATCATTACTTCATCCTCTTGTTCCTCATTCCCCTTCTGCTTGCAATTTTCAGATTATAAATTATAATCATCGTTTTGGCAAGCAAAAACATGTTTTCATCCTTCTGAGGCCAAGATGGAAATTGGGTTGCTGAGAGGAATTAAGATTCCTCAAACTCACAACTTTTCCCTTAAATTCAACTCACATGACTCCAATTCTCCATCTTAAAATTCGCCGTCATCAAGTTGCCATTTTGCACAAGTTAATCTGTATTTCCACCCTTTTACGTAAGGGTGGAATTTAAGCATGTGAGAGGAAAGTGAATTCCTCTTGGGGTGGCGGAATCCGCCACTCCTAGAGGAATTTTCCTCTCTTTTCTTCATTTTCCTCAAACACATATTTCACAATTGAACTCGCCCCATCACCTACTTCCTTCATTTTGTTGATCATCGTACAAGTTTGGAAGGAAATAATTCATGCTGTCAAGCCACAAATGCAAGGCGGTAATCACCATGTCAAGAGGAATTTGGGTTTCTCATCTCGCCTAAATCTCCATCTCAAAAAAAGTTCAGTCCAATTAATTCTGTGTTCTCACTCTTGGGATCGGATCACTGTCAAATTGTGTTTTGCTCAACTCTAAGGTAATCAAACTTACATTTTCTCCATTTTATGTAGGGGTGAAATTTGAGACCTAGAGAGGAATTTGGACTCCTCTAAGGCTGGCGGATTCTGCCATGCCTAGAGGAATCACCTCTTTGCATTTTTGTTCTAAAATTTTTTACCTCAATTTTCCTCCTGGATTCCTTACTTCATTCATTGTTTCCCTATTCATATGCAATTTTAAGGAATTTGGTTGAGTTTGACTATGTTTCTTGCAAGGTGGAATTCGAGGTGTGGACAGAAATTTAGATTCCTGAAGGGTAGGCAGATTTCGCCTTGCCTTGAGGAATTTTCCTCTTGGTCCTTTCAACCATGTCACTTGCACTTCACAAACTCCCTATCTGTTGGCTTCTCCAAAGTGGTTTCCCCATTCATCATTTCATCATTTTTGCCCTCAATAAGGTGGCGGAATTGGAGGGGTGGAAAGGAATTTCCTCTCATTCATATTTCAATCACTTCTATTTTGCCTATCCACCTTGATTCCTCTTCAAACTTGTAGGCAAGATTTGAGGGCAGAATTTTGGGATATGAGAGGAATTTTGATTCTTCTAGAGCTGGTGGATTCCGCCATGCCCAGAGGAATTTTCCTCTCGGGCCTGGCTTTTCCCCACTTTCTCTTGAATTTGATTTTCATTTTGCCATTGATGTTTCGACCGCAAACAATGCCTTTTTCCTCACTTAGTGACCTTGACTACTTGTCCATAGGCAGATTTAAAAGGGAGGAGAGGAATTCGAGCAACAATAGGAGGGAAGAAATCAAGCATGTTAGAGGAATTTAGATTTCTCTGGGGCAGGTGGAATCCGCCATGCCCAAAGGAATTTCCTCTTAACACAATTTCACCTCAAAATCCATATTTTTGCACTTTCTTTCAGCTTTTCTCGCCAATTTGGACTTGGAACATGCTTTTGCAAGGGGCGGAGTTTTGAGGGGTTGGAGGAATTTGGATTCCTTTGGGGTAGACAGAATCCGCCATGCCTAGAGGAATTTTCGTCTGTGCAACTTGTTGTCCATAGTCATTTTCTCAGCTCAGTGGGCAGGAAGATTTATATAAAATATAACATTTAAGTTACATTTTTTTTTCCTTTGTAACTTATATTTTAAGTTATATTTTATATAAATATTGTCAGGATGTTTGAGATAGGTTCCAACTTCATAGGTGTTATAATAAAGATTCTAGATTTTGGCAGTTTTCGAAACATTCCAGACAACCTAATTTCAGGAATCAGCATGCCTTCAACAATGTTACCTCGCACAACCTTTCATGACTTTCTAAGGTAGAATTGAAACATGGGACGAGGACTTTCTAATGACTTTGACTCATTTCATCAGAAATCACTTTGTTTCAACCCCATATCCTTGACTAGCTTAGCCCAACTCTCAGTCACATCCTAGACAAACTTGACTTCCCAACACGCCAAAATTGCTCAAAAGCACTCTCGGACTTGGAGATTTGAAAATTGCCACCACCTAAGTCAACTACTCCTACTGCTAAAGCGGAAAGAAGGGGTCCCCATTTGCAATGGGGCGATGATGTTAAAACCTCACAACATCTAACACCCACCCAAAGAAATGTTCTTGAACATTTCAAATATAAAACTTGCTTGGAACCAAAAACCTTTGATCAACTCCATTTTCACTTATCAAACAACTAGGAAATGCACTCAAAATGGAAGAAATCACTAATTGAGCTAAAAGCTTTCATCCTCGATTACTCACATTTGTGCAAGTGTATTTATTCCCCGCTTGACAAGAACATGGAAAGCTTGTTAGATCCATTGAACTTAGCTATTTTATATCCATACTTCAAAAGCATCCTGGGTAGAGCTTTGTTGCCAGTTAGGCATCCAGAGCCCCGACGAGGTTATCGTTGTGGTCCACCACGAACATTTCTCTACTTTTAGTGTTTTTTTTATTGAGCACCAATAGAGGTATTTGCACACCCAAAGCCAAAATGTCTTGATTTTTTTCAACTTTTCTCTTTGCTTTTTTCTTTTGATATTGCTTTTCTTTTATTTTTATTTTTATTTTTTTGGCTTACAAGGAGTGAAGCGTGTAGTCGGTTTGGAAAAATCATAGTGGCACTGAAGCATGTGTATAATTTTCACTAATTCCAACTTCACCTTGAAAACTCCCAAAGAACTCAGAACAATTAAGTGTGAGTAGATGTTGTAATTGAAAGACTCAGGTACTTAAAACAAAACTATGACCCCATCCAAATTTAGGACAAATCCTTTTCGAAAGATAAGGCTATTAGGAACAATTTCCAAATCAAGGGAACTCCACAGATATATATCCAAGAAATAAACCAAACAAATCTACTTGGAAAATACCAGTGTGTTGTATAATACATCGCCTTTCTCACCAATTGGGATCCCTCAAACTAAACTAACCAAAGCAAACACCTAAACAAAAGCAAACAAAACAACAAAACAACTAAACTACTTGGGTCAAAAGACTCAAGGCATACCTACAAACTGACTCTCTAAAGGCAAACTAAACAATTAACTGAGACCCTCAAACAAATCTCAAATCAACTGACTCAAGGCAAATTAATTTCCAGGCTCCTAAGACAAATAGACTAACTGATAGAAAGGAAACCTACTCTAACCGTCTTGAACCATGTGGTTCAAGACAAACCTATTCTAATTATGTATAGGACTCTAAAGGGACAAGACCCAAAAGACCAATATATACGAATGATCTAACATGGTTTCTCATAATGTTCAAGAGCAACAAGGCCTAGGTGATGGTTCTCAATTGCAAACTCATCCTTGTACTCCGAAATTTTTTTCTCACCTCACATTCAAATTTAGGAAATTTATCATGTAAAATCAATAGTTGAGGTAATTCGTTAGGACCATGGTCAATCCAAATGGTAGTTTTCTTTCCTAAATCCCCATAATCAAAATAATAACCTTCAAAACTTCCAACATTAAAAGGAGGGAAAGAAACAACATGGTGTGCATCGAATGAAAATTCTTGTTTAAATCCTTGTTGATCATCCATAGCTTCAGGAGGTCGAAGTTGGTGATGGATTATCCCACTAGCATCAACATTGAATTCGTGTGTGGTCAAGGTAGGATCAGTCTTGAAATCAAGCCCATGAAATATCGCTTTTGGAGGATTGTCCTTGTGTAACATGAACCATGCAGCCTTGTGAGTCTCCTTGAGCGCATCCTCAAAAATCAACGATCCCTTGATGATTTCTCCCTCAAATATCTCCGTAAGTCGTTCAAATGTAATACCAAATAGCACCCTCCTAAATTCTTCATTTTCTTCTTACACAGGGGTGACTTGTTCATCTCTCAACAAATCTTGTATATTCTCACCAAAGACCACAAAAAATTGTACACTTGGCATAATATGATTGAATGTGCTAGGACATGTGAAACTGAAATTTTCTGATTGGTAGAAGACAAGTGGGCGCCACCTGAGCATTCTCATCTCATTGACTTGATCAATCCTTAGGGGATGAGAAAATATCTCTTGATACTCAACATTGCCAAGTTGATGAAGGGTACTCCCCTTATTCAATCAAACACACACAACACAAGGAAATAAACAAATAATTGCAAGAACAAACAATGACAAGCATAGAAACACTTGCTTTCTATTATTTTTAATGAAATGACATTACAATATTCAAAAATTTAACATGCTACAACCACATGGACATTTTCATTACAATAATCTGCAAGACAGAGCCACAATGTACATTACTGGAACTGAACCTAAAATCCCCTTTTATCCCTATATAAGTAGCACAATTGACCGCCTTAGAATATTCTAGAAAGTGAAATTTTCCCATTTTGGGACCCAACGGTTTAATTCCCCGCCTTAAGTGATTTTTCTTGCTAATCCTTTTGTATTGAAACTAGAGTCCTGAAGGCCCAACTTCCGAAAGCCATAACTTCTGAACCATTGAGTCAATTGGCTATTATGACCCCATTTTGGAAATGCCATGAAGCGCTCTACGCCCTAGGTTTGTAGCCGATCAAAGCTTGACCTCTTTTCGGAGCCTCTAAGGCCTTCAAAACTGAGCTCGAAGTTTTTGTACCACCCTGCCAAAACAGAAAATGTAATATCTTCAAAACCGGACTTGATCTTGGCATGAAACTTTACTGACAGGCTTATATATCCAAAATGAACCTCCAAGGAGGCAATTGGAACAAATTGTGCTCACATGAACCACTTACTAAAAATAGTAAACTTGCCAAAGGTAGTAACCCTATCCAAAGATAGCCCTTATTGAAAACTAGACAATATTTTTGGGTGATGCAAGATTGCTCTTACACCCTGGATGCTCCTGCATCAGACACCCGAGGTAATTTGAGAAGTGACCTTGTCACATCTCAGGTGTTTAGAGGAAAACCAAGGCAGTCAACCACATCCTTTGATAGCCATGATGAATCTTCAACAGGTCGTCCCTTCCATTTGACCTAGTACTCTTCATATTTCCTGTTTCTTGTGCTTCTACTCACTTGACTATCTAGGATATCCTCTATCTCTTCTGTAGTTGAACTAGGTGCTGAAATATTCCACTGTGCTTCTGCTATTTCATCTTCCATATTGTCTTCACAATACTCTGTCAAATCTGAAATATTAAACACAGGTGAAATATTGAGTTCATTGGGCAACTCTACTTCATAAGCATTTCCTGAATCATGCTTCTTCAGGATTTTGCACAGTCCAAATTTTTTCATCTTTAACTTATTCTATTTTCCCACTATCTCTCCTTTCTCAAATGAACCATAACTTCATCTCCAATCTAAAATTGCTTTTTCCTCCTTTCCTGATTTGCCTTAGCCTTGTATCGAATATTCATTTTATTAATATGCTTCCTCACCTCTTCATGCAAATTGTTAAAGTGTTCTGCAAATTCTTCAGCTTCAACACTACTCGTTTCTCCATTGTCCAACTTCCTTAATTCTGAAGCATTTTAGGACTACTTCCATATACAATCTGGAATGGTGATTTACTAGTGCTCCTATTGACAAATTATTGTATGCAAATTCTACCCGTGGTAAATTCAAATCCCACCCTTTCGGTTTATCTCCTACTAAGCATCTTAACAAATTTCCCAAACTCCTATTCACCACTTCTCTCTGTCCATCAGCTTGTGGATGGTGTGTTGAGCTGAACTTCAAATCTGTCTTTAGCTTCTTCCACAATGTCCTCCAAAAGTACCCAACAAATTTAGTGTCTCGATTTGAAACTATGCTTTTTGGTAGACCATGTAGTCTCACCACTTCTCTGAAAAATAATTTGGTCACATGAACGACATCATTAGTCTTTCTGCAAGGAATGAAATGTGCCATCTTCGAGAACCTGTCCACCACCACAAAAATGGAATCATGCCCTCTCTGTGTCCTTGGTAAACCAAGAACAAAGTCTATACTAATATCCTCCCATGGTCTCTCTGGTACTGGTAATGGCTGATATAACCTTGTATTCTGTTTCGTTTCTTTTGCCATTTGACATTCTACAAATCTGCACAAATTTCTAACATCTTGTTGGAATTGTGGCCAATAATAATGCTCACTAACCAGAGCAATAGTTTTATCTTGACCAAAGTGTCCAGCCAATCCTCCACTATGCTTCTCTTTGATTAGGTTCTCCCTCATGGAACTCTTTGGAATGCACAACTGGCTTCCTTTGAATAACACCCCATCTTGGATTATAAAATCCAACCATCTAGTCCAGTCTAGAGTAATAGGTCTAGTGGATACAAACTTTTGAGTTCATTGAACCCAACAACTTCGATCTGCATCTCTGTCAACAAATTCTTCCTCCTGATCAGAGCATCTGCAACCCTATTAGAGTTTCCACTCCTGTGCTTTTAAACAAAAGTGTAACTCTGCAAAAACTCAACCCATTTTAAATGCCTTTAATTCAACTTTCCTTGGCTATTCAAATATTGTAAAGCTATTCAAATACAATAAACAAAACAAATTCTTTAGGCAAAAGATAACGTCTCTCCACTTCCTCGACGCTTGAACTATAGCATAAAACTCCTGATCATAAACAAAATATTTTCTTTTGGCATCATTCAACTTCTCACTAAAATAAAAAATGGGTTTACCGTTCTGGCTCAAAACAGCTTCAATGACATTTCCACTAGCATCACAATCTACTTGAAATACCTTGTTAAAATCCGGGAGTGCCAAATCAGGCTGCTCTGTAACTTTTCTTTTCAACAACTCAAAACTCTTTGCTACTCTTGTAGTCCACTTAAACTGTTTTCTATCCCCTCTCATGGTTTCAGTCAAGGGTCCACAGATACTACTTAAATTTCTGATAAAATTTCTGTAAAAGCTAGCCAAAACATGAAAAGATCTTGCCTCAGTAACACTCCTTGGAGTAGACCATTCAAGGATAGCCTTCACTTTCTTTGGGTCCATTTTAAGACCATTTGCTAAGACAACAAATCCCAAGTACACTAACTCCTTCACAAAACTGCACTTCTTCAGGTTAATCAATAACTTCTCTTCCCTTAACTTCTCAAAGACCCTATGAATATGCATTATATGCTCTTCCAATGTCTTACTAAAGATCAAAATATTGTCCAAGTAAACAATAACAAACTCACTCAGAAATTCTTTCAATACCTCGTTCATGAGCCGCATGAATGTGCTCGGTGCATTGGTTAGCCCAAAAGGCATGACTAACCACTCATACAAGCCCACCTTTGTCTTGAAGGTTGTCTTCCATTCATCTCCTTCTCTAATCCGGATTTGGTGATATCCACTCATCAGATCTATCTTTGTGAAGTACTCAGCGCCACTCAAGCAATCCATAATGTCATCCATCCTCGACAAGGGAAATCTATATTTGATAGTAATCTTATTGATAGCCCGAGAATCTGTACACATCCTCCATTCCCCATTTTTCTTTGGTGATAGTACTGCTGGTACAACACATGGGCTCAAACCCTCTCGAATCAACCCCTTCTGCGACAACTCTTGCACGTGTCTATTCAATTCTTCACTCTCTGCTAGAGTCATTCTATGGGGTGCCTTATTGGGCAAACTGGCTCTTGGAATCAAGTCCATTTGATGACTAATCTTTCTTATTGGTGGCAATCCATTAGGTACATTATCAGATACAATATCCTAAAACTCATCCAACAAATGTGCAACTTCCACAAGTTCCCTACTTCTTTATCAACTTTTGGAATTAAAGCAAAACACATATGCTCATTCTTCATGTCTTCTAGAAACTTCCTTCCATCAACTAAACATATTCTAGCATTACTACACACCTTTTCGTTTGTTTCCTTCAATGGCTTCAAGCTTGTGTCGGTCTCCATCCTTTGTCAAAGAATAGATATTTGCATACCCATCCTGTACTGCATGATGATCAAATTGCCATGGTCCCCCTAACAACAGATGACAAGCATCCATAGACATAATATCACATAATACCTCATCATGATAGTTTCCAATTTTGAACTTTGCCAGACATTGTTCATTGACCAAAACCTTGTGATCCTTCTGCAACCAAGAAATCCGGTAGGGATTCAGATGCTTTCTTCTCTCTAACTTCAATTTATCAACCATTTCCTTCGAAACAAGGTTATCAATACTACCACCATCAACAATGACATTGCATACTTTACCATTCCTCTTACACCTTGTGCGAAACAAATTCTTCCTTTGCTTAGGTTACTTCTCATCATTCAACAAGTCTCTTCTGGTGACAAGGACCTCTCCTATTTCAACATCTTTAGAATGTGACGACTTGGCATCTTCATCCTCATGTGTAACTTGTGCATTGTTGTCTGGTCTTCTATTTGTCCTCCCTTGATGTTCGGGACACTCATAAGCTATATGTCCTTCTCCACAATGGAAACACTCCCCTTATTCAATCAAACACACACAACACAACAAGAAAATAAGCAGATAATTGCAAGAACAGAACAATGACAAGAATAGAAACACTTGCTTTCTATTATTTTCAATGAAATGACTTTACAATATTCAAAAAAGTAACATGCTACAGCCACATGGGCATTTTCATTACAATAATCTGCAAGACAGAGCCACAATCTACACTGCTGGAGCTGAATCCTTAAATCCCTCTTCATCCCTATATAAGCAGCACAATTAACCGCCTTAGAATATTCTAGAAAGTGAAATTTTCCCATTTTGATGCCCAACGGTTCAATTCCCCGCCGTAAGTGATTTTTCTCGCTAATCCATTTGTATTGAAACTTGAGTCCTGAAGGGCCAACTTCCGAAAGCCATAATTTGTGAATAGTTGAGTCGATTGGCTACTATGACGGTATTTCAGAAATGCCACAAATGGCTCAATGAACTCGATCATAAAGTTGAAAGCTGAAACATTAAGCTTTAAGTTTTAAGTTTTTCTTTTAAAAATGAACAATGAACATAAACAAGTGTGAACAAAAATGAGGAAATGAGAACAAAAAGGAAAATTACCCTCACAATCTCCTTGGCCGGTTGCCAAAAGCCATTCTCATAAAAAACCCGATTAGCTGTCTCAATCTCTACATTACTCTTCGCATATGATGATGTGGTTCACTCCTCGCTTCCAAACATGTGTTTCAAACCAGCCTTGGACTGAAGCAAAGATTACGACGTGATGAAATTGGTTGCAAATCGGGTGATCTTTGGACGAGCCAACTCCTTATTGTGAAATTCATCATAAGTTTGAGGACACAAGTATGATTATATATGAATTTACAAATATTCCTTGCGTGGTCTACATCTACACACATTTTTATCCAAGGAAGTTTGCCAAGATCCTTGAATATGACGTCAAGGCAATGAGCAACACAAGGGGTCCAAAACAAGGTGGGGTGCCTCTCCATAAGATGTCTACCTGCAGCAACTTAAGTTGCTGCATTATCTGTGACTACCTATACCATATTCTCCTCACCCACCTCCTTCAAGACTTCTTCCAAGACCTCACAAAGATACTTAATGCTTTTCGTTTTCCCTGAAGCATCAACTGACTTCAAAAACACCCTGCCTCTTGAGAAAGAATTTTTTTTTGGTAGATTAAAAATTTAAAAACTTAATCACTAAATAAATATTGAATATAGTTTACAAAGTAGTAAGTACACGTACAATTACCTGATGAGGAGACAAGAAAATTCAGCAGTGTTCTACTTTTGTCGGTCCAATCATCAGTCATGATGACGCAACCCTTCCTCCATACCTCACTCTGCTCTGCAATTGTGGCTTTGACATCAGCAACCTTATGAGTCAAAATATGACCTTTTAACTCCGGATCATTAGCGGCTTTGAACCTCGCACCACAAACAACAACAACATCTACCATAATTTGCTAATAAGGAGACTTCAAACAAATTAAATAAACAAAATAAGTATCAATTTTTACTTTCAACTTAAAAAATTCAAATAATTAATGTGGCATACTCTTGAAAGCAAGAAAATCAAGACATAGAAATCAAAATAATAATGAAATCAAAACTGCGTGAAATGGAAGGTTGTAGAACCAATAATCTCCACTTGCAATTTTTGCAGCCTCATGCTTCTCCTTATTGCAACCCATGCTCTCAAGCGATGGTTGGGCACCCAGAGTCGTGCATGGAACAGTAAGGGAATCTAATGTGGATTTCTTTTAACGAACCTGAGGCCCAATGAACACACTCGCAGTACCACTAGTTGTAGATGGAGGAAATGGAGGCCGAGCATTTGAAAGCCCTCTCCACCAATGTTTGCCATTTCTTCGAAATGCTTTTTCTTTAATTCCTTTTTCTCTTCAAATTCCTCTATGCTTGCTTGCATTTCACATATAACATCAATGGGTGTCTTTTTGCATGGTTTGGTGTCATGCCTTGATATATGTGCAAGGTGGTATTTCAATTGGTTAATACCTCCACTATGTTTCTTTTTGCAATGGAAACATACTACTTTTTTTGATCCAGGGATGACATGTTTCCAAGCACTATCCCTTTGGCATCTAATTGGGTCTGCATTTGAGTCACCACTATTGCTAGGCTCAGACATTATGCTGCAATATATCATAAATGAAAAACATCAGCATCTACAAATTCAATAGTCACATTCTAATTAAATTAAAATAAAGAAAATAAAGAAAAAAACTAGGGTTTCTTACTTTTCCATCAACATAAAACGAAACAAAACAAAATCTAAAACAAATGTTTAAAAAAATGGAAATATGAACGTAAAAGAATCAACAAACAACAAAAAAAAAGTATCTCACCTCTTCAAATTTGCTCCAAAAATGAAGAAATGCAATTCAAATATGTAGAGGCCTCCTCCAAATCCTTGTTTTAACTCCTCTAAATGCGTGAATGCAAGCTAATAACTTGTACAAACAAGCGATCACTATCTTGGAGTCAATCGATCTGCTGGTCTGCTCTTTAATACCTCAATATTCTTGCTCAAACGACTCTTTTCCTCTCCTCTTTGTGTTTGCAAACAATAGAATGCTCTTTTAGGGTTGACGAACAAATATATACCCAAAAAGTATAAGTCAAAACATTAAAAAAGTGTTTTTTTTTGAAGTTAACTTCCTGCCCGCGATGGTCGAGTCCAGGGCTTGGGACTCGGCGAGTCAACCGAGTCTACCAGACTCGGTCCTACTCGGTCAAGTATGAGTCTAGGGTCTCACAGGCTCGGCAAGCCTGCCTTAGCTTGGGACTCACCGAGTCCTAAATCTATGTCGCTGATTGCTTGATTTCTCTTTATCATCATTTCTTGAAGGATTCATAAGTGGATGCCTAAATGATACTTAAATGAATTGATGTTTGAATGATGATGCTTTAATGATTGATATTTGAATGACTTGTTGATAGAATCGTTAATGCTTGAATAGTTGATGTTTGAATGATGGATATTAGATTTATTGAATTGATGGAACAATTGATTGTTGCTTTGTTTGCTTGATTCTTTATTCCCAATTGATGATTGATGGATTTCCTTTGATTTAACGATTTAATATTTTGGTGAATAAAGATTGAACAAATGTTGAATTCATAGTGATGGGTGATGATTGAGTGCGTGCTGATTTGATGCATTGATGAGTGATGATTGATAAGTGATCCTTGAATGCTTGCGATGATTTCTCCTTTATTGGTGAGAGAGTCACAACCTTTCATAAGAATTGTGTCACCACCCTTTATTGCTGCCGTTGAGATTAAATTATTTTCCAAATTGATCTGCTTCCATGTCCTCAAATGAAACCTTGTCCCCTTAATATATAGAGGTGAGAGAGAGGAGTTACAAAGTAACTCCCAAATCTAAGGATGCCATCTAACATCCTATGTGGGTGCAATGTCACCTCGCAAGGAGGAAATCTAATATTCCAAATATATGTAATAAAGAAAATGAGTTGTGAGAACTCATAAGAGGACAAATAACTTGTAGGGATTCCTTAGGAATATTCCTACAAGAGACAAAAGGAGGAAATTAACTTTACCAAGTAAAGATTAACTCCTAACAGAATTCATATGCTCCATTGCTTTTTTCTTCATTTCTTCCATATCCCCTTTCATGTGAACTCTTCTTCCTTTTATATCTTTGAGAGAGTCACAACTCCTCTTCATTTCTTCCATATCCCCTTTCATGTGAACTCTTCTTCCTTTTATATCTTTGAGAGAGTCACAACTCTTCATTTCACGCTTTTGACCATTCATTGAACTTAATTAAATTACAACTATATTATATTGAATTTTATTTTTATATTTTAATTTTGTTATCATTATTTATTATTAAATCCTATTTCACAAAGGGGACATTAAATATATTTAATAGAACTCTATCTACATATCAAGCACAACATGAGTGAGACAAAAGGAGTTGTCTATAGAATGGATGCAGAGCATCCATATATAGTATCACTTGACCTCGAATAGCAGGATGAACAATGGGTTCTCACACTTCCAAGATTGATTACAGAGTATGACCTGATCCTCAATAGCACAATGAACAGTGGGTTATACACCTTTAAGATTGATTAGAGTTTCTTGCACACAAAAATGAAAAAATTGCAGGCAGACACATGCTTCTTGACTATGGCCCATATGCCATTATTAATTATATCGGTCAGATTTCTTAGGTTCTCAACGTGCCAGTCTAGCTTGGCATACATTGTACGTAGTTGATTATCTTCATAATAGTTTATTGCTTATTGACTTCTAGTACAATTTGTAATAGATGCTATCTTTGTCATTTACGGACATAATAAAACATTTCATCTTGTATCTAGGCTTTAGAATTATAATGTTCTTTGGGTTAGTCTTTAGCTGGATGCCCATCCCTATGCTCACCTAAATCAGAAATTCTGGAGTTACAACAAATATATTATATGCACGAGCTTCTCTGGAGCTATTATGTGATTTTTTTGAATATTCATTAAATTGTATTCCTTCAAATTCTCGTGTTCACTTTTAAGTTGGATTTTGCATTGACATAAAAATATTGGTCACTTAATACATTTTTTCCATGACAACTAAGGACTATTTTAATACAAGGTCAACAAATTCACAACTTATATCAGAGGTCATTCATGTTTTGAGTGATATTACCATGGTCAAAATTTAAGTTTCTAGCTTATTGATAAGTGCAATCTATCCAGACATAATGTATGCACCCTACACTGTTGGGGTAGAGGTGTGTGGCTTGATGTTGAACTGACAAATATCTCTCCTTAAACGGCCCAATTTCCCAGTCTCATTTGATTCTTTGATGTATGTTGAATGATTCATAAGGTATTTAATTGTGCGGCTAGTATTTAAATTAGAAATTTGTTTTCCTATTTTCCAATACATAAATTGAATGAATATCTAATATCGAATGGCTTATGGGGTTTTTGCTTTCATATGCAGTGCATTGAATTAATTACAAAGAAAGATGGTGAATTGATCAGAGGTTTCTACTCACTGGAAATGGCTCCAGACCTTGAACCAAGAGCTACGTATCGCCATGTTATTGCTTTTGAAGACCGTGGGGATGCTAAAAATTTTTGCTATATTCTAAGATCAAGCTTGGAGAATGCCAGTGTCCGTGTCATACCACGTACTTCCAAGGTAAACTCAGATTCCATGGATTTGTTTTTCTTAGAGCATTTGTTAATTCCTCTTCTTTCAACTTTTCTGGTCATAAAAACATAATAGAAGAAAATCAAAATAAGACCTTTGATGAATGGGGTCCAGTTTTTGTTTAGAGGGATTGATCTTGGTTTTGATTTCCTATATATGCTAGTAATTTATGGCTAGCACCAGTGATCTATTGAAAATAGAAAAATAAAAAATGCATTTTTGCACTAAAAATGGTCAAATGAATATATATTTGAAAAAATTGAGTCCCAGAAAGTTACTTGCATGGAATTTTGCATTATAAAGACCAATGTTTTCCTTTTTTTCTCCACATTTTAATGTTTAATAGTCCATATTTTTAACAAAAGTCAAAGCTCTATAGATTTTTGAATCCTGAAATTTTGGAAATCTGGCACATCTGCATGTCCGTATTAACTACTTTCTGGTAACTCTGGAAGAAAATTGTTCCGATGCAAACTGTATATTTCTTCCTGCATATCCTGTCGTATCAATTCTTGTCTGTCATGCTTTATTTAATTTTCTTGATATTAACTCAAATTGGAATTATATCAGTTCAAGAATTTCTTAGGTTTGGCATGCTATTATGTTAATAGACTTGTTTGGACGGGAACAAATGTTTTTTAGAACAGAAAGTTGACATTCTAAAGGCCATGCAGTCTAAACTAAGAAAGATTGCCTAGGGTTATGTTACTTATGTATGGTTGTAACTGGAGAGAGTTCCATAATATTCATCTGTACAAATGAAGATGAACCGATTGTTTGTGAGGAAATGGGGAGACAGCAAAATAGCTCTGGTGGGAATACCAAAAATGACAATAAATGAAATAGGCAGGACAACAAGAATATGGGTAGGAAGAAATCAGAAAAAATGAAAGGTTATGATGAGGAACAAGGGATCCAGGATTAACTTGCCAGAGCCACTAATGTGGCATTTCGTTTATTGAAACTATGGTTCATGTCTTACTAATTACACTTGAATTGTGGATGCTGATGAACTGGGTAATGGAGATTGCTTAAACTACATCTATCTTCTGGAAGATCTAAAAATTGGTTGGCGAGTACATGTTATCACTGAATAAAACATTTAGGATTCATCTTGCATATATGATTCTGATCAAACCAAAATAGACTTTGTCAGCCAAAGAGCTTTGAATTTTCATATGGTGCACTATTTTGTGTTGGCTGCTTTGAAATAACAGTTTGATGTGCTGGACAAGCAGCACATTTAAAATAAAAATCTAAATGATGAACTAAGCTGTTTTTAATTGTTTCCAGGACCTTTACAGGGAAGCCCAATCAGAGGGTTACAAAGTGACGGTTATAAAGAAGGCACAGATACAACTCTATTTTGATAAGCCTCTTCAAGAAGTGGAAGACGTGATGTTCGATATTGGGAATGATATCTACTATGATAAGCTACTGCAGGACCATGTCGTTGACATGGATTCTGTTATTGAGAATGGATTTGGCTATTAACATCGTGGGCCTAAATAGCCGAGGAGTTCTACATTGAAATTTGTTTGTAACTGTGTAAATTGGAAGTAGGATTTCTGCATGTTGTATAGTAGTTATACAACTGTTCTTATTCTTAAGAACGAATATATTTCAGATTCCATGGAAAATTGAGAACAGGGTTTTTGGAAAAATCTTCAGTAGACTAGCCAACATACAGCTACTGTTGAAAAGTTAAAATCTTCTACAATGTTTTTTCCCAAAAGCTTTGTTCTCACATTTTATTTTTCATTTAACAAAATAATAATAAAATCCCTTTTTTATTTGAGAAGAATGGATCAGTGATGGAGTTGTCATGGTCATAATGACAAAATGAACAGCAGAAAGAAAACAGTAATGGCTGGAGGTAAACAACAATGCAGCACAATAGTCTTTGTTGCATTGAGATATTCACTTTTTTAAGAAATCTGGTTACCCAATATAGCTTGTGTCCCACATTATCATTTTTCTAAGATGCCATCCTCATCTGCAAGGATTGTTACATATAGAAAGGGTTTGGTGGTCAGTGCCATCTTCTTGTATCAAGTGGATGAAAATTATTTTTTAAGCAATGTGGTTGAAGTGAAGATAGAAATGTGTGTCGTCACAAATCTGAACTCCGTAAAGGAGATTTTTTTAAAAATTGTAAGGGGAATAACTCACAGAAAGCAATGCTAAGCGCCTTGAATTAAAAAGATATTAATAATTGCCATGGAAATTAAAATTGAATCGTAATGCAAAAATTAAAAACCGAACAAAGTTTTAAATTATATTATGCAAACTAAAAATCAGATACGAAATTTATTATTATAGATAACTAATTTAAAAGCTTTAACCATTGGAAATATGTTGCGTGTTGAAAAAAAATGAATTGGTTCTTCGCTATTAAAATCTCTGTTTAATAAATATGCCTAATAAGACAATGTAATAGCTCTAATTAAGGGTTGTGGTAAATAATAATCTATAAATTAAGACAGCAAACAATTTAGTGTTCATTGGTTTGTTGTCAAGTTTTCTGTTGTAGTTTATAATCAAAGGGGACTATGAAGAGGAGAGATCCTCATTCATGAAGGAGAGATAGGTAGTGGTTTAGTAGGGGGGAGTTGCGAACAAACTGAAATGTTGAAGTGTTGTAAGCAAGATGATAAAAAAAGTTGATATCATGGATGATAGGTATTTTTCCTTGCTTTATTTGCAAGTTTTGAGTTGTTTATGATCACCAAAATTTGGAAGAATCATTGGAAACACTGGGAGTAAAATGATAAAATTTGAATTGGGTGGTTGTTAAAATTTATACAAAGGCAATTTTTGCATATATTTGGTTTGGTTTTACTTTTGTTGTGGATTTTGATTTTATTTGTTTACAAATAATTTTTTTCTACACTTAACTCGCTACATAAGATAGTGTTGCTGAGAAGTAACATTGTAACTTGCTATACTAAATGTGAGATGTGACAAACTCCCTTTATTATAGTTTCATAGGCTGTCATTGATTTATTGGACATTTTTAAAAAAGCTAAAAACTATCAAACTATCAAGTGCAAATAATAATCTGATTGTGAAGGGACTAATTTAGACAAATAATAATCTGATTGTGAAGGGACTAATTTAGACTTTAGACTTGGATGCAATAAAATGCAATGTAATGAGTAATGAATAGAATAACCTAGGGCCATGGATAGAGTAATTTAATGATAGAGTATAAGTGTTATGTTATAAATTGCATATCTCTGCAATTTCACCTATGTTTTGTATCTACTTTGGTGTCCATGTCCTTAGTTTTTGTATAGTTTCATTTTAGCCACTAATGTTTGTAATTCCACCTAAATTTTGTATCCACTTTGGCATCTATGTATAGGTTCATTTTAGCCACTACATTAGGTTTTCTCTTGTCAAGGTGCTTAGGAACCCTTTCCAACAACCATCTTTTTATATCACTTTTGCAAAAACCTTGGTGTAAATTTTTTTTCTTCGTCTCTTCTTGTTTTTGAGTGTGAATTGTATGGTCATTAGTGCGTGGCATGGATGTTTGTGCGTAGTGCAGGTGTTTGGTGATATTTATTCATTGAAAGGGATAAAGCGAGAGCTCTTTCTGTCTTACACCATTAGAGATAGTTATTTTCCCTGACCTACTGTCTATTAGTGATGCTACTGTTGCTAGCCAAGGTCAACCTAATGTGACTGGATGCCTTGAATCTTTCTTTTTACCCTTTAGCACTAAATAAATCATCCGGATAATCTAAAGTGTCTATTGTAAGTTGTAACCATTACATCCTCCAAAGTGCCCTTAGGTTTGGAAATGGACTGATTTGCCAATTGAAGTTCAATTGTGGTGGGCTGCATACCTGACATTCCTAACATCTCAGTTGTATTAGCTATGATGATATTTATGGCTGCCCCTAAAACCATCTCCACTTTATTTATTTCAACTCCTTCCTCTACTTGAATCATGGGAGGTAGTTTCAATGGACTTCCAGGGTCACTGTATTTTTGAAGGAGTAACTTCCCTAATAGAAAATTGGAGAGTTTACCCCCTACTGGAATCGTGGGAGCTAGTTTCTTCTTTCTCCTAGGTGTTTTTATGCAAAGGAACATTAGAAGTTAATTGATTTCTGGAATGTACTTAATAGCTTTTAGAAGAGGTAATTCTATGTTGATCTTCTTTAATTCTCGAAGGAGCTAAGTCTGCTATGTTAATCTAATAATCTCGGGGGGTTTCAAGATCTATTTGATATACTTTGAAGCACTCTAAGATAGGTTTCCTTTTTTAGAAGTAACTTTAGAGTTATTGGTATTTTGCTCTTTTTCTTGGAATTCTCCAGCTGCTTCCCCCTCCTGGTTTTGAACATGTGGTTTGGAAGGAACATTACAATTCCTTAATTGAATATCATTAATCTCTATGTTATTCAAACCATCAGTATTGGACTCAACATTGAATGTTTGTTGACACTGATTGTTCTTTGGATCGGTATTGGTCGAGCTAGTATTTGAGGCTGATTTACTTACTCATTGGTTGGGTTTGAATCAATTATTAATGGTGGAGATTGTCCTTAAGGAGCTTTTATCCTTGATTTTGCCAACGCTGATATTGCGCTTGATTTTGCTACCACTATGGTTGGTTTGGTTGCCACTGTGGTTGGTTCCATTGAGGGTTAATCCATTTTGCTAGTCCCCATGGTGCACCCCAACGTATGGTAGGTGGTTGCATTGGAAATGGAGAGGTCCACTAATTTACAATTGGCCAAGGGTTTGGATTCCAAGCATTAAACCTAGTATTTTGTGGTCTCCGTTTGATATAATTAAGCCCTTCTTCCACAATAGGAGCTTTCTTATATCAGGTAGAAGATTACATGAGCTCGTTGGGTGCTATTTTTCACAAATTTCACAGAGATCAACCCGATTTAACAAACACTTCCTTGGTGTTTTCCTCTATAATTGGAACAATAAATGGCCAGGGGTTTGTGGTTATTTGGCTGAGAATTAAGATGAAGGAGTATATCGATTTTCAAGTTGGCTATTTCCTCTATTACTTGAGACACATCAGGGGTAGAAGTTTCGTTTCTTTTGAAATTCCTAGTTCCAACTCCAGTACTGGAATAATTCATGTATATCTCAATAATATCCTCAAGAGAGCTTTTGTATCTCCTTTTCCCATCAAATTCAAAGCTTCTCTAGATTCATCATCAATTCCCTTTAAACCATCAATTTCAAAGCTTCTCTAGATTCATCATCATTTCCCTTTAAAAATATTGTCTTACTAATCTCATTATCCAACCCATTAGCACATCTCCTATGTACAAACTAGAACCTATCAGCATAATCCTCCAAAATTTCATCTTCCATTTGTTTACTACGGAACAACTCTCCCTTCCAATGTCTCACACGATAATAATCTTAGCATTTATGAAAGAATCCAGTTTCTATTTCTTGCCACGTTGAAATTGAATTGGCACCTAAACCAATGAACCAATGTAAAACCAATTCTTTGAGTGTGGAAGGGAAAAAATTTAACTTTTGATTATCAGAGGTATAGTCATAATTCTAACACAAGACTGAACTCAAAGAGGAACCGGTGAGGGCCTTCTAACACAAGACTAAACTCAAAGAGGAACTGGCCAGGGGCCTCATAAGTTTTTGCTCTAAAGGTGGGCAAAACGGAGAGATATTTTCCATGGGAGGTTCATCATCTCCAATGTTCAAGTTGATAGGATATAAAAATGTCCTAATTGGTGGGGGTTCATCTAATCTTATTCGTTAACCCATTTCGTCTTGTTCTTCTTTAGATGTTTATGAGCTCTGAGATTCTTCTTGAATAGCGTTATGATTCCTCTAAAGAAATCTGCCAAAAGGATCTCTAGCTCTTCTTATCAATGGTTCAAAAACACTTCCTTATCAACACTAGGGCTTCAAACTTATGGTAGCCAAATCTTTTTGTATGCCTGGCAATGACGGAAAAAAAGGTGGGTGAGGTGATTGATGTCACAACTCGCATAATTTAATTCATATTTACCAAACCAAGTGTGTTATATTTGTACGCAATAAGGAGATTTTCAAATGGGGCGGGGTTCACTTGTGAAAGTGTTGTATATCTCTCAGTCATGCTCTGTCAGGAGCTGATAGATTCATTCAATAAGGAAAAACTCTCAATCACAAAATCCTACTCTATGAACTATTTTTCTTGAATAACTAATTTTTTAATCTTTGCCTAAATTGATTAAGCAAAGATAGGATATAACCAAGTAAGATTAAATCATGGATTTGTTTATCTATTGTACACCAATGAAATTGAATATTCTACTTTACACATGCTGAAATCAAATTCTAAATCTATTTTACAGAAGGGAAAATAATTTATGTTTGCTGGAATGTAAAACACACACTTAATCTAGTTCACAAATTTGTAAAAAAGTTTTAATGTTTGTAGCTTCAGTCGTATGATCATTAGAATACATAAAATATATGTTGATTAATAATAATATAATATATATGTTATATTTTTATTAATCATATGAAATTTAATATTCAATATCAAATTATTATATAATTCTTAATTAATAATTGATTGATGAAACATTATAAGATTGATTAAATTCTAATTAATGGGAAGAGGCATGTCCTTTCTTATAAATAATAATGAATCTAGATATGTCCTATGAAGGGACATGTCTCTCCTAGCCTCATTCCCAATATAAATGAAAGAGAGATTGTTGCATTTGACATACAACATAGAGTGCTATTACATTTGCAGCTATTCTAAAACTTAACATGGTATCATAGCCAGTCTGCAAAAGTAAGAGAGTAGTTTGTTGATGGTGAATGTGTGGTTGTCTCAGAAAATACAATCTCAATACAAGGACCATATCTCACATATCTACCATTGAATCTTTCTGAATTTTGGATATGTTGGTGAAAAACAAATTTTGAAAAATCTCACCGGAGTGATTGGAGAGAAAGTGTGGGGTTAAAAAGTTAGTACAAACTGTGTAGGGTCTATTTGAAATTCTTGAAAGTGGCTTTCATTAAAGAGATATATTAATTTGTTATAATCATGGTCAAGCATTAAAAAAGAAGAATATATTCAAGGAAGTGTCTCTTTCTAGGAAGAAAGGATTAATTATAGAGTGTCACCTCTCTTGGAGCAATCAAGTCATTTCACAAGAAGACATGAGTATTGTTCAACGATATAAGAGTGAGAATTGTACATTGTGGGGGAAATAATAACCAATGTTACATTTCCATTTGAACCGTCTTTAGTGGAGAGTGAGAAAACGGTGATCATCCAGTCTAGGTTGTCGCTCTACATGAAGGTCATCGACATGGCTATCATGATCAACATTATGATCTCCTGCAGCGTGTCCGCCACAAACAACTTCAAATTTTGATGAGACTTGATATTTCCTATATGGGCTCACCTTACAAAAGGAAATATTTGAAACTTAAGGACATAAGCACAAGAAATTGTTTTTAGAGGGAGTCTGACTCTTCAGAGGTAACTTTGAACGAGGAGCTAAGAAGATTGATATCAGACTTGGAGGGATTCTGACAATTCATCTTAAGCAATCTTGGATGATCAACAAATTGATATTTGCTCTATGAGTTCTTCTCTATGAGAGAAGTTCAAGGTGAAATTCCTTGTTTTCACCCTCTGCGCTGAGGCATGATGGATTTCATGTGTGTGACTCCATATTTTTAATGGGCCTGCCCCTTGTGTACATCATGAAGAAGTGACGACTTCCAAATGATTATCACTTGTATTTGTAAGAGTTATTAAAAGGTGACGATCTTACAATAACTTGACCTTCTATTGTGATAGACATCGTGTGATGGCTGAAACATATCACAATAGATGATTTCCTGCATGGTGGATTCAGCTCCTTAAATAAATCATTGACCTTCTATTGTGATAGACATCTTGTGATGGCTGAAATAGATCATAATAGATAGAACTTGTGGATAGAATCGCCGATTGAGGCAATCCACATTAAAGCTTGAGAAGCTTGTGGATAGAATTGCCGATTGAAGCAATCCACCTGGGAACTTGTGGATAGAATCGCCGATGGAGGCAATCCACTCTAAAGCTCGTGAGTTTGTGGATAGAATCGCCGATGGAGGCAATCCACACGAGAGCTTGTGGATAGAATCGCCGATGGAGGGAATCCACTCTAAAGCTCGTGAGTTTGTGGATAGATCGCTGATGGAGGCAATCCACCTGAGAGTTTGTGGATAGAATCGCCGATGGAGGCAATGCACCTGAGAGCTTGTGGATAGAATCGCCGATGGAGGCAATGCACCTAAGAGCTTGTGGATAGAATCACCGATGGAGGCAATCCACATCTTGAGACTATGTTTCTATTTATTACATCACGAGGATGATGCTTTTGTTTCTTACATCATATGATTGATGTTTTCAAGTGTCATATAAGTGTTGACTGTGTATATAGAAACTATACCTTCATGAAATTAGTTTGAAATCTATCAATTCTATAGAAAGATAATCTAAATTTAAGCAAAGAATTGACAAATAAACAAGAAGCATTCTATGGTTCTCTAACTAAGCATGCTAATGAAGCTCTTAGCCTTAATCTCCATTAGTGACAATCCTAGAATGAGAAATGATGATTGATATGCCTAATCTAGCTCTCAAATTTCTCAAATTGTCATACAATTCATTCAATTTTGCTCTCAAAATTCACTATTATGCTCAAAATGCTATGATTTCAAAGTGATTTCTCTATAGTGTAGATGCAATTTCTCATGAATGTCTAGGATCTTAATGCTCTCAAAATGCTTGGTATTTATAGGATTTCCCAAGGTTAGGGGGTAGAGTTAAGTTGATCAGGATTCAAGCTTGGTTGAGTTGAAGGCTTTCAAATGGTTTCAAATGGAGAGACCATTTAAATGTTGGTCTCAAAGGTTGGGACAAAGAGACAAATTGAGTGGTGAAGATGTTAAAGGATCAAATGAGTGATCAAGATTGCAAAGTTTGGAGTGATCCATGTGATTTCAATTCTTGATTCTCATTGACTTTTCAATTTCTTGTCTTATTTTGTTGAAAAAAATAAGATTTAACTTAATTAATTAATTAAATTAGCCATGTAAGGGGATGGGTTGAATTTGATTTTTGATTTTTGATTTAAACTATATAACTAATTGATTAAATCAATTACATAGTTTTGATTAATGCCTTTTAGGCTTAGATTTAACTAATTGACGTCTTTATTAATTGATCCTTTGATTTTGATTGATTTAGTTTCATTTGATTTGATTAGCACATTTGATTTGATTAGTACACCTGACCAAATTTAGGTGTCTACAAATGCCCCTCTTTGAACTAATGTGCGAAGCACATTGGTTCAAAGGAAATCGATGGCCTGATCTGATTGACTAATGCTTGATTGATTGATTGATTGATTTGATTTGATGATAAATGTGATTTGATATCTTGATGCAAAATGAATTGCCTGATGTGAAACAATGCCTCCCTGATAACGATTGAAAAATTTAATGCCCCAGATGCAGTTTGATCGATTCAAATTTGATTGATAGGATGTTTCCCCCTCGGGAAATGAATCAAAATGATTTGGGATGATTTGGTTAAGTTTGGAAAAATTTCAATTTGTTTCCCGATAAAATCAATTTGAAAATGCCCCGGTTATGAGAGAAGATGACAATAGCTATGATTGAGAAAATGCTGTTGATGTTTTAGATAAGTAGTTGATGTTTGGATATCACTTGATGTCAGTCAAAATCACTTGGTTGATGTTGTATTGATGTCAATCTAATAGGATAGGTAGGTTGATGGATTGATTTGATAAATTGATAATTCGCTCTCAAGATCTAGAGAGACAAACAAATCGATGCGCTCAAGATGAGCAAATGGATGATAGGATAAATGATTGACGTTAAATGATCAATTGGATGATTTGACTGATGGATTCTTGATTTGATTGAAAAATAGACTTCCTCTGGAACATTAATGGTGGGAGGCTTATAGATATGGACATTTGATATGATTCAGGTGTAGATATAGGTACAGGTGATGGATAGAGTTAGGTTGCCCCTAGATGATCAGATGGCTAGGTTGCCCCTAGGTGAGCAGATGCATAGTGATGATATCCTTGAGGTAGCATTGATCATTTGGTGGATCAGACATTTGATGTTGTAACCATGATTAACTTCCATCCCTTTGATTAAGGAAAATCCCATAACTAAAATACAAGACTAATCTATATGAATGCAATTAACTGTCACTTTTTCTTGCAAAAGAAAAGCAAAAAGAGATATATTTTCATCATTGAGCCTTTTGTGAACCAGGAAAAAGTACAATCATCATTGATTGGATAACTACTCCATGATAATATGAATACTGCTTTCATCGAACTTTAATAAGTTGAAACTAGTACAACCCTCACTAGTTGAAAAATCAACTATGGGAGTCTGAATTTTGGTTTCATCGGATTCAATATTGCAGGTGAATTTTGGCATTAAGATATAGAAAATCTAAATGTCGAAGGTATACTTTTGCATAAATAGACATATATTGAAACCCTTCCATATGCAAAATGTCCTCGATGACTCTTTGATGGTCATGTCTTTAGACAAAGCTGTATACTTCAATGAACCAATCTTAAAAATAGTCACACATAAATCAAGAAAAGATGTCATGCTTTCATCATCGTTGATCTAGTTGAACATCATTGATCGACTAGAAAGACATGACTTGAAAATTCAATACCTCATCAAAACCTTAGTGCTATTGTTGTATCCATATTTCAAATAGAATTTCTTCCATTTCAATCTTTTGGTTTTATTTTTTTTTACTCTTGATAATAATAAGTCAATGAAGGTCAAGGATTACGTTGGTGTCAAAATCGGATGGGAATTTGAACAATGATGTAAATCAAAGGTTCAAGTGTCTATTTGGTTGGTTTGATGCATTGATTCATGTGAATTAGTGCCTTCTTTGGTGAAATCCGTTGATTTAGATTAATGCCCCCAGTTGGAAAGGAATGCGTTGGGCTTGGGCAAAATTTCCAAAATATGGAAAAAGCTCGGTTATGCAAGATGTAGCTCAGAGACCTTATGAAAAGATTTTTGGATTTTGAATTTTAATGTTTTTTTTAGTGATATATTTTTTTTTTTTTTTCACTTTTTTATATTTTTTTAGAGATTACCATCTCTTAAACACGATCACATTGGTTTTCCCCCAATGTCTAACAAGATATAGGACATGACAAATAGATGAACAAGTTGATGTATCAGAAATGGATAGGTAATGATTGATGAAGCATGTGTAGTGAATGTGACCTGTAGGACCATCACCTTAATATTACCCAAGATAAGGAAAAAGGATATAGCAATGTGAAGCATGTTTTGGATAAGCAACAAAATCCAATGATTTAGTGCTAGATAGCATATATGATAATGAACTGATGTACTGAAAGTGGGTGGTCCAAAAGAGTGGACATGTCAAGAAGTTTTTGAGAACTTGTTTTGCATTTTATGTCCTTCATTTCGATAAAGACCAAAGGGAATAATTTGAATATAATATGGATAGGATAACACAATCAAGTTAAAGGAATGATGGAGGCTATGAGGGGATAGTTTAGGATTATGGCAAGACTGCTTAGGAATAATGAAGGTGAATTTGAGATACACAAGATCATGATAGGGTAGGATGCAACAAGTGAATAAGTTGATGGAAAGGATAACAAATGTCAAGATACCTGATGCTCATGAATATGTTCAACCGTGTCAAGATCAAAGGTGAAAGAGGGAATATGGATGTAAGTGAGATAAATGGTAATAAGAAGGAGAATGACATGGATGAAACTTGCCCCCAAGTGTAGAGTGCAAGAAAGAGGAATTACACATGATGCTTGTTTGCCAGGTTTTCATCATGGTACTTGTCCAAGGCACCACAAGAAGTGGTTTTCACCATAGGAAGAATTTATTTCTCTTTGCTTTTTCTACCAAGGCGCCACAAGAAGTGGTTTTCACCATAGGAAGAATTTATTTCTATTTAATTTTTATACCAAGGCACTTTTTCTCCTTTTTTTTTCTTTTAAAAAAAATTTCTCTCTTTTTTTTTTTTTGTATTTTTCAATATTTCCCCAACATCTGGATCTTTGAACAACGCTCCTTTGAAAGATATGCTATAATAAACCTTGACTATGGCTAGGATGCTCAAAGATATTGATAAGGTGATGATAAAGGACACATATGAAGGATAAGGGTAGATGTTGGTGAAGATTTTATGCCATAGATTGGATAAGAGGGATGGAAAGATGGAAAGTAAGTTTTGGATAATGGATATGAGGATAAGAAGCAGGTATGTTGTGGATGGAAATTATGGCAAGATCAAATTTGACACACACTTTGAAGGGTGGTGGAATGTTGGAAGAACAATGGATGAAGGAGGTGAGGATGTATCTAAGATAGTGGATTTTGGGATATAGGAACTCAAAGTAGACTTGGAAAGTGTAATATGTTTAGAAGGAGATGGAATGGAAGCCTTTGGAAGCTTGAATGTCAACTTTGATTTTTCTTTTGTGTGAAAGTCTTTCAAAAGTGACTTGGGAATCAACATAGTCTTTGATTTTCATTTCTTTTTTGATGCTTTAGAATGCATTTCTTAATGAGGGGTTTTGAAACCCACATTTTGTTTGACTCTTCTTTTTGTTTGGTGGACCTTTGTGGTCTCTTTGATATTTCCTTTTTCTTTTCATTCACATGTCGATTAGATGGGCATGGTGATCTTTATACACATGTGGATTCTTGGATTTCAGATTTTTATGTTGCATATCCAAATTGATTCCAAAAGATGGGAATTATGGATGAATAGGAATGATATGGAGGGTTCATATGGATTGGTGTTTGGATATTCTTCAAGTATGTGTGCCTTCGTTGATCTTGATACATGGCAGGGTAAGTGAATAGAGAGCTAGGGATGGTAGGCATGATTGATGGAGGAATGTAGGGACCCAATATGGATGGAAGGGATGAAGAATTTAGCTTTAGGACATAGGAGCCCAAAATGGATTTGGAGGATGGTGAAGGCGTATGGTTGTGTTTGAATGGAGGGAGATAAGGTGTGAAAGGGATTTCAACATATTTGGAATGAGTTGCATTGCCGAGGTTCTCATCTTTAAGATTTATCTTTATACCAATAGTCTCATAAAGAGATTTCATATGAGAAAATTTGATAGGATCAACTTAGGTTTGAAGGGATTTATTATCATGCAAAGGATTTGGAGGAATGCTATTTTCTTGAGGTGAACATGGAGGAATATGACAAGGATTTGATGGGATACTTTGATCTTGAAAAGGATATTTGGATGGTGTAGAGAGGGTATTTTTATCTCGGTTTTCAATATGTTCAATGGAAATAGTGGAAGAGATATCTTGATCTTTCTTGGGAAGTGGAAAAAATATGGAGCTTGGAAGGACACTTTTTTATTGACCTGGAAGGATATCATCTTGGAAGAAATGAAAGGGTGCAAGGGAATCATCATGGGATTCTATGGATATGGGACCTTCATCTAATATGAGAGGAGATTGGATAACATCTTGTGTTGGAAATGAGTTGAGTAACTGAGAGGGGAGGGGTGAATCAATTACCACAAAAACAAATCCAAGGCCCTTAGATGTCTTAAACAAATCAGTCACTGTTGCTCGGTTAACATAGATATTTCACTATCACTCGGTTAACATAGAAAATCTTAAGGTATTAACTGTGATTATCTTTAGTAATTAATTGCAGAAACATAAACCATAAAGCAAATGAAATGTGCACAAATAACACCAATATTTAACGTGGAAACCTAATATGGGAAAAACCACCAATAGAAACTAGTCACTATTTTCACTCTTATGAAGTGAGCACTGTTAGGAGCCAACCATATTAAAGGTTACAATAACACACTGTTAGATGTGACCTAGTTAGAGGATTTAATCACCCTGTAAGGAGTGGCCTTGTGAGAGGTCTTCAAACACTTGAATATAGAAAAATCACCTTGTTAGAGGATTTACAAAAGACTGTTAAGTCTACTATGTTAAGAGATTTTATCACTGTTACAATTGTTAGAGAGTAACAATGGTTTGACCTATTTTGATAAGCAACTATCCTTGCTGATTTAGATCTATGTTATGGATTAAGTGCTTGATCCTCACTGATCAAATACTCTGTTGCAGTCCTCTGTATTCTATCTTCAATCAGAATCACATCTGATTTTGCCTTCACTCTTCATATCACACTTCACAATTATCACACACAATCTCTTTTATCAATCCAAACTTGACCTTACATATATATGTTAAGCCTTGTCAAGTCGGCCTTGATATCCTTCCAAATAAATAATAAACTTATGTCTGTCGGCTGCATATAACTAATTATCCATAAAATATAATCCATTGTTAGTCGGCTGACACTAACTATTTTTCTCGGTCAATAATGAAATCCTTCAATGCCCGACCAACACTGTAATGCCCGAGTGAACTCGGTTAGAACTAAAAAACACTTTGGTCATTGTGTTGCCTCCACTTTTAAACATGTAGCCATTTCAGAAAAGTGGAAGTTTTGCGTCTTAGTGAAGTTTAATTGCGTTTGAGTCTAGGTCAATGTCCTTTAAGTAATTGGGAATCACCATTGGATTTTCCATTTTTCCCTTCTCCCTCCACATTCTCTTAGCTGGGTGGATTTCTTCCTCACGCATGATAAGTCCGCGGGTAGTCTAGTGCCTAATCCGATGGGGGTTCTCGCATCATTTTGATCCTTGCAGAACTAATCATCAATGGCAGAATTCTCCATTCAACAGTTAAACAAGAGCTTGCGGAATTTTAGAAATCATCTTCTCCATTGCGGGTTTCTATCAGCGAAGTTGATTTTTCACTTAGTATGAATGGAAATGTTTGCAGAAGTATATTATGAAAAGAAATGGTCTTGGACAGTGAAATTGTTACCTACAGCATAGAAATGGATCTGGGGAACAGTTAAAAGGAAAGTTGGAATCAAGAAAGACTCAAAGCGGAGAATTAGAATTCAGCTTCTCCGCGGCGGAATTCTACCTAAGAAGGTAATTTTTCGCAAAGGCAGAAAAGAAGAAAGAGCGCTGTGGTGGAGCCCACAACAGGTTTTCGAAGCACTTTTTCAATTTTTCGGGTAAGAGAGAAACAGGTAAAAGGAAAGTTGGAATCAAGAAAGACTCAAAGCGGAGAATTAGAATTCAGCTTCTCCGCGGCGGAATTCTACCTAAGAAGGTAATTTTCCGCAAAGGCAGAAAAGAAGAAAGAGCGCTGTGGTGGACCCCACAACGGGTTTTCGAAGCACTTTTTCAATTTTCCGGGTAAGAGAGAAACAGTGAAAAGGAAAGTTGGAATCAAGAAAGACTCAAAGCGGAGAATTAGAATTCAGCTTCTCCGCGGCGGAATTCTACCTAAGAAGGTAATTTTCCGCAAAGGAAGAAAAGAAGAAAGAGCGTTGTGGTGGAGCCCACAACGGGTTTTCAAAGCACTTTTTCAATTTTCCGGGTAAGAGAGAAATGTTTAAATGATTGACTCGGAAATTAAAATAAAGTATTTGCGGAGAACTGAAAATTGCTTTCTCCGCAAGCGAAGTTCTCACCCGTAGAGAGATTTTTCGCAAGCAAAGAAACGCACCCAATGTTATATTAGGAAGATTTTCTCTAAGTGGAGCACCCCGTTTTTGATTTTTCGCAAGTCTACGAAAAATGAAAAAGTAAGGAGAAAGAGCGAAGAGTGACGAATGCGGTGCCCAGACATGAAGAGTTAGCTCCAATAGTGGTTGCTGCCAAAGCTTATCAGACAAAGATGGAAAAAGGAAAGGAGGCCAAATGATTTAACTTCCCCTGTTCTTTTCCGTTTCTTTTCCCCTGCAATTAGTTAGCGACAGAAGTCGTTTCTTGCCATCTGTCATTTAGAGGGAGATGAACTGATTAAACTTCCTTTGTAACGGTCATCCCCTGGCTCTATATGTATGAAGTTGAAAGATTAATGAAAGGTCGGAAAATTTTTGGTGTGGAAT
>MU226382.1:552738-577438 GCA_018584345.1 Thuja plicata
GGCTCTATATGTATGAAGTTGAAAGATTAATGAAAGGTCGGAAAATTTTTGGTGTGGAATACTTGATGTTGCAGAGACAATTGAAGGTGTTTTATGTCAATTATTTTCTGTTCCAGTTAATTAGATGTTCTTTCTCTTAGTCTAAGTTACATTAAGAAAGAAAGGATGTTTCATTCTTTTGTTGCGAGGATGTGAATAAACCTCAGTAGGATGTGCTGTGGGATATTCATAGAAGAGCTAGATATAAGTTGTTAATGATATGATTCTTTTCTTAATCTGAATTGCAGTAGGAAGGGAAAGATGTTTCATTCCTTTGTTTTGAGGATGTGAATGAACCTCAGTAGGATGTGCTATGGGATATTCGGAGAAGGATTCATTAGAAGTTTTCATCATTTCATTTATCTCTCTGTTAGTAGTTGCTGTAGATTAGTTAGTGCCGAGTGTATGAATTCATAAGATGTGTGAGTTCTACGGCTTGGTTTATAGATTAGAAAGCTCTCCTTGCCTGGATTAAGTTCTGTTTAGGCTTAATTCGGTTTTCCTCGTCTGCTCTCGGGTTAAGAGCATACCCTGTGTTAGTTTTAGGATCAAGACATAATTCATTGCATATCATTCCAAAAGGGAGCTGTACCTACCAATTCAGAGAAAAGCCAGTAATCAAAGAATGGCTTTTCAATTGTTGTAATCAGTTATTGTTCATAATTTGGGCACTAAGAGTCATATTCCTAAGAAGTAAGAAAGGACAAATCTGTTTACTAACACATTGTCAATGACCGAGAGAGCTCGAAAGACACTGACTGTGCTCAGATAGAATTAGACATTTGTGTAAACATCACTATACTTGTGTAAACATCAATGACAATAGACAATTGAATAATTGTCATCAACAATCTCCCTCTTTGGCATTGATGACAACACAACATGTCATAATACAAAGAATGATAGAGAAGCAGACATAAGAATGAAATATTGTTAATGTCCTTAGCTTCATTCTGATCCAATTTTATTAATGTATTTAGCTTCATTCTGATTTTCATCCAAATCTCCCTCAATCACTGAAATACAAATTTCTCCCTCTTACATTAATCTCTATCTCTGATAAATTTTTCCCTTTGTCATGAATCTCCCCCTCTTTCATTTTGATCAAATCAATATGACATACAGTAATCTCTCCCTCTTTGACAACCAATGCCAAAGAAACCAACTGATGTATCCAATGAAATTATAATGTACCTGTCTATACTGATTCATATGCAATAAGCTGTAAATATTTGCATCAACATGTTAGGTCTGTTCTGTAGCTCGGTTGATGCATCACTAAATTGTGTTTTAGTGAGCCTCAGTTAGGGGAATTACCCCTAGCTTTCCTCTAAGATACAAAAATGCATCCTTAGGTAGCGGTTTTGTGAATATGTCTGCAATCTTTTCTTTGGTATTCACATATTCCAATCTTACTTCTTTGTTCTGAACCAATTCCCTCAAGAAATGATATTTTATTGAAATATGTTTAGTCTTGTTATGCATCACAGGGTTCTTTAAAATGTTAATAGAACCGGTGTTGTCATAGTAGATAATGATAGGTTCTGTGATATTCACCTTCATATCTGACAAAAATTGTTTGAACCATATGATGTTTGAACAATTCACTGCTGCAGAAACATATTCTGCTTCTGCTGTAGATTGAGAAATGTAGTTCTATTTCTTGCTTGTCCATGAGACTAACCTCTTTCCAAGAAATAGTGCTCCACCACTTGTGCTCTTTCTCTCATCAAAACTTCCTACCCAATCAGCATCAGTAAAAGTATTCAAATCAAAGTTTCCTCCTTTATTATACCATAATCCATAATCTTTAGTACCCTTAAGATATCTCAGAATCCTTTTGATAGCCATCAAATGATTCTCTCTAGGATTAGCTGAAAACCTTGCAATAATACCGTCTGCTAATACAATATCAGGTCTAGTGTGAACAACATATTGAATTTTTCCAATCATGGATCTGTATGTAGTCTGATTTATCTCCTTTGAATCATCATCCTTAGATAGCTTATGTCCAGTAGGCATAGGTGTTCCAAATGATATAGAGTCTTCCATCCCAAATTTCTTCAGTATCTCTTTTATGTATTTAGACTGAGTAATGTAGATACCATCCTTCATCTGATAAACTTGTAAGCCAACAAAGAATTTGATTTCACCAAACATAGACATCTCAAATTCCTTGGTCATAGCTTTTGAGAATGCTTTGCATAAGTCATCATATCCAGTAAACAATATGTCATCAACAAATATTTCATCTAATAGTATCTTGTTCTGAGGTCCTTCTTTGATGTACAAGCTACTATTGTCATTAGTTCTCTGAAATCCTATACTTATCAAGTAACCATGCAATATTTCATACCAAGCTCTTAGAGTTTTCTTTAGTCCATACAATGCTTTGTGCAATTTGCAAACCATATTCCTTTTGTTAGGTTCTACAAAACCTTCAGGTTTCTCAACATAGACTTCCTCCTCTAGAATTCCATTCAAGAATGCAAATTTTACATCCATTTGATATTCCTTGAATCCTTTATGTGCAACATATGCCAGAAGAGTTTTGACTCCTTCAAGTCTTGCAACAATAGCAAAATTTTCTCCATAGTCAATACCCTCTTCTTGAGCGTATCCTTTACATACTAGTCTGGCTTTGTTTTTGGAAACTTCACATTTCTCATTCATCTTGTTTCTGAAAACCCACTAAGTACCAATTAGATTCTTGCCTTTTGGTCTAGGTACAAGACTCCAGGTTTTTTTTCTTTTCTACTTGCTCAATATCTTCATACATTTCTTCAATCTAGTTCTCATCATTCAATGCATCTTTAACAATTTTAGGTTCAATTTCACTGAGTAAACATCTACCTTTTATCTTGCTCCTTGTCATTACACCTTCTGTCTTATCTCCAATTATTTTTTTAGTTGCATGATGCCTTTTAACATATTTATAAAGTACAAGATCCTTCCTCCTTGATTTTGGGCTTGCTCCACTATGTTCATTATGCTTAAATATTCTGTCTCATTCTTCTGTCTGACACTCCTGTTCCATTTCCTAAGAGTCAGGTGTATCTATCTTTGACTCGGTTACCTCTGTTTGTGACTTGGGTGCCTCTGTCTGTGACTCGATTTCTTCAGTCTGAGACTCAGTTCCCTCTGTTTGTGACTCAATTTCTTCAGTTAGCATCACTGGTTGCACAGGTTGCAACAAGGTTTGTGCAGATGAATTTAGTGGTTGACATGCTTTCTGTCCAAGCACCATTGCATGTGTCTTAGGTATAGTACCAGGTTCATAATACACATTTTCTATAGTCTTCAGGCTCTTTACTACTCTACTCTTCATTTTTCTCTGCAAACTCATCAACCTTTACATGCACACTTTCTATGACTTTATGAGTATTAATATTTAAACATTTATATGCTTTGCTTTTGCTGGAGTAGCCTAGGAATATACCTTCATCACTTTTAACATCAAATTTTCCATTTCTTGATTCCTTCAAGATGTAGCATCTACTTCCAAATACTTTGAAATAATGAACATTAGGTTTATAGCCATGCCATAATTCAAAATGTGTCTTCTCAATACCTTTCTTCAGTTGAACTCGATTCAAGGTGTGAATTGCAGTGCTAATGGCTTCTTTCCAGTATTTGGTAGCAACATCCTTCTCAATCATCAAGGTTCTTGCACAATCCATAATGGATATGTTCCTTCTTTCTTCTATACCATTTTTCTGTGGTGTACCTGGGGCAGATACCTGTCTTTTGATTCCTCTTTCATTGCATAACTCATTGAATTCATTAGAAATGAATTCTCCTCCTCTGTCAGATATTAAGCATTTAAGTTTCTTTCCTGTTTCTTTTTCAACTCTGGCTAGGTACCATTTGAAATTCTGAAAGGCTTCTAATTTGTCTTTGAGAAACATAACAGTCATCATTCTGGAATGATCATCAAAAATAGAATGAAGTAATTCTCACATGTGTAACTTGTTGTTCCAATTGGTCCACACAATTTAGTATGCACCAATTACAAGACTTCTTTTGTATTGTATTTCTTTCTCTTGAAGCTAGTTTTTCCCATCTTCCCAATTTGACATTGTTTGAATATTGTTAGTTACTCTTACTCTTGTATTCTTACTTATGTTGATCAGGTCGTCAAAGTTCACATGACACAACCTTTTATGCCATAACCAACTTTCTTCTACTTGTGCAATAAAACATGAACTTTCATTGAGATCAAGATAAAACAGATTACCTTTTGTTTGCTTTCCAGTTCCAACTAGATATCTTCTACCATCCAGGAGATTGGCCTTACCATTCATGAATTCTACCTTGAAACCAATGTTATTCAATTGTGCCACACTTATTAGATTACGCCTTAGTCCTTCAACCCAATAAGCATTATCACATTTGATTCCTTCAGTAAGAGAAATACAACCTGTACCTTTTACATAGCAGGGTTCATCATTCCCAAAAATAACACTCCCACCTTCATAGTGTTCAAGATGTTAAAATTTGGTTTTATCACCAGTCATGTGGTGAGAACAACCACTATCAATTATCTAGGTGTCATTCTTGCTAATATGAGAGTATAGTGTTGTCTTTTCATTGTCTTCACTATCTGACCTATCCTTAATAGCAATGTAAACCATTTCATCTTAATTTTCATCACTATCATAATCTTTAACAATATAACAAGATTTCTTCCTTTGTCCTTGTAGCTTTTGTAGTCTTTCTTGCCTTTATACTGGTTGAAATTTTTCTCACCTTTGTCTTCCTTGTTCGGAAATTTAGCAGAAATGTGACCGACCTCATCACATGCAAAGAAAATAAATGGTATTCTTCCTTTGTATTGTCCTTTTCCTTTTGCAGCTCTCCTTGCAAGTAATGCTTCAATGATTTCCAGATCCTCATCATCAGAATCATCATCACTATCACTGTCAATCTGTTTTCCTTTCATCTTTCCAAGGTTTAATTTAGCTTTGAATGCTGACTCAAGATTGCTAGGATTAGGAAAATAATTGTCAAAGTTATCCAACTCAAAAGCTGATAATCTTCCAATCAACCCATCTAGAGTTAAACCATTACTGCATCTCATCTCTTGAATAGTTGAAACTATAATTGCATAGATAGGAAGTAAAGTTCTCAATACCTTGCTAACCATTGTTGTGTCTTCAATTACTCCATCGAAAACTCTGATGGCACTGACACTTTTCTTGATTCTTTCACTGTATTTTGTAATGTCCTATCCTTCTTTCATTTTCATCATATCAAACTGATCTCTAAGACTTTCTTCTTTTGCTCTCTTTACATTTGCATCTCCTCCATAGATATCATGCATTTTTTTCCACATATCAAAGGCAGTAGGGAAGTCCTTGACTTCATCAAATTTAGAATAGCTGAGTACAAAGGCTATATCAATCATCATTATGTTATGATACTTCATTTCCACTATTTGATCCATAGACATAGGTATTGGTGGTTCCACATACTTGTGATCTAGGAATTGCAAACCAGTATCTCCAATAGTAGATAGATGTAGCCTCATCATATCTTTCCATGCATCAAAGTTATCCTTGTTGAGCTTAGGGATCTCCCTTCTATAAGACATCTCTAATCTTTAGCTTAGGCATTTAAACCTTCCCTTTAAGAACTTGCAGCTCTAACACCAATTGTTGGAAATGAGTTGAGTAACTGAGAGGGGAGGGGTGAATTAGTTACCACAAAAAAAAATCCAAGTCCCTTAGATGTCTTAAACAAATCAGTCACTATTGCTCGGTTAACATAGATATTTCACTATCACTTGGTTAACATAGAAAATCTTAAGATATTAACTGTGATTATATTTAGTAATTATTTGCAGAAACATAAACTATAAAGCAAATGAAATGTGCACAGATAACACCAATATTTAGCGTGATAACCCAATATGGGAAAAACCACCAATAGAAACTAGTCACTGTTTTTCACTCTTTTGAAGTGAGCCTTGTTAGGAGCCAACCCTGTTAAAGGTTATAATAACACACTGTTAGGTGTGACCTGGTTAGAGGATTTAATCACCTTGTAAGGAGTGGCCTTGTGAGAGGTCTTCAAACACTTCAATATAGAAATGTCACCTTGTTAGAGGATTTACAAAAGTTTGTAAAGTCTACTCTGTTAAGAGATTTTATCACTGTTACAATTGTTAGAGAGTAACAATGGATTGACCTGTTTTGATAAGCAACTGTCCTTGCTGCTTTAAATCTCTATTCTGGATTAAGTTCTTGATCCTCACTGATCATATATTCTATTGTAGTCCTCTGTATTCTATCTTCAATCAGAATCACATATGATTTTGCCTTCACTCTTCATATCACACTTCACAATTATCACACACAATCTCTTTTATCAATCCAAACTTGACCTTACATATATATGTTAAGCCTTGTCAAGTCAGCCTTGATATCCTTCCAAATGAATAATAAAACTCATGTCTGTCGGCTACATATAACTAATTGTCCATAAAATATAATCCACTATCAGTCGACTGACACTAACCATTTTGCTCGATCAATACTTAAATCCTTCAACGCCTGACCAACACTGTAATGCCCGAGTGAACTCCGTTAGAAATAAAAAACACTTTGGTCATCGTTAATGCCCGAGAGATCTCGACAAATACTGACTGTGCTTGGATAGAATTAGACATTTGTGTAAACATCACTATACTTGTGTAAACATCAATGACAATACACAATTGAATAATTGTCATCAACATCTTGATCTTGATCTTTATTGATATTTGTTTCTTCACACTTTGGATTATCCTCTTGACATGGATCCACTTCTAAGGACAAGGTATGAGTTTGGGTATGTTTCAGGGATTCTTGAAAGGCTAATGAAGGATTAGTTGGAGCAGATATGATAAGCGTTGAAGCACATAAAGGTTTGGGGTCCATGACCCTTGAGGCATGAAAAATATTTGCAGAAAGATGTAAGTTAGCTTGGGTTTCTTTTGGAGGTATCCCTTGAGGGTTGACATTATTAGCATGAAAAACATTATGTTCTTTGTTCAATGGAGGCGTTTTGGCTAGCTTTGCTGCTTTAAGAGATTAATGAATGGGTGAAGAAGTAAAGGCTATAGGAGAACCATTACTAGACAGGGGTTCATGCATTAGATCTTGCTTGAGAGTAGTATCTTTCTCTTCATTCTCTTGATCAAAGATATGATGGTCATGAAGTTGTTCTTGATCAAAGATGGGTTTGTTGTGCTTAAATGCTTCTTTTTTGAAGAAGATAAAGATATAGATGAATCATGTTCATAAAGAAAAGGAGAGATTGATGTTAATGATGGCTTGTTAAATGATGTATCCTTTTCTTTTTCCTCACCCTTCTTTAAGGTTGATGTGTCATAATTATGAGGAATCTTAAGTCCTAATTGAGCTAAGTTTATGAAATATATTTCTTTCCCTTTTCAAAATTTTGTCCATAACTTTGAGGAACATGGGATATTGGGATGCTTCCTCAACTTCCTCTTCAGTTGCTTCTTCGTCTTGATGCCTACGGAAATTTTGATCTTTATTTTCCATAGGATTAATTTCTGTTTCAAATAGATTCATCATCATAGATATTGGGAAGAATTATATCTATCTGTTGCACTGGACATGAAGTACTCCAAAAAGGGTAGCCAAATATGATCTTGAAATTTTCCAAAAACCTTGGGAGATACCCACTGTTTGACTTTCTTAGTCTGTACGTGCTACTTGAGCTGTATATATGTGCTACTTCAATGTACTGTACGCGCTCACTGGAAAATATCAACGTGCTACTTGGAAAATGATACACACTGTTTAACTGTTTATACACACTACTTGAAGTTTGTACATGCTGTTTGACAACTTGTACGCACTGTTTTAATGTTGGAAGGCGTTGTTTTACAAGTTTAAGTGTCACAAAAAATGTTGTAGGTGTTGAAATAATTTGTGTAGGTGTCACTTCAGCAGGAAAAAATTGTCTGTCACAGTTTGATTGATTTTTAAAATTTTTTAATTATGATTAGACCTTGAGGATATTTTCTTGTTGCAAAATAAAGAAACAAACACAACACACACATCAAATTTTCTCCTTAACCCTAAAACTACACATAAAGTGTATGTTCTAAGATGTTATCACAGTTTTTGACAAGAAAAACTTCCAAACAAGCTACCTAAGGTCAAATTTGGCTCTTAACATGGATTTAAGAGGTGAGCTTGCTAATTAACCAGGTGTTTACTTTAGATTCCATTCAAATAGGATATGATTTTTATAACCCCCATTACAAGGACCTCCCACATGCATAAAAACACAGTTTTGTGCAATTTCGAAGGACTACTGGAGGAGATGAAAACTCTCAACACCAATTTGTCACTCGCCCCATTAAGGATGAATGCATTTTATTTTATAGTGGGTCAAAATACCATGACTAAGATGGTTGTATCCCACTTGGGTCGTTCCCTCTCACCGACTTTACTACAACACTTGGGAGGCAGGCCCTCTAAAGATCTATCATATATATTAAAGTGAAAAATGAATTGAATAAGTAGGTTTAGGAGTTTGATTCACTCAAAGAGTGAAGAGAATACCCCTACTACTTTCTTCGATTCCAAACACAATTAACAATGTTCAATTCCCACCTCTTGACAATGAGGCTTTAAAAATGAAGTGTTTGGTTCAATTTTGCTTTCTTTTAATCAAGCTAGGTGTTGAAATTGAAATGCCACAATTTAAACAAAGCAAGGAGGATGAGAAAAATACCTCTAATTGTAGCTAGAAAATGCTAGGCGCATTTTTCATTTTGCAACTTTTTTAACTACTCACCTAGTGGAAATAGTTCCAAGCTCCTCTCTTCCAACAAAGTTACTCAACAAAACTAACAAAATGAAAGAAAACAAAACCAAATTGAAATGAAAAGTTAAAAGAACTTTTCAAATTTGCAAATTTCTTTACAGATCCTAAAAAATTTTAATTTAATTCAAGGGAGGAAAATTGATTTTGTAAGCATTTACAACTTTAAAAAAATAATCATAAAGCTTTTCCTCTTCTCCTAGGATTTACAAAATTTTCAAATTATGAACTTCCTTTGCACATTTTCAAAGGAGTCTTACCTCTTTATCCTCCTTGAAAACTCTTTGTTCGGGTTTCTTCACCTTTGGATGCCTGCTCATCTGCAATTCATCAAATACACATTATTAGTTCTCTATTTTTAATAATGTACAAACTAAAAAACACATAGATCTCTAAGTGTCATTTGACAAGATACTACGCGCTATTTTAATGTTGTTTAAGTGCTAATTTGTAGGTATACAAGAGCTAGTTTGAAGATTTCTATGTGCTACTTTATTATAAGAAAAGCATAAAAATAACTTGTAAAGGCGTTAAAAGAAACAGTGAAGGCGTTAAAAGAATGTTCAAACACGTCAAAAGATAGTTAATAGGCGTTGCTTCACTGTGCAAAGGCGCTCCTTCCCGATCAAAGGTGCCACTTCAGGTTTAACATGCTTTGAAAGAAGATAAGACAAAAAATAGAAGTTGTCATACGCGTCATTTTGCTGTGTAAAGGCATTGGGATTCACCTCATACGCATCACTTTACAAGTTTAAGCTTCACGTACAAAAAATTTTGTAGGTGTTGAAAGAATTTGTGTACATGTCACTTTACCTGTAATCTGCAAATTTTTCAAGAACAAAACATGCAAAAACATACAAATATTGATAAAAAATGGAAGTTAGAGGCTCAAAGCCCCATGGTGGGCACCATTTGTGTATAAAGAAACTATACCTTCATGAAATTAGTTTGAAATGTATCAATTCTATAGAAAGATAATATGAATTTAAGCAAAGAATTGACAAATAAACAAGAAGCATTCCATGGTTCTCTAACTAATCATGCTAATGAAGCTCTTAACCTTAATCTCCATTAGTGATAGTCCTAGTTTGAGAAATGATGATTGATGTGCCTAATCTAGCTCTCAAATTCTTCAAATTGTCATACAATTCATTCAATTTTTCTCTCAAAATTCACTATTATGCTCAAAATGCTATGATCTCAAAGTGATTTCTCTATAGTGTAGATGCAATTTCTCATGAATGTCTAGGATACTTAATGCTCTCAAAATGCTTGGTATTTATAGGATTTACCAAGGGTAGGGGTAGAGTTAAGCTGATCATGATTCAATCTTGGTTGAGTTGAAGGCTTTCAAATGGTTTCAAATGGAGAGACCATTTAAATGTTGGTCTCAAAGGTTGAGACAAAGAGACAAATTGAGTGGTGAGGATGTTAAAGGATCAAATGAGTGATCAAGATTGCAAATTTTGGAGTGATCCACGTGATTTTAATTCTTGGTTCTCATTGGATTTTCAATTTCTTGTCTCCTTTTGTTGAAAAAAAATGGATTTAACTAATTCAATCAATTAATTAAATTAGCCATGTAAGGGAATGGGTTGAATTTGATTTTTGATTTAAACTATATAACTAATTGATTAAATCAATTACATAGTTTTGATTAATCCCTTTTAGGCTTAAATTTAATTAATTGATGTCTTTAGTAATTGATCCTTTGATTTTGATTTGATTTAGTCCCATTTGATTCTATTAAATGCACATTCGATTTGATTAAATGCACATTTGATTTGATTAGTACACTTGCCCAAATTTAGGTGTCTACATTGACAATGGATTGATTTATCCTCTCTAGCTAAAAGGGAGTGTTTATGTGTTGTATAGCTATAGTGAGGGTCATAAGTGTTGACATAGGAGACCACTACACATTCTATTTGATCATCCTCCCTAGCTAAGAGGGAGTGTTAATGTTTGCAGCTTCAGTCGTATGATCATTAGAATACATATATTATATGTTGATTAATAATAATATAATATATATGTTCTATTATTATTAATCATATGAAATTTAATATTCAATATTAAATTATTAAATTATTCTTAATTAATAATTGATTGACGAAACATTGTAAGATTGATTAAATTATAATTAATGGGAAGAGGCATGTCCTTTATTATAAATAATAATGAATAGACATGTCCCATGAAGGGACATGTCTCTCCTAGCCTCATTCCCAACATAAATGAAAGAGAGATTGTTGCATTTGACATACAACATAGAGTGCTATTACATTTACAACTATCCTAAAACTTAACAAAAATAATCTAAAATTCCACGAGAGAACACAGAAAAGCTATTGTCTACTCTTCAACTTTCATCACCATCTCTAAAACCTACTGTAAACATAACCAATTCAAAAATAAAACTAAGGCTATGCTTTATTTCCTTAAAGCATTAAATCAGAACATGCAATGGAAGATTATGCTACTAAATTAATCTACTACTGTAAAATTATTCTATCAATACAACTTAATATAATAGTATAAGGAGTAATCTATAACAAATGATCTGAAAGCAACTTAAACTAAATGCTAAAATCTATTGAACATTAAATAAAGACAAAAATTAAAAGAGATCACTTTCCTTTGATAGAGTGGGCCATGCTCTGCCTCTAGAGGGATATTTATAGACTATAACTTATATCAATTTCCTTAGAATTGCATTAAAATGGGCCCCAAAGGGGAGCATAGAGAGGTTTGAATTAAAAATTGTAGGAAAAATGAAAGGATTGGAAACTAAATATTGCTCTATAACTAACTCCACTACCTAGAATAGATGGGTATATTGTTGAAGAAATTTATTCAATTGTGTATTGTCATTGATGTTACACATGTATTTGCACTTATGTAATGATGTTACACAAATGTCTACATTCAGACCAAACACAGTTGGTGAATGGAAAGAGTTTTTAGTGTTGACCGAGATCAGTCGGGTATTGAAGATGTTCAGTGTTGACCGAGCCAATCGGGAAACTCAGTCATGGTCGGGCATTAAAGAAACTCAGTGTTAACCAAGTTTATTATTTAGTGTCAGCTGACTAACAGTGGTTTACGTTCTATAATTAATTGGTTATATGAGGCTGACTGAATTATGAATTATTACTTATTTAGAAGTATATTCAAGACGACCTGACAGGGCTTATCATATATATGAAAGGTCAAGTTTGGATTGGATGTGTGCAAGTGTGTGTGAAATTTGAAGATAAGCAAAAGTATGGAATTATGTGATATGAAGAGTGAAGGCAAAATCAGATGAGATTCTGATTGAGTACAAAAAAATCGGAGCTGCAATAGAATATTTGATCAACAAGGATCCAGTTATAATCAGAACATAGATCTGAATAAGAAAATATAGTTGCTTACACATACAATTCAATTCATTGTTACTTTCTAACAATTGTAGCAGTGATCTCAAATCTCTTAATAGAGTAGACTTAACAGTATTTTTGTAAATCCTCTCATAACGTAGCATTTCTATGTTGAAGTGCTAAAGACCTCTAACAAGGCCACTCCTCAAAGGGTGATTTAAATCCTCTAACAGGGTCACACCTAACAGTGTGTTTTTGTAACCTTTAACAGTGTTGGCTCCTAACAGGGCTCACTTTAGAAGAGTGAAAAACAATAACTAGTTACATTGGTGGTTTTTCCCATATTGGGTTTCCACATTAAATCTTGGTGTCACCTATGTATGTGTTATTTGTTTCATGGTTTATGTTTCAGCACTTAATCACTAAAGTATAATTGCATTGGATATCATAAATATTGCTTTAACACCTAAGTTACAGAAGAATATCTTGATTAATCAAGTAACAATGTTATATTGTTTAAGACATCTAAGGGACAAGGGATTTGTTTTGGAGTAACTGATTCACCCCTCCCCTCTTAGTTACTTATCTCATTTCCAACAATTGGTATTAGAGTAGCAAGTACTTTCAGAGAAGGTTGCAAGGCCTAAGCTAAAGATCAGAGATGTGTTACAAAAGGGAGATCCCAAAGCTAAACAAAGACAACTTCCTTGTGTGGACAGAGCTGATGAAACTACATCTATCTACTATTGGAGATGCTGGTTTGCAATTTTTGGATAGAAAATATGTGGAACCCATAGGGACTATGTCTATGGAACAAATGATGGAACAAAAGCTTCATAACATAATGATGATTGATATAGCTTCTTCACTCAGCTACTCAGAATTTGATGAAGTCAAGGACTGCCCTACAACCTATGATATGTGAAGGAAATTTTAGGACATTCATGGAGGAGATGTAAATGTAAAGCGAGACAAAGCAGAAAGTCTCAGAGGACAATTTGATCAGATGAAAATGAAAGAAGGAGAAGATATTACAAGATACAATGAGAGAATCAAGAAAATTGTGAGTGCCATTAGAGATGCAGGAGGAATAATTGAAGATACAATAGTAGTCAACAAGGTATTAAGAACTTTACTTCCTATCTATGCTATTAGAGTTTAAGCTATTCAAGAGATGAGGTGCAATAAGGAAATAACTCTGGATACATTAGTCGGAAGGCTTACAACTTTTGAGCTAGACAACTTTGACAATTATTCTCCTAGCTCTAGCAATCTTGAGTCTGCATTCAAAGCTAAATTAAACCTTGGTAAGAAGGAAAGATACTCAAAAGGGAAGCAAATTGAAAGTGATAGTGATGATGAAGATCTAGATATCATTGAAGCATTACTTGCAAGGAGAGATGCCAAAGGTAAATACAAAGGTAAAATGCCATTGATTTGTTTCTCATGCAATGAGGTTGGTCACATTGCTGCCAAGTGTCCTAACAAAGAAGACAAAGATGAGAAAAAGTTCAACAAGTACAAAGGCAAGAAAGATTTCAATAACTGCAAGAGCTACAAGGACAAAGGTAAGAAGTCTTTTTATATTTCTAAGGATTCAGACAGTGATGAAGAGGAAGATGAAATGGTTTATATTGCTATAAAGGATGAGTCAGATGAAGAAGATGAAAAGACAACACTTTTCTCACATATCAGTAAAAATGACACATGGATAATTGATAGTAGTTGTTCTCATCACATGACTGATGATAAGACAAAATTTGAACATATTGAACGCTATGATGGTGGGAGTGTCAATTTTGGGAATGATGAACCCTGCTATGTGAAAGGAAAAGGTTGCCTTACTCTGACAGAAGGAATCAAATGTGATAATGCTTATTGGGTTGAAGGACTAAGGACAAATCTACTCAGTGTAGCACAACTAAAAAACATTGGATTCAAGGTAGAATTCATGAATGGTAAGGCCAAGCTCATGGATGGTAAAGGGAACCTAGTTGGAACTGGCAGGAAAACAAAAGGTAATCTATTCTATCTTGATCTCACTAAAGGTTCATGCTTCATTGCACAAGTAGAAGAAAGTTGGCTATGGCATAAAAGGTTGTGTCATGTAAATTTTGATAATGTGGTAAACATAAGAAAGAACAAGAGAGTTAGAGGTATTCCTATTTTGAAGAAACCCGAGTTAGTAATATGTAAACAATGTCAAATCGAAAAGATGAGCAAGACAAGTTTCAAGAGCAAGAATTACAATACTGATGAAATATTGGAATTGGTACACACTAACCTTTGTGGACCAATTGGAACAACAAGCTACACTGGAGAGAAATATTTTATTTTTTTTGTTGATGATCATTCCAGAATGATGACTATCATGTTTCTCAAAGAAAAATCAAAATCTTTTCAGAAGTTTAACTGGTATCTTGCAAGAGTTGAAAAGGAAACTGGAAAGAAACTAAAATGTCTAAGATCTGAAAAAGGAGGAGAATTCATTTCTAATGAGTTCAATGAATTCTGTAATGAGAGAGGAATCAAAAGACATGTATCTGCCCCTGGTACAACGTAGAAAAATGGAATAGCAGAAAGAAGAAACTGATCCATTATGGATTGTGCCAGAACTCTAATGATTGAAAAGAATGTTGCTGCCAAATACTAGAAGGAGGCCATCAACACTATAGTGTTCACCTTGAACCGAGTTCAACTGAAGAAAGGTAGTAACCAAACACCTTTTGAATTATGGTATGGCTATAAACCTAATGTTCATTATTTCAAAGTATTTGGAAGTAAATGTTACATCTTGAAGGAAGCAAGAAATGGAAAACTAGATGCAAAAAGTGATGAAGGAATATTCCTAGGCTACTCATGTAAAAGAAAAGCATACAAATATCTGAATGTTACTACTCATAAAGTCATAGAAAGTGTACATGTCAAGATTGATGAGTTTGCAGAAAGATATGAAGAGCAGAGAAGTAAAGAGCCTGAAGACTACAAGAACTTTGTGTATCATGAGCCTGATACTATGCCTATGACTCGAGCAATGGTGATTGGAAAACAAAACTGTCAACCACTAAATATACTAACACAAACTGTACAACCTGAGTTGCAGACTGTGCAACCCAAGTTGTTGGTAGAAGAGACCGAGTCACAGTCAGAGGGAACCCAGTCTCAAATAGAAGGACTCAAGTCACAGATAGAGGAACCCGAGTCACAGACAGTGGAACCCGAGCATCAGACAAAAGAATAGGAAAGAATGTTTGAGAATGATAGACCTAATGGATCAAGTCCAGAATCAAGACAAAAGGATCCAATACTTTCTAGATATGTTAGAAGGCATCATGCACCTGAGAAAATAATTGGATATCAGACAGAAGGCATAATGACAAATAAAAAAATCAAAGGTACATGTTTACTAAGTGAATTTGAACCTAGAACTGTTAAAGATGCATTAAATGATGAAATTTGGATAGAGGCAATGAATGAGGAAATTGAGCACATTGAGAAGAATAAAACTTGGACTTTTGTGCCTAGGCCAAAGGACAATAATGTGATTGGAACCAAGTGGGTTTTTAGAAATTAGATGAATGAAAATGGTGAAGTTTCTAGAAACAAGGCCAGAATAGTTTGTAAAGGATATGCTCAAGAAGAGGGTATTGATTATGGAGAAACTTTTTCTCCCATTGCAAGACTTGAAGGAGTTAGAACTCTTTTGACATATGCTACACATAAAGGATACAAAGTGTATCAAATGGACGTGAAATCTACATTTATGAATGGAATCCTAGAAGAAGAAGTCTACATTGAGCAAACTGAAGGATTTGTTGATCCTAGCAGAAGGAATATGGTTTGCAAGCTGCACAAAGCATTGAATGGACTGAAGCAAGCACCCAGAGCCTGGTATGAAAGAATGCATGGCTACCTAGTAAATATTGGATTTTAGAGAACTAATTATAATAGTAGCTTTTACATCAAAGAAGGACCACATAACTAAATATTGTTAGCAAAGATATTTGTTGATGACATATTATTCACTGGATATGATGACTTATGCAAAACATTCTCTATAGCTATGAGTAAAGAATTTGAGATGGCTATGTTTGGTGAGATAAAATTCTTTGTTGGATTAAAAGTTCATCAAATGAATGATGTTATCTAAATTACTCAATCTAAATATATCAATGAGATACTCAAGAAATTTGGAATGGAAGATTCCAAACATGTTGGAATACCCATGTGTACGGGACAAAAATTGTCTAAGGATGATGATTCAAAGGAGGTAGATCAGACGAACTACAGATCAATGATTGGAAAATTGCAATATGTTGTTGACACCAGACCTGATATTGCATTAGTAGTTGGTATTGTTGCAAGATTTTTAGCTAATCCCAAAGACAATCACCTAATAGAAATCAAAAGAATTTTGAGATATCTGAAGGGTATTGAAGACTATGATTCATGGTATAAGAAAGGTGGGAACTTTGATTTGAAGACATTCACTGCTGCTGATTGCGCTGGAAGTGTTGATGATAGGAAAAGCACCAGCGGTGGAGCTTTCTATCTTGGAAAGAGGTTAGTATCTTGGACTAGAAAGAAACATAATTTTATCTCTCAGTCTACAACAGAGGCAAAATATGTTGCTGCAACAGTGAACTGTTCAAACATCATATGGTTCAAGCAGTTGTTGTCAAGAATGAAGGAAGAAGTGAAAGAACCAATTATTATCTACCGTGACAACACCAATGCCATTAACATTTCAAAGAATCCTATGATGCACACCAAAACCAAGCATATAGAAATAAAGTATCATTTCTTGAGGGAATTAGTATAGAATAAAGAAGTAAGGTTGGAATATGTGAGTACTAAAGAATAAGTTGCAGACATATTCACCAAACCTTTACCTAAGGATGCATTTTTGTATCTTAGAGGAAAGCTAGGGGTGCTTCACCTAACTGAAGATCACTAAAATATAGTTTAGTGATGCATCAACCTAAGACACAGTGAAGATCTACCAGTTGATGTAGGTACATCAGAGGCCATTGTAGATGAATTAGTACATTCATGTACATTAAAAATTCAAAGAGAAATATTATTTGTGGAGATGGAGTCTTTGGCATCTGTTGTCAAAGAGGGAGATTTTGATATAATACATAAGAAATTACTTAAGGGAGAGTTCATTAATGATCATAACAGAAAGAGGGAAAGTTTGATGTCAGAGGGAGAAATCTTATCAAGAGACAGAGTTTGATGAAAGAGGGAGTTTTTTGGATGAGAATCAGAATGAAGCTAAAAAAATTAAAGAAAGTTTTCTATTGCTCTACAATTCTTTGTATTATGACATGTTGTGTTGCCATCAATGCCAAAGAGGGAGATTGTTGAAGATAATTATTCAATTGTGTATTGTCATTGATGTTACACATGTATTTACACTTATGTAATGATGTTACACAAATGTCTACATTCAGACCGAGCACAGTTGGTGAATGGAACAATTTTTTAGTGTTGACCGAGATCAGTCAGGTATGGAAGATGTTCAATGTTGACCGAGCCACTCGGGAAACTCAGTCATGGTCGGGCATTAAAGAAACTCAGTGTTAACCGAGTTTATTATTCAGTGTCAGCCGAATAACAATGGTTTACATTCTATAATTAATTGGTTATATGAGGCCAATTGAATTATGATTTATTACTTATTTAGAAGTATATTCAAGCCAACCTGATAGAGCTTATCATATATATGAAAGGTCAAGTTTGGATTGGATGTGTGCAAGTGTGTGTGAAAGTTGAAGATAAGTAGAAGTATGGAATTCTGTGATATGAAGAGTGAAGGCAAAATCAGACGGGATTCTGATTGAGTACAAAAAACTCAGAGCTGCAATAGAACATTTGATCAGAAAGGATCCAGTTATAATCATAACATAGATCTGAATCAGAAAATATAGTTGCTTACACATACAATTCAATTCATTGTTACTTTCTAACAATTGTAGCAGTGATCTCAAATCTCTTAACAAAGTAGAATTAATAGTCTTTTTGTAAATCCTCTCACAAGGTAGAATTTCTATGTTGAAGTGATAAAGACCTCTAAAAAGGCCACTCCTCACAGGGTGATTTAAATCCTCTAACAAGGTCACACCTAACAGTGTGTTTTTGTAACCTTTAATAAGGTTGGCTCCTAACAGGTCTCACTTCAGAAGAGTGAAAAATAGTAACTAGTTACATTGGTGGTTTTTCCCATATTGGGTTTCCACGTTAAATCTTGGTGTCACCTATGTATATGTTATTTTTTTCATGCTTTATGTTTCAGCACTTAATCACTAAAGTACAATTGCATTGGATATCATAAAGATTGCTTTAACACCCGAGTTACAGAAGAATATCCTGATTAACTGAGTAACAATGTTATATTGTTTAAGTCATCTAAGGGACAAGGGATTTGTTTTGGAGTAACTGATTCACCCCTCCCCTCTTAGTTACTTATCTCATTTCCAACACATATATACCCTTATTTTTGAAATTCAAACTAGAGTGCAACTCAAACTACTGAGTAATGGTCACAACATAAATGATTTGAACTGGATGTTCTAAAACTGTATTCCACATCAATCAATGATGAAACTATAAGTTCCACTAGCAACCAAATTAGTTAACTTAAGAGGAATAATTATACTGGCAAATGCAAAGTGATCATGAGCTCCACATTGCCAACAACAAATTTCAAAGATCCAAGTCATAAAAAGGCTACTTACTCACTGAAACAAAGTCCATAATAATAGGAATTGCAATATCACAACAAAGACTCCATTACTCAACATTTATCATTAATTTCATCTTGAAAAGAAAACATTCACTTCTAAATACCATTTCTTATTTATCTCTTAATTATCTAAATATAGATACAAAAGAGTAAACATGCCAGTCTTTAATCTATCGTCGGACATGGTAATTACTAAAATATTTTAAGTCTAAGCATAAATAGAGTATTTAAAATGGAAAAATGAGAACTCATCATCCGCTACCTATTGTATCTGCTTTCATGAGGGCCAAACCGCTATCAAAATATTTCATCCTATTGGTGTTTAAAACTGTTATGATTTGAAAGAAACAAATATACCTTGAGACTGATGTTAGGAGTGGTTAGCTCCAAGTATGAAAGATCTGCAAGGTAACTGAACCATCTATAGGGACAAGATTTCCCTCTGCACTTCTGGCTCTACAAAACCAAGGTGGGTACACCTAATCCAGATAGATATTCAACTTTCACAACTCTTTACAACTCTCGATTTTAACAACAGATAAATGGTAAGAAAGTATGAAATGATAACCACTCATTCATTGAATCCTCACTACCATGTAGGACACACAACCAACAACCACAAAACTCAAAAGGAACTAAGACAGTTTTGATGTTTTGATAGGGAAAAATATAGCCAAAACTATTCAGATATGTATCAATGTAAAAAATATTAATTATTGATCAGTGCTTTATCCATTGGGCAATATTTTTAGTTCAGATGCAGGACAAAGAAACTAACTATTGTCAAGGACTCAAAATCATAAATACAAATAATTCAGATTAAAGACTTCTTATAAGATCCTTATGTAGACAAACCAAATGAGTCTATGTCTTATCCAAATCATATTTTAATTTGATCCTAGATCAAAACTAGGGAATAAAACATATACATAGAGAAGTTTTGTGCAGTAAACCAGAAGATTCAAAACTCAAGAGATAAACAACAAGGAGAGACTTGAATATGAAATATTGTCTTAAGTACAAAGAATCCAGTTTCAATTCAGAAATGTTTCAAAAAATATGCCAATTCAACAAATGCAAAAGATTTACAACTTTCTATTCTATAATGATACTCTCTAGATATACATCTTCTATACTCACTGGAAACAGTAAACAATTCTATGCCTTATGTTACGTCCCCAAATTTCTAGCCATTCTAAATGATCTTGGAAGTCCTTTTATAGGTCAAGGACTACAACAAGCTTTAGATCATTTAGGGTTAGGGATCAAACATTTAAAAAATTACATGACATAAATAATTAATTCATTTCAACAGCCAAGCAAATCTGTCATCAACAAGTTAAAATATTCCTTTGATTTAGTTTGTTGAAAAATCTGATCTAGCCGCCATCCACTGGGAAACTGCAGAACAAAGCTCTGCCACAGGAATAATCAATGGAATGTCTGGTTCTTCATTAATTACCCTAGGGAAAATTATCCCTTTAGAACTATAGAAAGCTAATTACCCTTTCTTGAAAAGCTCAGGACACTCAAGAAGCATATCTGATCTTTACTTATACAATCCTAGAAAAGATACTTCATTGATCACAAAGAAAGAGAAGGATAAAACAAAGGTTTAAACTGATTAATAGGTCAATGAGAAACCCTAAAGATATAATCTATGTGTAAATGCAATTATAAACACTATAATTTCCTTTATACAACATCCAACAGCTATACAAACCCGACCTAGAAGATTAAATCGATCCATTTATTTCTCTGTGACAAGACGACATAGTTCACTGCTTGAAAAAACCTAAGAAACAAATTTGAAATTTTGATAATCTAATACAAGGGCTACACTTGGCATGGAATATGGAATCAATGGTGTAGATTGAAACTTTTCTCAACTTTAAAACAGGGCAGTAAATCATCCTTAAGTCACCCAAGCTTTGAAGCTCTGATCCAGATAGGTGACATCTTATCGCGATGTATTCATGGATAAAATTCGATCATCTATTGCTTTGAGGCTTCACACTCACCATCCAATCAACAAAAAATTAATTTACCTTTACCTGATCCTTTAGCGGTGACTTTAGATCTGACTTGCGACGTGGCAGGCTGTCGCGATGCCTTGATCAACATCTATAGATCAAATTCACCTTAAGGCATAACGCCCACCATTAGATGAAAACTAAATTGAATGCACTTTTCCTTTAACCTTCGTTTGAACCAGAGCACCTTGATCCTTTGTATCTCTGAGTCGCTAGATGAAATTCTTAACTTTGGTTTGGTCTTGAGATCCAGAGATAAATGCTATCTCTGAATCGCTGAAAGCTTGTCTTGACCCATGGTTTATCTAGAGATTAAGCGACAACCACACATCTGAAACATGATCAATGGTGCAGGCTGAATCTCTGAACACTTTGCTTAACTACACTTAGATCACAAGATTAAGAGAGAAGGCTATCTATGAATCACCGAATAGATGACTTAACCCAACTTAAATCATGAGATCTAGTGACAACCCTAGATCTTATCTTGCATCGACGGTCCTCACTGAATCTCCAGATCTTATAAGACTTGACCACCATATTACGAGATACAACACCAAAACATAAAATTATAAGTCCTTCCTTTGTCTCCAGATGCTATGGACTTAACCACCAACATTATGAGATTAGGAGATAACCACTGCGCCAAGTCATTGAATGCCTAGTCATCTTGATCTCGACAGGACACGTGTAACTCAATCGCTAAGCCTTGATGGATAAATAAATTACAAATTTTGTTTGAGGCTTAACGATATCCACACAATGAAGAAAATCTAACAGTTAACAAATCTTCTTTCACCTTCAATCTCGGAGGGACACATGGCATGTAGTCGCGAAGCCTTGATGGTTAAAAAAACTATATCTTTCCCTTTATGGATTAACACCTGCTGTAGGATGAACTCGATCTGACTGATCATTAACACCTCTTTAAGCCTGACCACTTTCCACATGGCGCTTGGTTGTGAAGCCTTGAAGACTAATTTCCTTTCATATTTGTGATTAAGGCATAACACGAACCGTATATGATACATGATTTGATAGTGGATGAAGATATCCACTAACCGTTGAATCACTAGTACATTTGAGACCTCTTTTTGACGGCTATGCGTCACTTTTTCAACACTGGCCCGTCGACCTAGCGATAGAGACCAGTGTTGTAGTTTTGGTGTCAAAATTAACGACGACTATACCGTCTTTCGTTATTGTGATGGTACTAACCGTCGCAATATGAGCCGACTATGATGGTTACCATGCTGTCGTTATATATTTTAGCTATCGCTATTACGACACCTAGGTGTTGCATCTTATCTGTCACCATTACAACACGTAAGTGTCGCATCTCGTCTGTCTCTATTATGACACATAGGCATCACATATTATCTGTCACTTTTTCAGACGTACGATGAATTTTATATACATGTGACGTCGAGCCGTCGGTAATTTCCGATGGCCCAACGTCACATGTATAGAAAATTCATTGCACATCTGCAAAAAGTGACGTCTAGGTGTTGCAATATGAGCTGACTATAATGTTTATCATGTTATCGTTACATTTTATCTATCGTGATTACGACATCTAGATGTCACAGAATGAGTGTCAAAATTATGACAGACGTGCGACAAATTTGCTATACATACGACGTCGAGCCGTCGGCAATTGCCAATGGCTCGACATCGTATCCATTTTTTTAGTGTCGCTTTAGAGTTTTTAAGAGTTTAGTGTCCAAGTGTCCCTATTTTCAGTAATTGTGGTTTTACTTATTTTGGAACCATGATTTCATGTGCTTTATCTGGGATAATTTCATTAGCGGTTGGCCAAATAAATATAAAAAAAATTGGTATTACCAAATTAGTTCATCCAAATAACCAACATGACTTGCAACTGCATACCTAAATTTCTCTTTCTTGCCTGTGTATCATATTCTCCTTGCCTCTCTATTTCATGCACCTGTATATTCGGCTACACAACTAGATGCATGATATAAAATTCATAGTTTATTATACACAAGATCATAAGATAAGCTACATCAATAACTTAGCTAAATCAATCATAAGGTATTTAAAACTAGTTTCGTAAAGAGATGCAGAAAATGTAAAATACTGGTAAGGGGTGGCAAGATTAAGAAAGAAATCAAAAGTACAAGACCTAAGGGCCAGACCTAATGCCTCAAGGGATCATCATAGATGTCCTTGCCTATGTAACTCACAAAGACATTGTAGTTCCTGTTTAACTTTAAAACCAGTCTTTTAAAGGATGGTAGAAGTGGTATCAATCCTCTTTATCCAAAGGGTATCAATGGCATTTATCTCTAAAGATTTACATAAGTCACATGAGTCACCTAATACATATGCTAAAGATTGCATAATAGACAATAAAAAATTAGAGCTACATAGAACTGAATACAACATGACATGGTAGTAATGAATAACTCACCCTTGAAGAGAGAGATATGGTACTTTTTCAATGTAGAAAGTGGAAGTTGTTATTGGTCAATCTAGAACAACTGGGTCCACTACAACCTCATGAGATTGAGCTTGTGTTAAGGCTATGATAAGAAATGCTCACGTGTCTATGGTAGGATAGAGCATCTATGATCCCTTGGAAATTCTTTTCTAGTAGTAATGGTAGGATATCATATTTATGTTCTAAAGCTCCTTTATCCAAAGGGTATCAATGGCATTTCTCTCTTCACTAAAATCGAGGGTGCAGAAGATGCTTTGCATCATTTGGGTATACCACTCAATTTATATACCCAATGGATGCAAAGCAACCTTCTGCACCCCTTATTCTATTGAAGATAAAGGACATTGATCCCCTTTTGATAAAGAGTCTTCAAGAAAGATAGATGGTATGTATCCTACTGTTTCTACTTGAAAAGCATTCCCAAGGGAGAAAGAGATCACAAACTCAACAACTAATCATTAACAATAATGAAAATAATGAATAAGTATGCCAACATAATGAATAAGTGGGAAAAATACATTGATCCAATAACAAAAAATACATTAAAAATGCCAATTTCACGGTCTCAATGAAATAAACAGTGTATAAAACAATATATGGTGCACAACAACAACAAGCATACAATGACAGAAATAACATTGCATGATGCCTGAGCTCAAATTCAAAATAATAAGTCTATTAATGTATGATCTAATAGAAACAAGCTCATTGATCATTACCTTTGACTCCTCCATCATTATAGAAGAGATAACTACCTACAACTATATTTCATAAGGCATTCAAAACTAGTTTCGTAAAGAGATGCAAAATATGTAAAATATTGGTAAGGGGGGGGGGCAAGATAAAGAAAGAACTCAAAAGTATAAGACCTAAGGGCCAGACCTAATGCCTTGGGGGCTCATCATAGATGGCCTTGCCTACGTAACTCACAAAGACATCGTAGTTCAGGTTTAACTTTAAAACAATCTTTTAAAGGATGGTAGAAGTGGTATCAATCCTCTTTATCCAAAGGGTATCAATGACATTTCTCTCTAAATATTTACATAAGTCACATGAGTCACCTAGTACATATGCTAAAGATTACATAGTAGACAATAAACAATTAGAGCTACATAGAACTGAATACAACATGACATGGTAGTAATGAATAACCCACCCTTGAAGAGAGAGATATGGTACTTTTTCAATGTAGAAAGTGGAAGTTGTTATT
>MU226382.1:592695-610882 GCA_018584345.1 Thuja plicata
GTATATATGTAGACACAACGGGTCTGATATTAATAATATACATACAGAGATGCCTAATACAAAACAATAGAAGAAAATCAAATTGTTTCTTATAACTGCGGATTTGCAAAATCAAATGGGTGTTGGAGATTTTTAATCACCTTGCGATGAACTAAATCATGGGCGACATATCCTCGACAAGCAACTGAGTGGTTGTGTTGGGTTATCCATAGCATTACTATACCTTCTCTATTCATTGTGGCTTGGTTATTTGTTAGTATAGGTTTAACTTATGATGTATTCGGGAGCCCTCGATCAAATGAGTATTTCACAGAAAGCCGAAAAGAGGTTCCATTAGTCACTGACTGTTTCATTTCATTAGAGCAACAAATTATCGGGAAAAACCAAGCTCATCATTAGGGCCCTCTTCCACTCGCATGCCACAACTCGATCACAATGCCTAATATAGAAAAATAGAAGAAAATCAAACGGTTTCTTATTACTGCAAATTTGCAAAATCAAATGGGTGTTGGAGATTTTTACTCACCTTGCAATGAACTAAATCATGGGAAACATATCCTCGGCAAGCAGCTAAGCATGGTTGTGTTATTGGGAAAAACCAAGCTCATCATTAAGGCCCTCTTCTACTCACATGCCACAGCTCGATCACAAATGAGCCTTTCTTTTTATTTTTTTGTTTGTTTATAATCAAGAGAGTGTTGCAATTATGACAAAATCGAAGGCACTTGGAAAAAAAATACAAAAATCACACACAAATGGTAGTGCCGTCGCAAATTGGCATCGAAATTTGACCCCAAATGTTGTAGTGAATGATGCTGACCCCACAAGATCTAAGGACACGCAAAACCTTGTCACTATTCCTTGATGAGTAAAGTAGAGGTATCTTTGCATTTGAGGAAACACTCCCACTGTTGGATTAGGATATCTTTGCTTGGTAGATGAAAAAACATAAAGTATGTCTGGGACACAAAAATTTAGGAAAAATTAAAAGGGAACCCCGCTTAGGACTTAGGAAATAAAGTGGCCCCACCGACGATGACTTAGAGGACATGCAACTTAAGTCACTTAAGTGATTCAAAAAGTAACTCAGAAATATAACAAACCATAAGGACTTAGGGTTTTAGGGTTTTTACATTAAAATTGAACCAAGGGTTTAAGCACAAAGACATAAAATATAGAGAAACAAGTTTATTTTACTTGTAGAAAACCATGGAACCATAAGAAAATTGACAGTGCTAACAGTGGCTCCGACTGGGGATGTATGCCTCTTGCAGGCATAACAAGATTCCAAAACTATGAGTTAAGAAAACCACTAAGAGGAAAGGAAAACTAACCTAAAGAAGACAAAAAACAACAAAAAGAAATATGTACAAACCAAAAAACAACAAAGATCTTCACCTCTGATTCTTTATTTCCTGTTTTGAAGGAGTCAAACTAGGCCTAATGGCCCAAAGCCATCAACAAAATTTATGATCCATCTTGCCTCTGTCAAAAAAATAATTCTTTGCTCCTTGATTTGGAAACAAGCTGACAATACCACTTTCATCTGTCTTATCAGATCTACTGTCATTTCCCATTAGCTCATCACATAAATATTTATAACCATATTCATCATTGAAACTTATATGGAAACCAGGTAGACTGTGAAAATATAAATTATGTGGCATATGCATGTTAATTCATTAGGTAAAAAGAAACTAGGATAAATGCAATATTTATCATCTTTGAACCTCATGCCACATCTTGGAAAATCACCATCCAGCTGAAAAGGAAAGCACTCAATTTCTGCCATATTGCTGGAGTCAACATTATTAAAATCAATCACATCAATTATTTGCTTATCAAAAGAAACACTATCATACTTAACTTCATGCAAACATTGAGGAAAATCATAAATTGGTACATGATCTAGCTCACTCTTCATAGGATAGGAGACAATCTTATGGGATACTTCAAAATCAACCTCATCATAAACATCTGGGACCACCTGTGTATCATTTTGATCTTCTGTAAGAGGAGACATAAAAACTTGGATAAGAACAAGACTCAACATTATTAACTTCAAAACATGAAAAATCCATGTCATGATCCTTATTCCACTCTTCAACAGAGTTATCATTCTGTATCTTATCACTGGTTTGCACATCTCTATCAGAGTTTCTGAAAGAACTCACTTGTTAATTTTCAACATTATACAAACCCATATCCTATATGTTGGAGGGATAGCACACATTAACATAATCATAATGTAATTGCATATTGGGAGAAATTGAAAGAGTATCCTGCAATGGTTCAATGAATGACTTAGACTCTAAAAAAGACTCACAATCCACATAATCATCCCAATCAGTATTCAACATTCAATCTTGTTCAATCTTGTTGTAGCCTAATGATACAAAAGTACATGGAGAATCAGAAACACACATATCAAAATCAGGACAATCTGATTCACGTTCTTTGTCAAAATCAATGTGTGTTGGGTGTAAGGATTCAGAGATATCCTGCCCTGAATATCTGAGATATTTATAAGAAAAAAAATCATAAATGTTTTCACTATGAAGTGAACCACTATCATCATTCACATCCACCTTTGATATGTAGTCGCAAGCATCTTCATTTATCAAATCATTATCCTCTTGCCGACTACAAACATCCTTTGCAACATGATGAGAACGAGCATCATTTTCATGATAACAAGATATAGCATCCATACTAGACACATCTCTATCTTTTTTTCCATCATTCTCAATATCATCATCACTAGGTACAACCTCATGTGTAACCTCAAATTCAAGATTCTCAACATTAGAAATTGAAACTTCATGGCTCGAGTCATTATCTTCAAAAGAATCATCACAACAACTTACCTCTACATCAGAATTATCCTCTTGTTCTTTGCACAAGTCTTCCTTAGACTGAACAAGTGAACTGCAATATCATGCTGATAGGAAGAAGAATCTATAGATTTAACAAGAACACTGTCCTTTGTAGATTCATCCTCATTATCTTGATATTCATTTACTTCAATGTCAGCTTCAGAGTCAACATCATCAACATAATTAGAGTTAGCATCACTAGAGTTATCGTCAGGTACATTTTCAGATTTAGATTTTTGAATTAATTGTATCCATTTCCTGGTATGCTCAACCTCTTCTTCTCTATGGGATGTAGACCAATTGACTGATTTAGGCACACAAAGTTCTAGAAACAAATCAATATATGTAAATTGTGGAAGATAAATATCCACTGGAAGCTCACTATATGCATTAGAATTTTTTTCATAAAACAAAATAGTTGATTCATACTTTATCCTTCCTACCTTTTTCTTTAAAAATAAAATGCAATTCTTTTGGCTGATTTGATCTCTCCTATGTTCAATATCCTTAGATTCAGGATCCTCAATATCCTCTATCCACTTGTTGGTGCATTCAAAATATGTTTTCATCAAGGAAGCTGGCCAATTAGTTGAACTAGGAAAACAAAGGGCCTCAAATACATGAACCCAAAATGTCTCTTGATGAAAAAAAGGAGTACCACAATCCCTTATTTTAGTGAAAAACCTTTTGTAAAAAATAAATGAAGATTCCCCCTCCATTCTTTTAATCTTTCTTTTTGTAGCGACATAATGAATTGTTCTTGCAACCATTGGTCCTCTCCAAAATCATCTTCAATATATGGATCTCGTAAAGGTACTCTCAATCTAGTCATAGCAGAATCCCTAAAATCTATGTCACCATTCTGGATCTGGAAACAATCCTAGTTCATCCTTAGAATCTACTAAATCATGTGGTAATATTTTAAACCAATCCTGAGCATCTTTAACTAGAGATTGTATAAAAAGTCTCATTAGTACATCCTCATGTATGATGTCATAGTCATCCATCAAATAAAAAAACCACTTTAGATGTTTCTCAACCGATTTTTCACCCATACCATTGAACTTAGGCAAGTAGTCTTTGACTGTTGATGGAAAAAGATTTAGGAAACCAAGGATGCCATTGAACTTTATAGCTCCATACAACCTATTTATACACTATTTTGACATCTTAGTAGGCAAGATAGTTACCAATTTCCTTTCTCTTCCCTCTCAATTAGTGTTGATCACTTAATAGAGAAAAATTTAAGAACTTATTTTCATGGAACAAAATATTATCAAATAAAAACAAAATACCTAGACGTGATGAAGTTTCTGCAAAACTTTGATGTAAAGTCACCTCCAAATCACCTTCAATTTTTTTTTGTAGAGTCACCACCTCTTTGCAGAGGAAAATATTTGAATCAGTTGAGAACTACTTCCCAACTCTAACCTTCTTTAAATCAGCAAACTCACAACACACCCCTAATAGGGTCTCATAAAAATTCATCTCTTGACTATGCTCATAGTCACATGAGTCCAAATGTCTGATTCAACTATCAATGCAAGTCCACCTCCTTCCTTTGTATCCTTTCTTCAATCATGCACACTGGTGCATATCAGAGAACTCAAAGTCACCACTCACCACATGTGAGATAGTATATGTATTACTTTGAGAACTAGGAGCTTCAAACAATATGCAATGATAAACAAGAAAACTTGACTCACTCGTAAAAATATGAGGAATATCTCTTTGAAAAACATGAATCTATAATTTTTGGCACATGAATCTCCCTGGTAGGGTCACCATTTTGTTGGTGTTTAAAACTGTTATGCTTTGAAAGCAACCAATATACCTTGAGACTGATGTTAGGAGTGGTTAGCTCCAAGTATGAAATCTTTGCAAGGTAACTGGACCAACTATAGGGAGAATATTTCCCTCTGCACTTCTGGCCCTGCAAAACCAAGGCAGGTACACCTAATCCAGATAGATATTCAACTTTTACAACTCTAGATATTAACAATAGATAAATGGTAAGAAAGTACGAAATGATAACCACTCATTTATTGACTGCTCACTACCATCTAGGACACACAACCAACAACCAACAACCACAAAAATCAAAAGGAACTAAGATGGTTTTGATGTTTTGATAGGGCAGAATATAGCCAGACATATCAAGATATGTATCAATGTAGAAAATAGTAATTACTGATCATTGCTTTATCCATTGGTCAATGTTTTTAGTTTAGATACAGGAGAAAGAAACTAACTATTGTCAAGGACTCAAACCATAAATACAAATAATTTAGATCAAACACTTCTTATAAGATCCTTATGTAAACAAACCAAATGAGTCTATTTCTTATCCAAAGCATATTTTATTTTGATCTTAGAACAAAACTAGGGAATAAAACATATACATAGAGAAGTTCTATGCAGTGAACTAGAAGATTCAAAACTCAAGAGATAAACACCAAGGATAAAATTGAATCTAAAATATTGTATTAAGTACAAAGAATCCAATTTCAATTCCAAAATGTTTCAAAACATATGCCACTTCAACAAATGAAAAATATTTGTAACTTTATGTTATATAATGATACTCCCTAGATATACATTTGCTATACTCACTGGAAAATAATAAACAATTCTATGCCTTATGTTACTTCCCCAAATTTCCAGCTCTTCTAAATGATCTTGGAAGTCCTTTTATAGGTAAAGGACAACAACAAGCTTCAGATCATTTAGGGTTAGGGATCAAACATTTTAAAAAATCACATGAAAAAAATATTTAATTCATTTCAACAACCAAGCAACTCTGTCATAAGAAAGTTGAAACATTCCTTTGATTCAGTCTGTTGAAAAATATGATCTAGCCACCATCCACCTGGGAAACTGCAGAACAAAGCTCTGCCACAAGAATAAAAAATGTAATGTCTGGTTCTTCATTAATTATCCTAGGAAAACTTAAACCTTCAAAACTATAGAAAGCCAATTAACCTTTCTCGAAAAGCTCATGTCACTAAGGAATCATATCTGATCTTTACTTATACAATCCTAGAAAAGACACTTCATTGATGGTGAAGATAGAGAAGGATAAAACAAAGGTTTAAATTGATTAACAGGTCAATGAGAAACCCTAAAGAGATAATCTCTACATAAATGCATTTATAACCAGCAGACTTTCCTTCATACATCATCCAACAACTGTACAAACCCGACCCAAAATATTAAATCGATCCATTTATTGCTTTGTGATAAGATGACAAAGATCACCGCTTGAAAAACCTTAAGAAACATATTTGAAATACTGAAAATCTAATACAATGGCTACACCTGGTGCAAACTATGGCATAAACGACATAGATTGAAACTTTTGTCAACATTAAAACAAGTCTGTAGATCATCCTTAAGTCACCCAGGCTTTGAAGATCTGATCCAGACAAGTGGAAGCTTATCGCGATGCCTTCATGGATAAAAATCGATCATCTGTTGCTTTGGGGATTTGCACAACCATCAAATCAACACAAACTTACTTTACCTTTACCTGATCCTTCAATGCTAAATTTAGATCTGACTTAGGATGTGGTAGGCTGTTGCGATGCCTTGACCAATATCTATCGATCAACTTCACGTTAAGGCATATCTCCCACTGTCAAATGAAAACTAACTTGACTACAATTTTCCTTTAACCTACCTTTGACCTAGAGCACCTTGATCCTTTGTATCTTTGAATCGCCAGATGAAAGTCTTAACTCTAGTTTGGTCTTGAGATCCAGAGGTAAAGGCTATCTCTGAATCACTGAAAGCTTGTCTTGACCCATGGTTTATCTAGAGATTAAGTGACAACCACACATGTGAAACATGATCAACGGTCCACGCTAAATATCTGAATAATTTTCTTTACTGCAGTTAGATTATGAGATTCAGAGATAAGGCTATCTCTGAATCGCTGAATACATGACTTAACCCAACTTAAATCACACGATCCAGTGACAACCCTAGATCTTGTCTTGCATCGATGGTCCTCACTGAATCTCTAGATCTTATAATACTTGACTGCCACATTACGAGATTCAGCGCCAAAACATAAAATGGTAATTCCTTCCTTTGTCGCTAGATCTCTAGATGCTATGGAATTAATTGCCAACATTACGAGATCAGGAAATAACCGTTGCGCTAGGTCGTTGAATGCCTAGTCACCTTGATCTCGACAGGACATGTGTAACTCAGTCACTAAGCCTCAATGGATAAACAACTTGCAACTTTCTATTTGAGGCTTACCGACATCCACACAATGAAGAAAATCTAACAGTTAACAAATCTGCTTTCACATTCAATCTCCAAGGGACACATGGCACCTAGTCGTGAATCCTTGATGGTTAAACAAACTATATCTTTCCATTTAAGGCTTAACGCCCATCGTAGGATGAAATCTATTTGATGGATCATTAACACCTCTATAAGCTTGACCACTTTCCATGTGGCACTCGGTCGTGAAGCCTTGAAGACTAATTTCCTTGCATGTTTCTGATTAAGGAATAACGCGAGCTATAGATGATACTTGATTTGATGGTGGATGAAGATGACCGCTAACTGTTGAATGATGCTGACCCCACAAGATTTGAGAAGGACACATGATACCTTTTCACTATACTTTGATGAGTAAAGTAGAGGCATCTTCGCGTTTGAGGAAACACGCCCACTGTTGGATTAAGATAGACTTGCTTGGAAGATGGAAAACATAAAGTATGTCAGGGACATAAAAATTTAGGAAAAATTAAAAGGGAACCCCGCTTAGGACTTAGGAAATAAAGTGGCCCCACTGCTGACGACTTAGAGGACATGAAACTTAATTCATTTAAGTGATTCAAAAAGTAACTTGGAAATATAACAAGCCATAAGAACTTAGTGTTTTAGGGTTTTTTCATTAAAATTGAACCAAAGGTTTAAGCACATAGACATAAAACATGGAGAAACATGTTTATTTTACTTGTAGAAAACCATGGAACCACAAGAAAATTGACAGTGCTAACACATCCTATTTTATTTTCATCTAGCATAACACAACTTGGTACTCATATTGGCACAAATCTCTTTCCCTATCACACAACTATCTGGCACAAGACAATTTTATACTTGTATCAACATGATCATATGGCTATCTATCATAACACAACTTGCTATTCATACTGATGTCATCCCACTAATCCCTATCTCATGATCTGTATTTTATCACCATCATTTCTTCCATCTATCATGTTTGACTATAGAAAACATGTCACAATGCAATCTCATGAAGGTTCAAATATTTTTCCTAGGGTCAACTCTATGTGGATAAAAAAAATACTTCCCCTTCATATCTTAGTAAGTTTTTTCTCTACTTTAGCTTGCATTCTACTAATTATGTTCTTGCTAAAGCAGGGGAAACTATAATGTCGTAATTTACACCCCATGTAATTCTTCATTGCACAATGCCTTTTCCTTACTCAAAAATCAAAATTCCACCTAAGCCGCCATCTCTTTTCTTTTACCTTGTCATACCTCTTGTCTAAATTCTTGACCACATGGCTTGTTCAGTTATGGATGAATGTGCGCCACAAAGACATTCATGTGGTGCACATTCATCTGGTGAATCTACAGATTGAAGGTGACCATTGGGATGCTACACCTACTATTTTGGGGAGTATAATGCTTCCATGGATAGTCCAACAATTTTGGAGGATCCTTTGGCCTTGTTTTGACTTCATTTACTTTCTTTCTTATATATTTATAATGCTTTTAATTCTGTTAAGCTTAGTTACTATTTTTGCACCTGCTGGTCTATATTTCTATACCCTATTTGTACATGATGCATGCACATTGTGTTGGTATCTCAAAGCTGCACTATAGTCCTAGAGTCAGGCTAGTGTTTATGATAATGAGTTAGCAAAATTGACCAGACAAACTTAATTAGTAGCCCTTTCATTTTGAGTAGTTAAAACATTTCTATTAGTTCATAGCATAAAGTTATTTCTATTTATTTACTTGCATTCAAATTAAATTTTTAATCGTAGTTTAATTATTTGATCTCCCTAGCTCACCAAAACACTATTTAAGTGAGGTGACACAAGGGTTGGTTCTCTTCTTTGGATTTCTTCAATCTCAAGGGTTGTAAATTCCCTTCTTCACATGAACAAATAAGGTATTATATGAGATTTATGGGGAAGGGTATCAACTTTGGACTAGTTTATTAGGCAAGAAAATACAAAAACCAATATAATATGACTGCTAACATTTCCAAGATAATAAGGTTGAATGATTTCACTAGCATGTCACAAACAAAACATGCTAGACACAATATTAACAACCTAATTTTTTTAGATGGGTATGTTTTTTATTAATGTAAAAGCAGGTTTTGAAGGGCCCCCAAAACCCTGTACAAAGGAAGAAAAAAACTTAAGAAGAGCTTTAAGAGTTCCAAAAATATAATATACTAGCCAGAACAAAATGCCTATCCCCCTAAGAAACATGCAAAAGAACAGTGCCACAGATTAAACTTTGAATATCAACAGTCCAGGGATAAAACCAAGAACAAGATTATCCCTTAGCTCCCTTCTAATGAGACCAGAGAGTCATATCAAAAGAAGGCGAGGACCTTTTGAAAGATTTAAATTTAACCATAATCCATCCTTCTTCCACTTTAGCAGCCTCATCTTGCCAAAATAAGGAATCCAACACCGAATTTCCAGCACTTAGTAAGGTTCCAACACACTGCATAAGCCCAACCATCAGAGAACCATGACTCAGAACACACCCAAAACCAACAACCACTGAAGAAGGAGAAACAACAGGTTTAACAAAAACTAACGTACCAACAGGAATCCTGGATGCATCTATGAAAGAACTTTTAGAGACAGTTCCAATAGGTCCAGAAAAATCATAAACCAACACATGGTTTAAATCATCAAAGGGGGCACCCACTCTCATCATATCAACAACATGACTAGCATGAATAACATCCTCATGGGATAAAACCGTGCCCACCACTGGAGGCACTATAGTCGAAGGGGAAGAAGCAGGAGAACCAAGAGCCACAAACTTGGAAAAGATCCGCTGGGATGTACTCTTCACAACCCTATAGTGCTGGGAAGAGGTACCTTTCCACCAAGACACAGAATGCCTAGTTTTACCCATACCATATTTAGCCGCAACATGACTTGTTTTAAAGGACCTTCTACACTTGAAATGAATTCCTTCATAGTCCAAAGGCTGTATCCAACTTCCCTTAGGAGAAACCAGCTTGATCTCCGCATGAAAACCCTTAGAAGCATCAATATCCACCAAAATACAGGCATAGGTGGAGTGAAGGATGTCTTTAGATTTTGCATCCACCATCAGGAAGTTTTCCAAAGCCTCACCCACTTCCTCAAGAAGAGGATCCACCCAAAGATGAAGAGGGAGGTTTGGAAGCCTAACCCAAATAGGTATCTTATTAAAAGTATTAGAAGAGGGATTAAAATCCTTGTGCCAGGACTTTACCATCAACACAAAGCGATCATCCTAACTAAAAAATGACCACAAAGAATACGTTTTCTATCCTCTGCAAAATCAAAATTGACTATGAAAATAAATTTCACCAATGGGCATTCTAATCCTTCCCCCTTCCATGGTTTAAAGATAGCTTTCCTTCATGCTAAAATTCATAAGTATTCTCACTACCTCGATGAATTACACTCTTACCATATTGACAAGGCCTACCCAACAAAAAATGGCATGCATCCATCAATACCATATCATAGAGCACTTAATTCTCACATGGACCAATTTTGAAAGAAAAAATACAAGACTTATCCATGAGCACACTATGATTCTTTTTAATCATGAAATCTTGCGAGGGTTAGCTTTTGGAATGCAAGAAAGTTGTAATTTTGTTGGTAAACAAATCTTTCACTATGAGTGTTGTCTTCAAAATGACCCCGTTTGCTATGTGGGCAGTGACAACCGTGCGAACAATTGGAGAGATTGCAATCAGATCACAATCAAATTACAATCTTCCTTTGCGTCTGAGAGGGTCAACTCCCTTGTATAATAGGGGTATTTGGTGTTTTAATGTACTTTTCACCTGAAAGTACAAAATGATACATGCCAAAACTAAAAGAGATAAATAACATAACCTCAACAGTAGACATACAAATACTAGTTGGGATTCAAATGAATGATGATTACAAAGGGTTTTTAGCACAAAATGCAATGATGATAAAAGAAGGATAACAAACCCTAAAACAAAAAGATTCGCTATTCCAACACAGTCACATCAAGATACCAAGAGATGAATGTATTTCGTCAAATCAATTATGTATTTTGGAAAGACCATTGGTTTCTATCCATACATAAAGATATTACGAATTTGACAAATGGTAAATTAGTAATAATAATTGATGAGCACATTGAAGACACACGACTAAATGCATTCTTCATTATCTCTTTGAAAATATACAAATTCAAAAACTCTTTTGTACATAGTGTAAAACCAAAAGCTTGTTTGAAAATTTCTCCATAGTTCCCCCTTTTCAAAAATTCCCTTTATATTATGAATGAGCTTGTATTTATAAACATTCCTAAAACAACTACCCAAGTAACCACTTAGAATAACCACTTTTGGTAACCGGTTTGAGTAACCACTTAGGATAACTACTTGGGCAAACCACTTTGAGTAACCACTTATAATAACTACCTGGGAAAACCACTTTGCATAAAGTTACTTAGTGTAACTACCCAAGTATTTACTTCGAGCAACTACCTATTTGAGAACAAGTTAGGATTTACCTAACTATTACAAAAAAAGGCCCATTAAGCTATCTTTAGTTAAAATGGGTGGCATAAGTCACTTTTACAAAAAAAGAATTTGAATCCCATAACATTAAAGAGAAAACAAGATGTTGGCCTTGTGGAAGCATCAATGTGTCTCCTTGCAATGATGAACAACTTGATCTCGAACGAAATCAACTGCTCCTGCATATTTGTGAAATTTTTGAGAGGATATTTCAAATGACACCAACATTCCTCTTTGTGTCATGATCATAGGTCTCTAAGCATAAGGAATATTATAAGAATTAAAACCAAGCTTTTAGATTAACAATTCTTTCCTTATGATATTCTCATAATAGAGTGTATTAAAACTTCTTCATAATAATGTCAATAATTGTATCCATGCATTCCACTTAGGTAAGAAGTGTTCTATCATATAAACTTTGTACCTTGATAGAAGCTATTTTTAACATGTACGTCCTTTTAAAACAATGTACACAACAAGAAAATTCGTAACTAACCATGATCTTTGATCACATCTCTCTACTTCACCATCTACTTTCTCCCTTTTCTTTAGTTTCTTTCTTTACCATTGTACTCTATTTTTCTATGTTCAATATTTCCAATTTTACGCGTCAAACCCTGTTGAAATTTGAAGCTTAACTTCTTCAAGAAATTCCTCTTTATTTCAGCATGGGTCATACCAATGGATTCTCATGATGCTTTTGAAGATATGACAAACTCCCCACATGAGTGTATTTTGCAGTGTTTTATGTGGAGGGATCAAACCATTTATTGATGAGCGTCGCGTATATGGATTGCATTTTTGTCTTTGATGCCCATTTTTAATTTCTTCCATGATGATGTGTAACGGATAATTGTAATTTAGGCTTTTGATTGCGTCTCTTCCACATACGATCCTGCAGTTGTATCTAAGAGTGGCATTCTAATCCTGTGTATATCTGTTACATTCCATATCATGACAGATCTTTGAAAAATGTTTGTCAAACCGCTCATGTGCCATTCTGATTTTGCTCCTACATCTTGCAAGAAAATCTCCAAGAGCTTCATAGGTTGAGGCATTGATTGACAGGAGAACTTGCTATCCTGTTTAAAAAAACATCAAGGACAGTCCCTCAAAGCAAGATTGGTCAAAACAACATAGTTCTTGAGTTTTAAATGCCAAAAGTTTAAGATTCTCCATGTTTAAAAATAGGGCTAACAAATTTATCAACCATTTCTATACTCACCAAATTGTTAGTAGATCAACCGTTGATGATCACCTTATACACCTTGTTCTTACATTTGCATTTTGTTGGAAATACACTCTTCTTGTTCCAACTTTTAGGGTTTTGAAGGTAGTCATCATCACAAATAAATCACTTCACTTCCATTATCTAGAAAGCTAGACATCCCTTACCTCTGAAGCCCCCCCCCCACTTACTCCAAAGTCATCCTTCACATTCATGCCTTCTTTTGGCTCTTCACGCATGATAGGTTTTATAGAAACCTTTATCCCTTGATTTTGATAGAGTTATCACCTTTTTAACCACTATTTTTCCCAGCTCACTTTCTCCTAAGCCTTTAATACATGTTCATATGCCTCATTTACAATAAGAAATTTGAGCACTGAAATCTCATCTTGAAGTTTAAATTTGAGTCCATTTACATATTACGTTGTCACTGAATTTTTATTTTCTTGTATGTTCATATGATTTTGAAGCGTAAAAAACTATTCTATAGAAGTCTATAGTGGCCGGTTCCTTTGTTTTAAAATTTAAATTTCTTAAAATGTTTTTTTTTTTTGTTGGTGATCGAAAGGCAAGATTAGAGCTCAAGATGTTTCAATATCTTAGGCTAAAGTCGATTTTTTTTTGAAATTTTTTCTCGTCTTTTCCTTGAAATTTGCATGTTTTCCCACCAAAGTTCTACATGCAACTTCAACTTGGAAGCAATTATCTTTACTCTTCTTGAGTCTTCTTCATCAATGTATTCCATCTCAAAGACTTCTCTAAGTTTTGGATCTAATCTAAAAGACGTTAGGATTAAGATCACCTTTAAAATTATAAATATACACCCACTTTGGAAGTTTGTTTTATCAATGCTTCAATAAGCCTCTCCATAGAGTTTTAAACTCTAAACAAGATTCTCCAAGTTCTCTTTTTCCTCTTTAGATTTGTCCAATTTTAATCTAGCCTCAAAATCCTCTAATCCTTTGAACTCCTTAGCATTCCTTTGAGGGCCTATGTTTCTCCTGCCCCTCCTTCCTTAATGGACACATACTCCCCTTTAGGATAATTAGATTGCTTTGATACAAAAAACTAATGCATATAAATGTCTTTGTGTCTACAATTCAATTCTCACTAACATAGAAATAAATATTGAAAGTTGAACTTAGAAATACCATTCAATCATAGAACACAGAAAAAATTATCAACACAATAGAACAATTTGCAACTTATAATTCTGTTTTAGCTCTTTTGAAAAGAACATAAAAAGAGCATAGAAAAATATTTTCATAGAGAACTTTTTCTCCTTTTTTCTATAGCCCCAAAATACACCCCTACAAGGTCTCAAAAGCTTAGCTTGCCTTAAAAACATATTGGTTCTTTCTGTTGATGATAATTATTCAATTGTGTATTGTCATTGATATTTACACAAGTACAGTGATGTTTAAACAAATATCTAATCCTATCTCAGCATAGTCAGTTCATGCCAAGCACTCTCGAGCATTGAAGAGGACTAAAGTGATTTTTAGTTCTAACCGAGTTCACTCGGGCATTATAGTGTTGGTTGGGAGTTGAAGGATTTCAGTGTTGACCGAGTTGAACAGTTAGTGTCAGCCGACTAACAGTAGTTTATATTTTATGGATAATTGGTTATATGCAGCTGACAGACATGAGTTTTATTATTTATTTGGAAGGATATTAAGGGTGACTTGACAAGGCTTATCATATTTATATAAGTTCAAGTTTGGATTGAATGTGTGGAAAGAAAAAGAAAGAAAAGAAAGAAAAATAAGATATGTGTTTATGACATGAAGAGTGAAGGCGAAATCAGATGGGATTCTAATTGAGGATAGAACATAGAGAACTGCAACAGAATATCTGATCAGTGAGGATCAAGTAATTAATCCATAACAGAGATTTGAATCAACAAAGATAGTTGCTTATCAAAATAGGTCAATCCGTTGTTACTTTCTAACAATTGTAGCAGTGATCAAAATCTCTTAACAGAGTAGACTTAACAGTCTTTCATAAATCCTCTCACAAGGTGACATTTCTGCATTGAAGTGTTTGAAGACCTCTAACAAGGCCACTCCTTACAAGGTGATTAAATCCTCTAACAAGGTCACACCTAACAGTGTGTTATTGTAACCTTTAACATGGTTGGCTCCTAACAGGGCTCAGTTCAGAAGAGTGAAAAACAATGACTAGTTGCAATTGGTGGTTTTTCCATATTGGGTTTCTATGTTAAATCTTGGTGTTATCTGTGTACATTTCATTTTCTTTATGGTTTATGTTTTTGCAATTAATTACTAAAGGATAATTACAATTAATATCTTAAGATTTTCTATGTTAACCGAGTGACAGTAGAATATATGTGTTAACCAAGAAATAGTGATAAATTTGTTTAAGACATCTAAGGGACTTGAATTTTTTTTTGTTGTATCTGATTCACCCTTCCCCTCTTAGTTACTCAAATCATTTCCAAAAATTGGTATCAGAGATGAAAGTGCTTACAGAGAAGGTTTCAAGGCCTAAGCTAAAGATCAGAGATGTCTTATAGAAGGGATATCCCTAAGCTTAACAAAGACAATTTTGTTGCATGGCAAGATTTGATAAGGCTACATGTATCTACCATTGGAGATACTGGTTTACAATTCTTGGACCATAGGTATGTGGAACCACTGAGACCTCTGAATATGGATCAGATGATAGACATGAAGCATCATAACATAATGATGATTGATATAGCCTCTGCACTCTGCTATTCTAAATTTGATGAAGTCAAGGACTGCCCTACTACCTTTGATATGTGGAACAAACTGCATGATATTCATGAAGGAGATGTCAATGTAAAGAGAGCCAAAGCATAAAGTCTCCAAGGTCAATTTGATAAGATGAAAATGAAATAAGGAGAGGACATTACAAAATATAGTGAAAGAACCAAGAAAAGTGTAAGTGCCATCAGAGCTGCTGGTGGAGTGATAAGGTACTGAGGACTTTACTTCCTATCTATGCAATTAGAGTTTCAGCTATTCAAGAGATGAGATGTAGTAATGGTATAACTCTAGATGGATTGGTTGGAAGACTTACGTGGCTTTTGAGTTGGATAACTTTGACAATTACTCTCCTAATCTTAGCAATCTTGAGTCTGCATTCAAAGCTAAATTAAACCTTGGAAAGATGAAAGGAAAATAGATTGACGGTGACAGTGATGATGAAGATCTAGAAATCATTGAAGCATTACTTGCAAGGAGAGTTGCAAAAGGAAAAGGACAGTACAAAGGAAGAATACCATTAATTTACTTTTCATGTGATGAGTTTGGTCACATTACTGCTAAGTGTCCAGACACGGAAGACAAAGGTGAGAAAAATTTCAACAAGTACAAAGGCAAGAAAGATTTCAAAGGCTACAAAAGCTACAAAGACAAAGGTAAGAAATCTTGTTATATTGCTAAAGATTATGATAGTGATGAAGATGAAGATGAAATGGTTTATATTTCTATTAAGGATGAATCAGACAATGAAGATAATGAAAAGACAACACTATATTCTCATATTAGCAAGAATGACACTTGGATAATTGATAGTGGTTGTTCTCACCACATGACTGGTGATAAAACCAAATTTGAACATCTTGAGCACTATGAAGGTGGGAGTGTGAGTTTTGGGAATGATGAACCTTGCTATGTGAAAGGGAAAGGTTGTATTGCTTTAGCAGAAGGAATCAAATGTGATAATGCTTATTGGGTTGAAGGACTAAGGTGCAATCTACTAAGTGTGGCACAACTGAATAACATTGGTTTCAAGGTAGAATTCATGAATGATAAGGCCAAGCTTCTGGATGGTAAGAGAAAGCTAGTTGGAGCTGGCAGGCAAACAAAAGGTAATCTATTTTATCTTGATCTCAATGAAAGTTCATGTTTTATTGCACAAGTAGAAGAAAGATGGTTATGGCATAAAAGGTTATGTCATGTGAAATTTGATAACTTGGTTAACATAAGAAAGAACAATAGAGTAAGAGGAATTCCTATTATGAAGAAACCTGAATTATCAATATGCAAACAATGTCAAATTGGGAAGATAGGAAAAACTAGCTTCAAGAGAAAGAATTACAATACAAAATAAGTTTTGGAATTGGTACATACTGATTTATGTGGACCAATTGGAACAACAAGTTACACATGTGAGAAGTATTTCATTATATTTTTTGATGACCATTCTAGAATGATGACTGTTATGTTTCTCAAGGAAAAATCAGAAGCTTTTCAAAAGTTCAAGTGGTACCTTGCCAGAGTTGAAAAAGAAATAGGAAAGAAACTTAAATGCCTAAGATCTGGCAGAGGAGGACAATTCATTTCTAATGAATTCAATGAATTCTACAATGAAAGAGGAATCAAAAGACAAGTATCTACCCCAAGTACACCACAACAGAATGGGATAGCAGAAAAAAGGAACACATCCATTATGGATTGTGCAAGAACCTTGATGATTAAAAAGAATGTTGCTACCAAATACTGTGTGCATAAATGTTGACACACTTCTATGAATCATTCCATCCAAGGTTGCTCAAGAATGAGGCCTCAAATATCGATCCATAGCTCTCTATTCATGGAGTGTAAAAATATGAAATAGAGGCCCTCAGATTGACCTATTTGTGCCTATGCAAGTACACCATGAAACGAGAGATTCAAATGCATGAAAATGAGATCTACTCTATATGATTGCAATGCTTGAAATGAAATTAATCTAAATGATAACAATGCATGGCTAAATCTATGAAAGGAAATACAAATGCAAATCTAATCTATGAAAATAAACATGATTCTAAACTATATGAGTAGCCATGAATGCAAGAAAGAAGAAGATAAGAAGAGGGAAGTTGCAATATCCAAGCTCAAATGCTCAAATGCTCCTCCATAATTTCTCTCCAAACCTGCAACATAACAATACTTAAAAATTCTAGATATCACAATGAGAAGGAGAGGTCTCCTTATAAAGAAAAGTGAACGATTGAGACTAAGAGGCAAAAAGAAATAATCAATGGTTGAGATTAAGAGGCAAAAAACCCACCACTTAGGAAGATGTGATGAAAAAAGGGATTTTTATTTAATTTATTTTCTTTTTCAACAAATAAAGTGCTTTAAGTGGGGATTTTCATTTATTTAATTAAAAGATGGGTTTTATTTCAATTAAATAAATTAGAAGAATTTTATTTAATTAAATGGGAGGAATTGAATTTAATTAAATAAGATGAATTTAATTAAAAGGGAGATTAAATCTTTTAATTAAATAAGAGGAATTTTATTTAAT
>MU226382.1:650195-685476 GCA_018584345.1 Thuja plicata
CGAAGTGCTACAACTAGTGCATGTGTTATCAACAAAGAAAGAGGAGAAACATCTCTTAAGTAGAGATGGAAGGAGTTGAAGTGTAACTCCCATGTGCATGTGAGCCACATTCATAAAGTGTGTGCCATTTGTGTTATTTCCTCTTAAGGAGTCCAATCTAAGGGATACCTTGGTTCATCCCAATTAAATAATACAACCAAGGGATTACATAAAATGAATCACCTACATAATGCAAGTAAAGATTAATTTCTAACACACATGGTGTAGGAAAAATTCCACTTTAGGTGGTGATAGTTTTTATCACATTCTACTTTATGTGTTATCTTTACCTTTAGCGCACTCATCACTTATTATACTCCATATGTTACACACACTTCATTGCACAATTGAGGATGATCTACCTTTGGTGGACATGTGATTCCACCATGTGTGGGAGATAATTTATCTCTTTCTTAACATGTTCTCTTATTACCTTGCCTATATAAGAAGACACGTCTATATTGTACTCATTTATTATTGATTATAGCTTAGTTAGCTTGATTATTGTATCATTCATAAGAATACCATTTGTTCTTGTCTATCTTATCTCTCTTTCTTTTGTTATATTCATTGGCCTCTATATCTTGGGTTGTTTCTATTGGAAAATTCTTACAAGGTCAATGAGTTTGACTCAAAAAAGTGCACATGTGAATCCTAATAGCAATATCACAATTTGACTTGTGTAAATATATGCTACTTATCAATTGATGAGCTTAAGGAGCTTTATAATGAATGGTTCATAAGGCACAAAACTTGATAAAGGTTTTGAAAATGAGGTTGCAAGAAAAGTGGGATTAACCATGGAGAAAACTCCCTAGGTAAGCATGCTTAAGATGGAGTAGTATTGGGATGGGTGACCTCCTGGGAAGTCTCGATGCTTCACCTCTGTGAACATCACCTAGATGTAATAAGTGATAAGTGTTCCACTCATTTTTATAACATATGGTTTTTGGAATTTGATGAGGATGATCTAAGTTTTGATCATGTGATTGTAGTGTGGTATTGTCATTTCTGGCAACATGATCTATTGGAGGCATGGGATTTGTTCTATCGATGGTGTTGAAGGATCTAATTGGAGAATTGACTAAGTGTCCAGTCAATTGGGAAGAAGACAATATGCAATGATCAGGCAACCAGATTTGGAGTTGGAGATTGAGGTAAGGTGTGTGTTCATGCATTTATCATCTACATAGGCATCTCTAGCTATATCTATAACTGCATTAGTTAGATCAAAGAATTGAGAAAGTTATTGAGGATTATAGTGACACTAGAAGGAAGAACATGAGTCAGGCATAGTCAGCTTGAATAGATTAGCTAACCAATCAATTTAGGGTTAGAAAATGTTTTATTTACAACTTAGTTAATGTTGCATTGACTTTATTGAGTTGACCAATGCATTTTGGCGTGATTGGATTTTATTTTTATATCGGTGGGTAAAACATTTTGCTAGTAAAGGCCGATTTGGAAAAGTTATTATAAAAGAAGGATGAAATTGAGTTTTAGGGTGATGAGTGATGATGCGATAGGTGATTGTGATTGTTGGATGTGTAAGCCGATGCTAAGATCAAAATTGAAGTGGATCTATCAGATGGGAATTTTCATAATCAGATCATTCATTCTTGGGTCTATATTAAGGCAATCCCTAATAGGTTTGCAGGTCAAATCCTTTAACAAGGTCAGTCCTAATAGGGTGAGAAGGATCTCTAACAGGAGCTGAAGTATAAATCCTCTAACAATGTGACTCTTAGAAGGAGTTTTTAATCCCTTAACAGGTTATTTCTTAATAGGATTTGTATTATCTCTTAACCAGGCTAAAGACACTCTTAACCGGGTATAACACTAGCATGGTGTTTGTAATTTCTCTTAACAGGGAAGATTTTAATGGTGCACTAGTGAAGTTTGTGGGTATCATTCCCACACATGGTTTTATCCCTCTAATAAGGGTTTCCATGGGAAAAATCTTGTGTCTTGAGTTTACTTAGTGTGTATGTTTTATTGCTAAGATTTTATGTAGTATTTACTTTTGCATGTTGGTTATTGTGGAAGCTATAGGAGAATTATTTCAGATTTTTTGTTGGACTAATTCACCCCCCTCTTAGTGTCTTTAAAGACTAAAAATTGGTATCAGAGCCTAGTTCCCTTGAAGAATCCTAATGGCTTGGGGAGGATCCTTAAATAAAATATGGAGAGTTTTTTGAAGCACAGGAAGCAACTCAAAGAAGTTTAAATGCTGATTGAGGAATTGAAGAATCAATTGAAGTAGTCCAAAGATAAAAGAAAAGAGCTTCTTGAAAAATTGAATGAGAGTCAATACTACATTGAGAAATTGTAACAAAGTGGGTTGAGGAATTTGATGCAGCCCTAGAATCCATTACTATGGAGAATGAACAATTGAACAAAGACAAAAAAAACCTTAGGAGAGAGCTTGAAGCCCAATAAAATAGAATGTGTTAAGAGTCAGAAGCAAGGAGATTTGTAGAGGATGCAAGGAAAGTTTCAGAAGATTCCCTAAAGGCCAAGGATGAAGAACTAAAAGTTGTAGAAGATGAACTTTACAAGTCAAGACAAGAAGTTAGAACATTTCTTGAACATCTCCATGATACAAATGAAGAAAATGGAAAATCCCTAAGTGAGAATGAGAATATAAGAAACAAGAATGAGAAATTAAGAGGAGAGTTGAAGACTACTAATGATCTGTTGAAGAAATTCAATGAGAGTACTGAAAAACTTGATGAAAAACTAAGGAATCAAAGAAGAAACAAAGATACTACAAGCCTTGGATATACCGGTCATACTATTTTTGAAGTTGGTGAATCTTATAGAACAAAGGAGATCAAGAAAGAAGGAAAGTCTCCATGGAAGGTAACATAAAGAAATTATGGTAAGAAATAATACAAACCTGTATGTTTCAATTATCATTCAGTGGGCTATACTAAAAATGTATGTAGAAGTAGGTTTACAAATAGAGCTACCACTTTTGATGGATATTGTCACAACTGTCTAGTAGCTGTGATGGTTACTATTACAAATGCAACAAATATGGTCACAAAGCTAATGAGTGCAGGTCAAGAGTGAACAATCAAAGGTCACTAGTGAACTGGGAAAGACCTTACCAAAGGGATATGTAATTTGATGTCACATTCTTAATCTGTGGTAACTATGGAAACATGGATATGAATTGAAGAATAAGGACTACAAGAGGAAATGCTAGACCATGGAGATCAACTAGTATGGAATGTTTTCATTGTCACAAGATTAGACATCTAGAAAGGAATTGCAAGTTAAGGAACCAATCAGTAAACTAGTCAAGCAACCAGAAAGAAAAGAAGATATTGAATTTAGAAGAGATTAGGAAAGAGATGAAAAAGAATTGGAAGAAGAAGAAGAAAGATAATAAGACATTTGAGGAATCCACATCTCCATCGGGTGTGGAGAATTCATCATCAAACTAAGCCTTCATGTGGCTTAGGGGGAGAAAGTATTGTCGAATCCATCTTCAGACCCCCTATAGGTGTATGGTAAGTTCTATCTACATTTTAAGATGAAATAAGGTATTTTGAAGTATATTATGAAGCCTTGATAAATTACATAGTGTTTTGGTCATCGGTAATGAGATTTTGGGTCAACCAGTGAAAATGTAAGTTGTATCAGTAAGTGCATTTATTATAAGCATGAGAAGGTAGATAAAAATGATATTTTGGATTTATTTTTCACCTTTCACATTGTGAAGTGAAAGAAACATTGTTCGATCCATTTGAAGAGATCCAAGCGATAAGGAGAGATTATTTGTGTTGATTTGGAAGAGAAAATCAATCGGTTGTTATCATGTTCTTCAACAAGAACCTTAGTTGTGAAATGTTTGGGGTATTTTTTGATATATGCATTTGTGGTTTTAAATTTAAGATGGCTACTCCTAAGTTAATTGATATTAATGAGAGGCCACGACTAGATTTTAAGAAACATCCATTCAAACCAATGGAAAATGACCTAGTGGGTGCCCTAAATAGCATTCCCTATGGTGTTATACATATAGATGATGTTAGAGATTTTATTCATGCAAGTTTGAAGACCTAGGATTAGGCAAAATATATGAATAATATAAGAAGTTATGTGATGATAACTTAGTGTTGAAGGATGAGCATAAAAACATCATTGATAAAGATTTTAATCACATAGTCAATTAACCTTATGAATTTGAAGATGATCAGGTCATGTATGTTCTAAGAAAAATTCATGACTAGTTCACGTGGCTAGATCAAACACATAAAATGACAAAGGAAACAATCCATGTTGTAACTGGTCTATGCACAATCGGTGGTGTGCCCATTCTTTGCACCATTCCTAAAGAAGTGACCAAATTGATAAAATCTAAGTGGGATGGTCGTGTGATGATTGTGAATGATATTACAGATGAAGAGATAAAGTATGTATCAATAGTTATTGGCTACAAGGTGTATCACTCTAGTAGGATGAATAGTATACCGGTGGTTCTATTCATACAACCCATATGATGATCAAGGAAAATGAAGACTATGATTTGACTGAAGCAATGAGACATCAACTACTGATGAATTTGGAAAAGATGAAAAATGAAAAGAGACAAAAGTTCAAGTATGGTTAGATGATCATGTGTTTGTTTTTCTATTTCCAAAATATTTCCCTGGTATCGGTAAAATTACATGGTCAGTGGATACTCCAACTTTCATTCAAATCAATAATAGTATCAAAATCTTAGGAAATGATTTCACTGGCAAGGTATGGGGTTGCTTTAAAGAATTTTAGAAGAAGATGCATTAAAAGGAAAGGATACCATATGAAATTGTTGAAAGCTATAAGGACACTATTTTCTTCATGGTAGATAAAAACACTTTTTTGATGGAAGAATTTGAGCCAAGGACCTCATGGGTGATGCCTATGGGTTATGAAGTGGATGGAGACATTCTAGCTTTATATGCGGAGAATTCGTTGGCTCAACCAATGGACCCCAAGAATCCAAGGTTTGGGACATATCAAGAGAAGTCTCTTCAAGTGCACAATGATTTGATGAAACCTGTTATTGAAAGAAAGGTGAGAAAGGAAGTTGAGCAATTCATGATTTAGAAAGGTTTCACAAAAGAACAGATTGAAAAAGAAAGAGCTAAACATGCTACAAAGAAAGATAGTACATATTGTGAAACAAAATATGGTGATAATGTTGAATTTATTGGTGCAATTGGTAGTACCCCAACCGGTCGAAAAAATAGAAGTGCCACAAAAGTCAAGAAGGATAAACCTTGACCTCATTTCAAGACACAAAGCACAAAAGATGTGATAGGTAAAAGGAGGAAAGAAAAGGAAAAGAGGTTTGAGAAAGTTGTTGATGAAGAGAGTGAAGGGAAAAAATCTAAGAGAAAAATGAACTCAAGGCAAAAGGCAAGAAATATAAGGTGGTAGGTTCCCCCAGTGCTAAAACTGTTAAGTCTAAATCAGGTAGGGAAACTTATGTCAATGCAATTATTCAAAATGTTAGTAACTATGGATACTTGTTGTAGTTAATAAGTATTATCACTTACTTGATGAGGGAGATCAAAAGAAGGTTGAAGATGCTGCAATTGTGAGCATGAATATGCTAAGTCAAGTTTTAATCCAACTACAAGGACAAATTCCTAATGCCTTATATGATAAAATTGATGCAATATGGGATGAAACACTTTTAAAGGATAAGGAGATGGTAAAGTATGTTCTACTGAGGCTATTACCTGACTCATCTGAGGAAGAAATAGATGATATGATTAAAAAGGTAAGACCTTTATTTAGGACCAGATCAAGGGTTACAAAGCTATTAGTTGTGGAGACCCAATCGGTGAAGGTTGAAACAAAGGAGATCATAAGAGGAAATTTAGGTTTTGTGAAGGATAAAAGTGAATACATTCATATGGACGTTCAAGAGGATTTGGTGAAGAAAAAATAAAGTGATCTAGTTTTGACTGAAACTGATGAGGGATTTACTATTGATAGTGTGAAGATCACACTTGAGGAAATCTGAGATGAGAATGAGATAGAAAATACAGGTGATATTCTTGTCATGGAGATACAGGATGAGCACATGGATACACAAGTTCAACAGGAATCACATGAGAAACAAGACGTACATAAGGAAAAAAAGGAAGAAGAGATAGTAATCATAGGTACTGGTCAGGCTATGACAGATGATACACAAGATAAAGTTTCTACAGATGATCAACAACAAGAACAAGAAAAATATAAGGTCATTACATACAATTTTATGCAAGAACAAGATGAGGAAACTATAGAGGAGGAAAAATTTCAAGAAAAGGTAACAGATTCCTCACAGTCCAAGATGAGCATTGATAAAGATGATACTGATTAAGGGACAAATTGACTTGAGCACAATGAGCCCCAAGGAGATGATAGAACTTTCTATAGTGATCAAGTCAAAGGCTAAAAAGGAAAGGATTCAAAAAGAAGCACAGGTGATTCTCACTTCTAGAGATATACTTTCAGATTTAGTGGGAAATGTGAAGTATGATGCAACTAATACATCAATAGAGAAACTATCTCTTTTGGTCATTGCTACCGGTGAGGAAATGAAGAGTTTAGAGGATACTACAACTTTGAAAGTAGAGAAGGAATATGAGAAGAACAGATATGAGAGGTTAGAATAGTCAATCATTTCATACAAAAACACACTTACTTTTTCTATCTGTCAGGCAAAGGATACATCAAATGAAGGTGGTTAGATTCTCAACTCTATCTCTGACTTTTACCAATTTTTGAAAGATGTAGAGAGGGATAGATGTGAAGCTCATCAGGAGCTTAGATTTCTTGTTGAAAATTTTGATCCTATACAATAGAATACTACTACCTTTGGTGCTAAGGTTAGCAATATAAATCACAAGTGGAAATCATATAGGAATGAGCAAAACAAAGGATAGCTAATTTAATGGATTTTTAGAGTTTGGTGATTCAAAATTTAGACATTTTTCAACATGGTGTGAAGGAGACTGAGAAGGCTCTAGCATTCCCAGATGTGCACACAATTGCTGGTTTAGAAGAATTAGTATTTTTTCTAAGAGGACAAATTGCCATTGTGGAGAACCTACTGAAGACTTGGGACAATGATCTACAAATTTTGAAGGGTAACTACAATGATGTTTTTATTAGAATGTAACTAGGTTATGCTACTCTTACATAAATAAAATTTTGACACTTTTTGTAATAACTTTGTCATTGTTGTCAAAGGGGGAGTAGTGTAAATAAGGCTTAAATTTGGATAAGTCCATGAAAAATGTAATGTAACTATTAAGGGGAGTAGTACACATGTTTGTAATTCCTAGGGGGAGCTTTTGAGCTATCGAGGATTAGTTTACTACTTTGCAATTTAATGTTGTAATTTATTTTTCCTTTATGCATTAGCTAGACACTTAGGAATTTTTTCTAAGTGTTGCCATCAATGCCAAAGGGGGAGATTGTTGGCATTTAATGAGGATGATCTAAGTTTTGATAATGTGATTGTACTGTGGTGTTGGCATTACTAGAAACATGATCTATTAGAGGCATGAGATTCATTCTACTGATGGTGTTGAAGGATCTAATTGGAGAATTGACCAAGTGTTCAGTCAACCAGGAAGAAGACAATATGTAAGGATCAGGCGACCAAATTTGGAGTTGGAGATTGAGTTAAGGTGTGTGGTTATGCATTTTTCATCTATACGGTCACCTCTAGCTATATCTATGACCGCATCAATTAGATCAAAGAATTGAGAAAGTTATTGAGGATTAAAGCAACACTGGAAAGAAGAACAAGAGTCAAGCAAAGTGAGTTTGATTAGATTAGCTAACTAGCCAATTTAGGGTTAGAAAATGTTTTATTTACAACTTGGTTAATGTTGTATTGAATTTAATGAGTTGACCAATGTATTTTGGCATGATCAGATTTAATTTTATGTCAGTGGGTAAAACATTTTGTTGGTAAAGGCCGACTTCAAAAAGTTGTTATAAAAGAAGGATGACATCAAGTTTTAGGGTGATGTGTGGTGATGTGATAGGTGATTGTGGTTTTTGGATGTGTAAGGCGGTGATATGATCAGAATTGAAGTAGATCTATCAAACAGGAAGTGTCATAATCAAATCAATAATTCTTGGGTCTATCTCAAGGCAAGCCCTAACAAGTTTGTAGGTCAAATCATTTAACAAAGTCACCCCTAATAGGGTGAGAAGGATCTCTAATAGGTTCTGAAGTTTAAATCCTCTAATAAGGTGACTCTCAGAAGGAGTTTGTAATCCCTTAATAGGGTAATAGACTTGTATTAGCTCCTAACCGGGCTAAAGATACTCTTAACCAGGTATACCCCTAACATGGTGTTTATAATTGATCCTAACAGGGAAAAATTCAATGGCGCACTCATGAAATTTATGGGTATCATTCCCACACATGGTTTTATCCCTCTAATAAGGGTTTCCATGGGAAAATATTGTGTCTTGAGTTTACTTTATGTAAATGTTTTGTTTTCTAATCTTCTATGCAACATTTACTGTTTCATGTTGGTTATTGTGGAAGATATTGGATATATTTTTAAGATATTTGGTTGCATTGATTCACCCCCCCTCTTAGTGCCTTTAAAGACTAACAATGGGTTCTTGTGAATCACCACTCACAAAACATGGGTCAATGAGTTTGAGTCAAACAATACACAGTTGAATCCAGATAGAAATATCAAAAATTACATTCAAGCATCATGACATATATACCCATACTACCTAGAGATGGATAGGGTGTTTCTTGTTCCTCTAAAATAGGCTCCTTAGAATATCTTTGCAAAAAAATTTCATACATGCTACTTGTAGGCCTTTTCTCTATTTTCTATGGTGATTTTATCTTCACTAGAAGGACTTGGAGTATTTGAAGGGGGTTGACATACTTGACCTTTTAGGTTTCCACTATTGTTTTGGAGTTTCTTGACTTGATTTGTTTTCAGCCTCTAATTGTACTCTAGTTTTTATTGTTCCCCACTCAGGGGTAATTGTAATCCTTATGCACCCTGAGCTAACTGGTTTAGATACAATGTGAGTGCCCACCTAGATATTAGGGAAATCAAATCTAATGAAACTTGTTTGGAATGGAAAATAATACTAATATCCTTTAAGGATTCCAATAAGCCCTTATAGAGACAGATGAATACAAAACCTTAATGGGTAACCCTTGACAACAAGACCATTAGATATTCTAAAGATTTAGTACCACACAAATCAATGATCGAGGTTTCTCAAATTAACCACATAACAAGGCATTTCAAAAATTATTTGAATATAAATGTCTAAATTTGGGGTCTTCTTCTTCTTCTTCTTGTTCTTGTGACATTAATTTGTCATTAGTATACAAACAACACTTTCGATAAGCCTAAACTGAAAGACAAGAAAGAGAAAACCAAAGATCAGATTGGGAGATCATAAAAAATGACTAAGTACAGAGAGAACCGATGACACAAGTCAGTGTGTAAACCAAAAATCACAAAGTAGAAAGATAAAGTGGAACCTGATAGAGGAACCTGAAATGCAATTTACAGTACAGATCAATAAGATAGACATAGTGCAACTGATAGTAAAAACCAAAGGACAGTCAAGCATGACCGACATACAGAACTGAAAGTCAGTTTCAACCCGCAAAAAGTGGATCTAACTTCCACGTATGATAAAGCAAGTGTATTCTATTCATAGGATATTTAATTGTTTTAAATCCATTTATTTAGGGACAAGAAATATTAATGTAAGTGTTTTAATCAGCCTAACTAATTTAAACACATAGACTAGGAGATCTAGGTGTAAGTTGTAAACCTGATCTTAGAGTTAGCATTGTTTTTATCACAACTCGATGAAGTCAATCCATCTATAAATAGATGATGTAATCATTCATTAGAATGATAGTGAGAGAAAGAAAAAGAGAGAGGAGAAAATAACAAGAACATCTATGGATTGAATTGAGAGTTTCAAGAATCATAACAGAAAAAGAAGAATTTGGTTAGCAGAACCAAGAACAGAGGAAACTGATAATCAGAGGTATTATTCAATCACAGTTAAGGTGATAATATTTTTATGTGAAATACATAGGATTTTTATCAGAAATAGGAGATTGCATTTACCAGGTCAATTTGTAATTTTCTATCATTCTAACAAGTGGATCAAAGCATAAAAATCTTATCAAGAAAGGTGGACCTAACAGTCCTATTATAAATCTCTTAACCGAGTGCACACTTCATTAGTGTTGCTAAAAGCTCTTAACAGTGTAGATCTTAACAGGTCTCCACTTTAATACTCCTAATAGGGTAGATCATCAGAAGTGATCAATTGTAAGCCTTAACTAGCTCCCTTCCATTCTACAGATAGTGAAGTTTTGTGGGTGCCATCTCTACTGCAATTTTTACTTCCTAACATGAGTTTTTTGTGATATCATATCTTATGTTATGTGTCAATTATGTTCATGAATATTTCTATGAATGATTCACATGTTTATTAATGTTATGAATTGATATAACTCACAACAAGATAGTATAGATCAGATTGAATGGACATGCAATTGATTACAAAGGTTAATTGATTAAAGGATACAAAAAGTTTTAGAGGTACTGATTCACCCCTCCCTCTTAGTACATACTTCCCATTAATCCCAACAATTGGTATCAGAGCTAAGTCTCTTCTTGGAAAGTTTAAAGGCTTAAGAGAAAAGATCATACAATGGAGAAGTATAAACTTGATAAAAAAATATTGAGAATAAAAAGCTTGAGATACAGATGTTCTATGAACAGTATAAAGAATGAGAGTTGTTGGATGAGAGAAAAGGTATGGAAACTTAGAGCAATGAAAAAGATTATCAAGAAGAAGAGATTCTAGATTTCTTTGAATCTTCAGGATCAACTACAAGCAAAGCATTAGATACATCAGAAGAAAATAGCCTAACTAAAAACAATCTACATCTGGTTGGACAATTTAAATCTCTGCAAATTGGTCAAGAGACATAGATGGTAAGGATGATTGATGTCATGAACAATGCTAGACAGGCTAAACAAGAAAGAACACTAGCTATTGATGAGAGAAGAAAGATCACAGAAAACCTACAAGAAAAGGAGACTGAAATACAGAGACTTACAGAGCATCACCATGAGATAACAAATCAGATTATTCTTATGAGTGAAGAGGCAAACAAAATAAATGTTGAACTCATTGAAAGAATAGAAGCTATCAGTGAACTGAGGGATGAGAATGAAAATTTAAAGCATGAGTTAAGAATACAATAACAACATAATGAAATTATAAAAAAGGCTAAAGAAAGAAATACAAGAATGGATAATTTTCTTGAAGGACAACGAAGAGTCAACAACAACAATGGTCTAGGATTTACCGAAAATAGAGGATTATCAAATCAATCCAATCAAAAGAATGTCTATGAAAATCCAAGACCAAGAAAGCTTACATGAAAACACTGTGGAAAGAAAGGTCACACATCAAATGTATGTAGAGGCAAAAAAAAATGTATTCCTAAATCTACATCTTCATTCATAATATTTTGTTATAAATGTAACAAGAAAGGACATAAAGCATATGAATGCAAGTCTAAGATTGATAAACCAAAGAAGGAAACCTACATGGACAAATACTGTCCTACATGAAAAATGAATGGGCACACAAGCCTTGAATGCTGGAAAAATAAAAGGCAAGCATGGAAGCCTAAAGGTCAAGAAACTCCCTATCAACCAAAGAATGTTGGTAATCAGTATGTAATGGACTACAATACTTGGACAAATTGTACAACATGTGGAAGATATGGTCACATTGCTGCAAACTATATGAGACTATGGAATAGAAAGTCTAGAGGCTAGACTAACCCTGGAATGGCATGCTTACACTGCCATAAAGTTGGTCATCTCAAGAAGGACTACAGAGACCGAATGACAGAGACAAGCACATATCCTAATGGAAACACCATTGAAGATATTTAGAGGGCTAGAGACAAAATGATGAAGCTGGAACAAGCAATGTAAATGATGACACCCCATCCAATGGATTCGGTGACATCACCAACCCCACCTAAGCAGAATAAGTAAGTATGGAATTGCATTAACCCCATGCTACTAATTTACATCATCTCCATAATATGTTGAAATAATTCCAAATTAGCATAAGAAAGATGCATCATGGTTGTACTTGTTGAAATATGTGATAACTATGCTTTCAGGCATATATACCAAACCCATTGGTATACACTCAAAATTAAGACTACCTACATTTACTGAGAAGCATCAGTTAAAAGAAAAAATTGCTAGTATAGACCGAGCCTCGTCAATAAAAAAGCACATGAACAAGCTGTCAGTGTTACTGAAACCTGTCGGTAAAAGAAAAATGAACATTGACTGCTCTAAAACATTGTAAGTGTCACCGATGGTAGTAAAGTCTTCACCGATGAAATCAGTCATTATACACCGATGAGCTGGTGAGCATTTATGACATGTGTTTTAGGGAAACAACTATAAATAGGGCATCAGAATGAATCATTTGTCATGACACCCAGAGAAAAGTGAGCGAAGGAAATTTTTGAGCAGAAAGAAACCAAGCCACAAAGAGATCACGACTTGACCTCTAGCACTCCAAAGTAATTTAGAGATCTTTGCAAGCACATACAGTAAGTTATTTGAGACCGATAACTCCATTTTCACGCATTACGCAGAAGCCCTAATTTTTTGAAAATGGCATCAACTTCATGAACCATGAAATCTAAGAATGCAAAGAAAGATGAGTTCAAACTCATCAAGAACACGACATGTGAGGAAACTAATTATAAGATCCATCCAGAGGTTACCTCACAACCTGACAACGCTGGTGCATTTTTGTGCATTCCATTTAGGGTTTTGCTGGTTGAAGACGTCTGATAATTCATACACTGAAAGATTGTAGAGATTGGAATGTCAGAGGTGGAAGAAGCTTACAAGAAGATTTGTAACGATGATGGAACACTCAAAGAAGAGCACAAAAAAATTGTGGTGAAAGGGCTCACCAATGCCCTAATTTTTTTAAAGGTCTTCAAAACTGATTGGATTCGGTTAGTACTGAGAAGAATTCATAACAAGTTATGGTTGGATGAACCAAAGGAAATAACCTGAGATTTCATCCATGCAGTCACCGAGTACCCCATAATAGATAAAGTAAAGGCACTAAAGCATCCACCAAAGGAAAAGACCAAAAAGATGACTAGAGAAAAATGGAATGGCCGTGGACTGAAAGTAACAACCATAATTGATGATGAGATTAAGTTTGGTGCATGTGTTTTGGGTTACAAATTCTTCCAGGAAAGCAGATTAAACAACATAGCATCAGGTGTAGTGGACACAACCTACAAGATTTTGAAAAAGGGTACACAGTTGGACTTATCTGAGCTACTCCTAAACCAGTTGAAGGACAACCTAAAGACAATCAGGAATGCAAAGTCAAAGACTTGTAAGTTTGGCTCACTAATCATGTGTATTTTATTTTATTTTCAAGAAAAGTTCCCATCGATACGAGATGTGAAATGAGACAACACCAAACCGGTTACCATAAAAATCAGTGAGCACATAGCTACATTGGGAGATAACTTTGAAATATTCATGGATGAATACTTCAATGTATTCAAAGATCGAATGCAAAAAAGGGTAAGAATCACCAAGCAACTCATTGAAAAATATAAGGATGAAATATGCTTCATGGTTGACATGGATAATACTTACATCAAACCTGATGTAGCAAGGATAGCATGGTTGCAACCATTGGAATATGAGATCAACATTGATCTTGCAACAAAGGCAATTGATGCCTTAATGAATGAACCAATGGATAAGAAGCAACCAAGGTTCGACACATATGAAGAGGCCAAGTCAAGAATTAAATCAGGACTAGTTGTCAAGAAAATAGTCAAAAAGAAGGAAAAAATGGTGAAGAATATCAAGAAGATTCTATTAGCAACCGAGGAAGAAGCTAAGAAAAATGAAGAAATTGAAAAAGAGGAGGAAACCAAAGAACAGTTGTCTGTCGGTAAAGATAAAGAGAAGAATAACTCTGAGGAAACAGAGTCAGATTCTCCACCTCCTCCACCATCTAAGAAACTAAGGACTATAGCTGCTTTAAGGACTAGAAGCCAAACGTCCAAAGAATCTACTCCTTCACCTCTTAAGAAAGGAAAGGTAAGGATTTACAAGAGGAAAGCTCCAGTACTAAAAAGAGGACAAAACAAGAAGGGTAGAAAATTCATAATAACCTGAGAGGACATAGAAGTCACCGAGAAAGATGAAGACTTAGAGGTAGAAAATGTCAAGGTTTAAAAGAACCTGACACTATTGATGACATTTGTGTTTATATTGCAAACTTCGGATCCATTACAGATCCATACATTAAAAAATGGCAGAAATAAAGTCAAGAAGATTAGAATAAAATTGAGGAAGCCATGATAGCTAAAATGTATAACTTCAAATATGTACCAATGCAATTGAAGGAAGTTATGTACCATGGGAACTCTTGGATAGATTATCTACCCATTGGACATTTGCTTTGACAAATGAGAAATAAATCAGAGAAAGAGTACTTGTTTCTCTAATGCCACCTGAATCTAAAAAGGTAGAGATAGATGAGATGATGGAGAAACATAAGAACGAATTCTCACCAAAGCTAAGGGCTTACAAATTTCTTGAAGGCAAGTTGATTGAACTTGAAAAGGATAGCCACAAGAAATGGTGCAAGATCATGAATAGAGAAATTGAGGAAGACAACCCTGAAAAAGACCTTCAACACCAAGATGTTGATAAGGCAACTCAAGATGATTCATCCATTGAGTTAGATAAAGAAGAAGATGATACAACATGGAATAAGACTGTAGATATAGCAGATGAGACATGGGATGATACCAAAAATGACTACATTATGGATACCAATGTCATCAACATCACCGATGACCCAACAAATGAAATCAATAAGGATGAAGATGTCATTGTTACAAAAGACACAACCGATGAAAAGGACACAACAATTGATACTGCACAAGTGAATATTCCAAGAAACATGCCTATATTGATACAAGCTATCAATATCCTGCAAGAAACAAGTAAATCACCAGAGAAGGACACTCCAAAGGATGTAGGAGAAGAAGAAAACAAGGATAAAACCAATGGTCATCATAACATCAGAGATACTCAAGATGTAACCGAAACTACCAAGGTTACTGAAGGAGATAAGGATAAAGATGTAGAGAATCAAGACAAGAATGAAAACACCAAGGCAGATGATGAAAAGGACACCAATGAAGGAGACAAACCAAAATATGGTACTTTTGAGAAAATAGACAAGGATGCTACCGATGATGTCAAGGTGAATGTGGAGACGTCTGCAGACACCCAACTAGCTAAAACCAACGCCAAGCAGTAGAAACATGCACAATAAGTCACATCATCAAGCACAACTGAAAAGGATGAGAAATTGACAACGGTGATACATTCTACTGAGTCACAGAAGAAGAAAAATAAGAAAAAGAAAAACAAGTTAGAGGTTACAATGGATGAAATCATCGAAATATCGAAGTGTGACTCCTCTACACTTGACATGGATGCATTACAAGAATATGGAGAGATATGCCAGAGGAAGGAATTACAAGAGAAGATGAAGAAATAACATAGGGAATCCATGGTACTGGAGACAACACAAGACATTCTACATCAAATTGTACCCGATGTGGATATTGATCAAAGCAAGCCTATACTTGATCAACTGGCTACCCTCACTGACACAATCAAAACTCAGAACATTGATGTTGAGAAGGCAATTGAGGAAAGATTTGAAATGAAGTATCAACAGGAGCTCATAGAGAACATCAGCCAAGAAGTGGCAGAGAATAAGGTAAATCTATCAGAATTCATATATGAATTAGACCCCATAATATCTGAAGCTATAACCTTAATACAAAAGCTTAGCACAATAGAAAAGTTCACTAAGGAGAATAGTGACAATACAACAAAGCTAGATGCAGACCTAGAAAACAGTGCTAGTTTCTTAACCATAGATGGATACAATGCAGTCAAACTACATTATGAGAAGGTCATTGAGGTAAAAAGGTTAGGAGAGGAGATATGGGAAGAAGAAACACATTTTAGAGAAGAAGTAACCGAGCTACAAGCTCAACTTTTTCCAAATCTTACACTGCTACAACAACATATCAGTAATGAAAGACAACTGATAGGATCATTTTCATGTCTTCCATCAAAGAGAAATGGGAGAAAATGATGGAAGACATGAAGTCTTCTCATTCCCACATTTTTGACAAGCTATAAGGTAAATGACCTTTTCCCTTAATATCAAATAAATGGGGAAATAATATAAGGTACAAAATAAAAAGAAAATGTTATGTACATTCATTCAGATGGGCAAAAGGTAGATAAGTATATGCATAGTATATTCATAAAGGGAAAAAAATATTTAGAAGGAAAATATATCATATGAACAGCTATACCGGCATATACATGGGGGAGTCATTAAATGACTAAGGATTATATATGTTGTATCTACTTAACATTTCGTTAGTATTTTGCACATATCAATTTTTGATACTAATGTCAAAGGGGGATATTGATGACATTAATTTGTCATTAGTATACAAACAACACTTTTGGTAATCCTGCACCGAAAGATAGGAAAGAGCAAATTGAAGATCAGCTTAGGATATCATAAAAAATGACTAAGTATAGAGAGAACCGATGACACAAGTCAGTGTGTAAACCAAAAATCACAAAGTAGAAAGATAAAGTGGAACCCGATAGAGGAACCCAAAATGAAAGTTACAGTGCAGAATGATAAGATAGACATAGTGCAACTGACAGTAAAAACTGAAGGACAGTCAAGCATGACTGACAGACAGAACCGAAAGTCAGTTGCAACCTGCAAAAAGTGGATCTGACTTCCACATCAGATAAATCAAGTGTATTCTATTCATAGGATATTTAATTTTTTTAAATCTATTTATTTAGGGAAAATAAACATTAATGTAAGTTTTTAAACCAGTCTAACTGATTTAAAACACATAGACTAGGAGATCTAGGTGTAAGTTGTAAGCCTGATCTTAGAGTTAACATTGTTTTTATCACAACTCGATGAAGTCAATCCATATATAAATAGATGATGTAATCATTCATTAGAATGATAGTGAGAGAAAGAAAAAGAGAGAGGAGAACATAAGGAGCACATCTATGGATTGAATTGAGAGTTTCAAGAACCAGAATAGAAAAAAAGAATTTGGTTAGCAGAACCAAGAACAAAGGAAACCGATAATCAAAGGTATTATTCAATCACAGTTAAGGTGATAATATTTTTATGTGAACTACATAGGATCTGTATCAACAATAGGAGATTGCATTTACTAGGTCAATTTGCAATTTTCTATCATTCTAACAAGTGGATCAAAATGTAAAAATCCAATCAAGAAAGGTGGACCTAACAGTCCTATTATAAATCTCTTAACTGAGTGCACACTTCATTAGTGTTGCTAAAAGCTCTTAATAGAGTAGATATTATCAGGTCTCCACTTTAATACTCCTAAAAAGGTAGATCATCAGAAGTGATCAATTGTAAGCCTTAACCGACTCCCTTCCATTATGCAGATAGTGAAGTTTTGTGGGTGCCATCCCCACCGCAGGTTTTACTTCCTAACAAGAGTTTTCTATGATAGTATATCTTGTGTTATGTGTCAATTATGTTCATGAATGTTTCTATGAATGATTCACATGTTTATTAATGTTATGAATTGATATAACTCACAACAAGATAGTATAGATCAGATTGAAAGGACATGCAATTGATTACAAAGGTTAATTGATTAAAGGATACAAAAAGTTTTAGAGGTACTGATTCACCCCTCCCCTCTTAGTACGTACTTCCCATTAATCCCTAATTCTTCTTCTTCTTCTTCTTCTTCTTCTGCGAGATAATATCTAATACTTGTTCTGTTATCCCAATTTGTGGTACTAAGATGAGAAATCAAATTTGTAAGTTTATCTTGCCTCTAATCATTAACCGATTGAGCCACCAGAAAATCATTATTGTGTGGAAGCATAATTTTTTCTCATGACCTAAAACCAATGTTTATATTTTGTTCCTTGGTAGAGTCACCAATCTATTGGTTCCTCCAACTAATTTCTAAAATAACCCCTATGATATAGATAATTTTCAATAAAAAGGATTTGGTTCAGTGGCCAACTTGATATGATGTGATAAGGGATAAGGAATTAATCACAATCCTCTCACTTTAGGATTTGTGAAACCTATGTGGGTGTACCCAAATCAATACCCATGTGTTCCTAATTCTCTTTTAATTGGGTATTGTAATAGATATATTTTCAACATATAAAAACCAAGTATATGTATAATCTCATTTGATTTAGCCTATATTCCTAATTTGATGACATTTAGAGACCTTGAGAACATATTATTCTAGCCCTAAAACTTAAAAGTAAAACACACTTAAAATAAAATAGCATGAAAAAGTTATTTTTTGATTTTTAAGAATATGCTGAAATTACAAAATAGGGGAATATGACTAGTGCCTATCCTAGGATAGATGGAGTCATGAGTGAAGTTTAACAGTGAAAAGAAATGCAATATATTAACTAGAAACATGTATATTCATTGTGATTAATACCTTGTATTATCCAAGATATGAAAATGAGTTGCAAGTTATAGATGTTATCCATATTAGCATCCTACAAAATCTTTGTAAAAGATTGAAGAATTTAGTCCCCTACTTTAGAAAAATCAAAAGACCATCAAAAGTAAGCAACACAGAGCAAAGATAAAATCATAAGGTTCTTAACCACTGATTACATAAAATTTTGGACATAAATATGGATATAACTTGAAATAAATTATATTTTTATTTCTATATGTTTATGATATTACACCATTTTCAAAATGTCAAATATTATCAAAGACTTACATACAAACACTTATAGCAAAGACTCTTCACATTCATGCTAACAAACTGGCCAGAAAAACAATTATTTTTAAGAATGAACTTATTTGAATTATTTGGATAACTTGTAGCCATAAATTAGAGCCTTTAATTACATTTTATAAGATAAAGGAGAAAGAAGCTTCAAGCTCTTTACATTTGATAAGTGGTTGTAGGTAACTTCCTGAATGCTAGAAGACAAAAAAAATTTTGAGCTGCTGATAGGATCATACATTCATCTTCATTCTCTATAGGTGGTAGATGATGTTGATGTAATCAACTGTTCATCATTTCAACAAGTTTACTTATCAAATTGGCAATGAATCTGATCACCTTGTAGACTTATTTAAGGCACCATGATAAAGAGTAGTTTGTGGTATTTTTTCAAAAGAAAATACATTTAATGCTCAAATATTCTCAAAATATCCTAATATTTTTTTCATGATTAAGATTGACCTCAGGATAATATCAAATCATTCTTTTACTTGCTCAAATAAAAAAGAGAAAAAATTACAAAATTTTAAAAAATGGTGGGAGTTAATGGTCACTTCCTAGTTCAAAATTTGAAGTTGTAATCCATGGTGAAAGGAGAAACCAAAATAAGTTAGAGAGCACCATATCCCTCATCTTTGAATTTTTTAATACCTTGGAGATTATTTTAATAATCTTCATCATTAGTTCTAACTCTTACAACCTTCATTCTAGTTTACCTATTTCTAACTTAGAAAACATATCTAAGTATGAATCTAATTTTTTAGTATGACAATATCATCCATATGAGTGCCTACCAGAATAGGATCCATTATTGTAAGATATTTTATCCCGCACTTTGATTTGGGTCTCATAATATTAGCTTCATCTTTATCACTCTTTCCCTTAACAAACAAAGGAGGCGTGTTACAACTAGTAAGATTGTAAAAATAAAAAATTATGTCTTGATGGCCTTAGTATAAAATCTATGGGCTATAAACATATAAATAAACACCTTAAACTTCCCTTTCATCTCACTAATCATATCATTTAGATACTCTGATAGTTTCATTTCAAAATAGAATTCTAAACCTTCAATAAATCTTTGCGAAAAATAAATTGAATAAGCAAGATACCGCTACCATTTCATATGGGTTTGATAAAAAATTAAGAAATCTCTATGCTCATCCCATTTTGTATCTATATGTTCCAAGACACCATTAAATTTGGATTATAGAAGAGATCGTATCACTTCTATCATTGTTTTCACCTCTGATCCTCTAATCTCTTTATACAACTAGTTTACTTTCTCTTTCAATCTTGAGTTCTCAACATTAGCCATTGCTAGGTCATTATTAAGACCCAACATTTATTTTTTGAAAGTTTTCCATGAGGACTTGGTAATTGGTATGTACCCATAGAATTTAGTATTTCCTTTAATTGTTTATTTTCCTCTTTCAATTTTTTATTCTCCTCTTCTACCCTTATAGAGACCTTTTTTACAAGATTGGAAACATCTACTATCAAACCAATATCTTTAGTAACAAAAAAATCTATATCTTTCTCGAGAAATATTTGACCATAAAATTCATATTTCTTCCTAACCATGGAAGGATTATCTATGGTAGGGTATAAAGACCAAACTGCCCATATATCTAGTTTCTCATCAATTACAGAGCCAAAGTATAAGAATTTGGCTTACTCAGGATCCATAATTTCAAAATTTATATCTTGTCTTATTCTCAAACTATCAAATGTAATAGTTCATGAAAGATCCCATCCTTCAAGGAGAAATAAAACACTTCTCTTCACAATCTACCAAGTTCTTCCTATGGAGTTATGGTTTCTAATTGTCTCTTTGCCTTTTCCAAAACTTTATCATATAACTTAACCTTTCTCTTTCTTTTAGGCCTTTAAATTCAAGTACTCTCCTCATCAATAATTCATCAACCACATGTTTAAGAAATAATTCTTAAACTCCTTTGTTTTGATAAATTTATTATTGTTGATGAACTCTTGATAGACTGCTAGCCTCATGTATTTATTTATGTATTATCCTAATCTAGAAGAAGCATGGTTTATTTTAAGAGGAGGCTCGATTTAGACTCTACTTCTGGTATCAAACCTATGAGGTGAGAGAGGCTATTCAAATTGGGTTTTGAATCCCTCATATGATTTAAATATGATTTCTCTACCAAGAGATAAGGTTCGTAGAGGTGTGATGACTCTTGGGATTTTAGGCATAATCAATTTTTTTGATCCTGATGAGGAAGGGGCTTCCATGTGTTTCTTTGATGAACATCAATACAATAATAAGAGATGGACAAACTATTTCAAGGTGTGGTTGTGGAATTTTAGGATCAAGAGAGGGAGGTACTTCACATCCTATTAGAGGAGGTGATGAATAGGGATAGGTGGTTGGGAAGCTTGACCAATTGGAGAGCCAATAGATGAGGAGGAAGATGATGATTTAGACCCTACTTATATTAGAGATGACTCAGTCCTTGAAAATTGTATTCCTTCTTTTAACCATTACAAGGTAAAGGTAGTTGATGCACATATTTATATATACTATTAAGAGATATCATCTTAGCTTTTGAGATCATGAGAATTTTCCAAGAAGGGGTATAATCATTATCATTTTGTATCCTTCATATTTTCATAATAATTCATTTTATACTTTTCTTTATTATTAATACTTCTTGATAATCTTGATCATTCCTAATCAAATATTATTCTTCATTCCATTCATTATTATAAGTTTTTTCTTTAAATATACATTGAGTAAACCCATTCAAAATAATAGAAAATATAATTAGCTAGAGGAAGATTATACTTACTAAGATTCTTGTCGAAGACTTCAAATATTTTCTTATTTAAGAAATGATATTCTTTGAAAATTAGGACTTGTGATGGGAGGAAAGATCATTTATTGTGAGATCCTAAAACAATAGCCTTCTAAACTTCATACAATTGATGCATTATCTTTAAAATAGAAATCCTATCAGGTACTATGTGTATTGCATGAAACTGTCATAAAAGATAATAAGCCATATAAACTAAACCTACTCAAACATGAACATATAAACATCTAATGCAGTCAAGGATGGAGAAACCTTAAAAGATCAGTCTAATCCTTGTATCCAACAAAACACAAGGGAAGTAACAAGACCAAAAATCCAACATTGAGAAAATGAGAGATCAACCTTCGATTATGATCAGTAAATCAATTACAATAGATTTGCAACATGCAGTCTCACATGCTAGACATGCATGCCTGATTAGATTAGAAATATCCTATATTTACTAGCTAAGCTATGCTAGATAATATTATGAAAACTCTCTTATCCCACAGGAACAAGTCCATAACCTTAAATAGAAATTACAATCGTCAGTCGACCTAGTAAAGATCAAATTTTCCAAGAATAAGAAAATGTGATACAAAAATTAGGCCAAGACCCAAAATAACTAGATCAACCTCCAATGGAAATAATAAGAGTTGAGATAAAAAAAACAAGTCAGCCTTAAATGTAACACTGCACTGGCATGACCGCGCTTGGAAAAACCAACCGAAATATTGGGAAAAAGATTAGAAACCCAACCACTGATCGGTAACATGAAGAACAATACAATCCCACAAAGAAACTGCAATAAATCTTGTGTGATGAAACCAAATGTGGTGCGATCATAGAAAATGATCCAACACAAAGCCACAAACACATAGCCATGACCACAACCAAAAATAAAAAGTAAAGATCTACCACCAACATAAACACCATACTGAAAGAAAATAGGCTAACAACTGAAAGAAAAAGTTTTTTTGGTTGACACGGTAAGATTTCTTAGATCCCAAGATTCTCCTGCATTAGACACATAGAGTAATTAAAAAGTGAGTCCCTCACTTTTTTGGGGCCAAAGGAAAACCAAATAGGTCAACCTCAACCTGAGAAATCTATGATAAATATTCAACTGGTCTATCTATCCACTTGACTAGATATTCCATATACTGCTTACCTCTTGTACTTTGACCAACTCTACTATCCAAAATCCTCTCTATCTGATCCATATGCTTCTTAAGATACTGATTTCCAACATATGATCCTCCACTGCTGCTGCAATTGGATTCATGATACTCATACAAATCAAAAACAATAAAACTGGTGATATATCCATATCCTTAGGTAATTCCACTTCATAAGAATTCCTTGAATCAAATCTCCTCAAGATCTTACAAGGACCAAACTTCTTCATATTCAACTTATTATAAGTACTAATTGGAAATCTACCCTTCTGCAAATACACCATAACTTTTAATCTCCCACTTGAAATTCCTTATGTCTCTTCTTCATATCTGCTCTCCTTTTATAGCTTGGTTCATTTCCTCCAAATGATGTCTCACTCCTTCATGAAATGACTTCATAACCTCATAAAAATCTTCACCTTCAGCACTCTTCTTAACTTCATGAGTGATATCCCTTAATTATGCTACTCCCTTAGGATTAAACCCAGTAACCACTTCAAATGGTGTCTTCCCTATGCTCCTATTCACTAAATTATTGTAAGAAAAATATTCTTGAGGTAAAGCTAAATACCAATTTACATGCTTATCTCCAACCAAACACCTCAACAAGTTCCCTAGAATCTTGTTCACAACTTCTGTTTGTCCTTTGGTTTGTGGATGAGAAGTAGAACTAAACTTTAACTCATCTTACAAATTCTTCCAAAGTGTCCTCCAAAAATAACCAACAAATCTACTATCCCTATCTGATACAATGATCTTAAGTAATCCATGTAATCTTACAATCTCCTTGTAAAATAAATCAGCTACATGCACTGCATCGGTAGTATTCTTACAAGGAATAAAATGTACCATCTTATAAAATATATCTACAACCACAAAAATTGAGTTATAGTCTCTCTGTGTTCTAGGAAATCCAAGCAAAAAATCCATACTAATATCCTCTCAAGGTCTGACCGGTACTGTCACAAGTGTATACAAACCCACATTGTGACTACTTCCTTTTGCAACTTGACATACCTTACAAATCTATACACAATTCATCACATCCTTTTGAACTTGTGGCCAAAATTAATTCTCACTCACCAATGCTATTGTCTTATCAATGCCAAAATGTCTTGCTAAACATCCATTATATTTCTCCTTAATCAAATTATCTCTCATAGAACTCCAAGTTATACATAACTGATGACCTCAAAACAACATGCCATCCTGAATGAAATAATCTAACCACTTACTTCTATATACAAAAATAGATTCTCTATAAGCCTTCCAAGAGTCATCAAAGTCTGGATCTTCCTCATACAAGGTCTTCAATTCATCAAAATCTAATACTGCAATCTTCATCTCAGTCAACAAAGTCCTTCTACTCAAAGCATCAAAAAATTTATTTTCCACACCACTTTTATGTTTCAACACAAATGTGTAACTCTTTGTAAATGCAATCCATCTCATATGTCTTTGATTCAACTTATCTTGGCTGCCCAAATACTTTAATGCTTGATGATCGGTATACAGTAAAAAATCCCTAGGTAATAATTAATGTATCCACTTCTTCAAATCTTGAATTATAGCATAGAATTCCTAATCATACACTGAATACCTTCTCTTAGAATCATTCAAATTCTCACTAAAATAAGCAACAAGTCCCCCTTTTTGAGTCAAAACAACTCCAATTGCATTTCCACTAGCATCACAATCTACTTGAAATAGCTTATTGAAATCAGGTAAAGCTAATATCGGTTATTCAACCAATTTATGTTTCAACAACTCAAAACTTATGTGTGCTCCATCTATCCATTTGAATTCCTTTCTATCTCCTCTCATAGTTTCAGTCATTGGTCTACATATTGAACTAAAGTTTCTGATGACCTTTCGATAGAAAGTAGCTAAACCATGAAATGATCTTACTTCTCTAACACTCTTAAGTGTCAGTTACTCAATAAGGGCTTCCACTTTCTCAAGATTTATCTTCAATCCCTCAACACATATTACAAATCCCAAGTATCCCTTCTTGATGTTTATCACCAACTTCTCTTCTCTCAATCTATGTAATACTTGTCTAACATACATTAGGTCTTCCTCTTTTCTCTTACTGAAAGTCAAGATATCATCCAAATAAAAAATGACATACTTACCCAAGAATCTCTCCAGGACTTCATTCATCAACCTCATGAAAGTACTAGGTGCATTAGAAAATCCAAAATGCATTACCAACCACTCATACAATCCCTCATTTGTCTTAAAAATAATCCTCTAGTCATCACCTTCTTTGATTCTAATATGATGATATCCACTCTTCAAGTCAATCTTGGTGAAATACTTAGCTCCACTCAAACAATCCATCAAATCATCCATCCTTGGTAAAGGAAACCAACACTTAATTTTAATCTGATTAATGGATCTTGAATCAGTACACATCCTCCATTGTCCATATTTCTTAGGTGCCAATATATAAGGTACTACACATGGACTTAGATGTTCTCTAATCAAGCCTTTGTGCAACAAATCTTGCACTTGCCTATTGATTTAACCATTATATGTTGGTGTCATCCTATATGCTTCTTCATTTGGTAAACTATCTCTTGGTATAAAATCCATGCAATGACTAATACTTCTTACTAGTGGTAATCCATCAGGTACATTATCATACATGATGTCAACATACTCACTCAATAATCCAGTGATCTCCTCAGGATGCTCTTATACCAAAACATTTTTCTTAGACTTCTTAGGTACTAAAGAGAAACACACATTATTATGCTTCATGCCATCCAAAATATTCTTGCCATCAACTGAACAGATTCTTGCACTGGTACACACTTCACTCTTAAGAGGTTCCTCTAAAGCTAACAAATTTTGTTTCATTGCATTATAAATAAAAGTATAAACATTCCTTCTACCATCATGTATGGATTTCCTATCATACTTCCATGGTCTAACCAAAAAGATATGACACACATCGATAGGCATAATATCACAAAAAAATTCATCATAATACTTCCCAATCATGAATTTAACTAGGCATTTTTCACTTACTAGTACCTTATGTTCATCTTGAATCCATGAAATTTGATATGGCTTATGATGCTTCATCCTCTACAACTTTAGTTTTTCACCTAACTCCTCTGAAGAAATATTATCAAAACTACCACTGTCTATGATAGCATTACACACCTTGTTCTGCACCTTACAACTTTTTCTAAACAAATTATTCCTGTATATATACTCCTTCTCTTGTTCTCCATGATATAGGATCCTCCTAGTCATCATAATTGCACCTTCCTCTACTTGATTTTTGTACACTAAATTGGTGGAATCTTCATCAAAAAATGTTTTTCTCCTGCTACCCTTTGATTTCTTGTCTGAGTTACCTTGTTTGCATCCAAAGGCTCTATGCCATGCTTCACCACATTTGAAACAAGTGCCACTGAACATCCTTCTTTCCCCACTTCATTTCCCTTCATTCTGATAGGAAATCCCTTCATTCCTCCTATACCGATCAGTGTTTACTCTGTTTTGCAGTAGATCTACCTCCACATCTTTGAAATCTTCTAGATCTGCCTCTTTTTCTTTTCTCATGCCTTGTATTCATCTTCTCTTCATCTTTCAAGGCCCTCTTGTAAGCCTCTTCCACACTCCTAATCTTAACTAGACTAACTTCATCTTGGATTGACATCCTTAGGCCATTAAGGTAGCGAGAAACTTGTTCAACTTCATCATCTACATGATCAGATTTGATGTTCAACTTGCAGAACTCCTTAGTATAACCCTTAATACTTAAATATCTTTGCTTAAAGTTGTGCAAATTTCTACACAAACATACTTGATAGTGCTAAGCCAAAAAATTTGGTTTTAATTTGGTCACCATCCTATCCCATGATTTTATCTTATCTTTACCTCTTCTTTGTCGATCTCTCTACAAATGGTCCCACCATAGGGATGCATGTCCTTTCATCATGGTACAAGCATACTTCACCTTCCTTTCTTCATTATTCCCTTCAAGATTGAAATACTTATCCATCTCTATGATCCAATCTATCAACTTATCAACATCTAGGTTAATATGATAATTAGGTGGGTTAAAATGAGGTCTCCGATTAACATTAGTCAATTCCCTAATGAATCTTTCCTTTCCTTGATTCAATTTAGGTTGTGCTTCCTAGTTATCTCCTTCTACTTCTTCATTATGATTTTGTTCATCTCCTTCTTCATCACTTGCATCTTCTATATGTTGTCCTCTCCTCTGGGCTATCTCTAATGCTTCTAATCTTGTAGATATTTACCTCAAAAAATCCAAAACAACTGTATCTGAATGTAATGCTTCTCCTCTAGCATTTCTCCTATCCATCTTCACAATCCATAGTTGTCGTAGGTCATACTCTTTCAATCACCACCCCATAACCAAACCCCAAGGATGAAAAACCTTGCTTTGATACCACTTGATGTAGCTAATGATGGAGAAACATCAAAATATCAGTCTGATCCTTGTAGCCAACACAACACAATAGAAGTAACAATAACAACAAGCCAACAATGAGAAAATGAGAGATCAACCTTCGATTATGATCGGTGAATCAATTATAATAGATTTTCAACATGTAGTCTCACATGCCAGACATACATGGATGATTATATTAGAAATATCCTACAAAACCTAGCCAAGATGCGCTATATAATCTTATGAAAATTCTCTTATCCCATAGGTATAATTCCATAAGATTAATTATAAATTACAATCATTGGTCAGCCTAGTAAAGATCACATTTTCCAAGAATAAGAAAGTGTGTTACAACAATTAGGTCTGGACCCAAAACAACTAGATCAACCTCCAGTTTAAAAAATAAGTGATGCAATCAAAAAAATAAGTCAGCCTCAAATGTGACACTTTGTTGGCACGACCATACTCGGAAAAACCAACTGGAAGATCGGGAAAAAGATCAGAAACCCAACCACTGATCGATAATATGAAGAACAATACAGTCCCACAAATAAAATGCAATAACTCTTGCACGATGAAACCAAATGAGGTGTGATCATAAAAAATGATCCAACATGAAGCCATTGACACATAGCCATGACCGCAATCAAAAATAAAAAGTAAAAATCTATCACCAACAGAAACACTAAACTGAAATCAAACAAATTAACAACTGAAAGCAAATATTTTTTTGGTTGACACAATATTTCTTAGATCCCAAGATGCTCTTGTATCAATGTCAAAATGATATATTAATATGCATGCAAGTGTGATGAAATGGAATAAGAAAAAAAATTAACTCAATCAACAAGAACATGCAAATCTCAAAGTGTTCATGATGTTGTTAATGAAGAAATGTGGTTTCTCATTAGTCTAAATACATAACAATAACATGTGGATATGTGATTTGAATGGGGTGAGGGGTCCAATTTATAGGATTTTGAGAGAAATGGATGGTTGAGATTTAATGGGAATGAAGGGATACGATTTCATGAAGAAGGTGGGGTGGATTCTTTCTGGAAATATATCTTTGGTTGTCTATTATCATTGATGCCAAACATTGTGATCTAGAGGTGTTTTCATTTTCTCAAACACTATGGTTTGGAAGTTTTCTATATATTTAGAAGTAAGATTGTATGTTGGTCATATTAGTGTTACTAAACCTATAGAATAGTGGAAGACAAGTATGTATTCAATGTTAAAGAAAAATGAAAGAAATGTATGTATTCAATGCTAATGAACAATGGAAGACAAGGATGTACTCTAGAGATTGTATTAAATGCTTCAGAGTTATTTTCTTAGGTCCATAACTCATTAGTTTTGTTCTATATGTCAGTTGGGTTTTTTTAAAGGTTTTTGTTATGAAAATAAAGGTTGAATCTATGTAGATGTGTTTTGAATTCTATTTAGGTTTTGGTTTTGGTTGTGGTGTTTCTTGGTGATCTGGAAACAATGTCTTAAAGTGTTGCAATTAAGATCGGTTATTGTTCTAGTCCAAAAATGTGTTGTAGTGACTTATGACATGGACTTTTGGCAAGTGACATGGTTTTTGATGTGGCGTGTGGATATCAACATGACATTTTGAGGTCTGGATATAATTATAAAGTTAGGTGGTTCTTTGGGCAATACATTTATACATGTATTTGAGATGGCTATAGAAGTTTTTCCAGTAATTGTGAATCTGGCAATAGGCTATGTGTAGCATGTTCATGGTCCCTCTCTCTCTTGGAGTGGATCATGGTTCATATTTTTGGTCTAGGTATTGTATTTAATTTCTATCTCTTATCTGGATGGGTTCGTGCTATGTGTGAGATATGTATTTACTATTTATCTCTTATCTGGTTGGGTCTATGTTAGGTATAATCTTTATTTTGGTCTGGATTCTTCTGGCATAGGACCCTATTGCATTTCGATGTTGTCATGGATGAATTTTAACTTAATTATAATATCCTTTTGGCATGGCCAACCTTGTTTTAAACTCCAATTATCTATCTTGTATATAAGTATAGTTTGTGCTTTGGAAAAATGTACGAGAGTGAGTTATGAGGGAACCAGTGAAGATCGATTTGCAAATTTTTAGAAGAAAAGAGTTTAGTTTATGAGGCTACTATTTTTTTGTGATGGTAGAGAAGAAAAGGTAGTAGTAGTGTGTTGATTGATAGTGTTTTGCAGATCAGCTACATTATTAGGAGAGTTTTTCATCATCTATTGTGAAGAGTTGTGTGTACCTTGTCCCTAGGGCATTGTGTCTTGAGTGCACAAGTTCATTGGACTATCTAACTACTTTTGCAGTGAGTCTTTGTTTGAAATTCTAGAGCAGTGAGCTCCTATCTATATTCATTTTTGTATTGGTAGTGAGCCTATAGTTGCAAGTTTGAAGAAGTTCACTCCTACCATCATTTCTAATCAAACTATATACATTAGTGAATTATCTTTGTGAGCAAGTTCTCACCATGATTTTTCCCAGTTGGTTTTTCCATGTATAAAAATCTTGGTGCTATTGTGTTATTTTTATAATAAATAATTCCTAATTCTATTGTTAATTTTACTGGTTAATAACCTGAGTAAAATATTTTAGCTGATTCGCCCCTCCTCCCTCTCAGCCTCTAGTGTGTGTTCAACAATTGGTATCAAAGAAAGGTTCCTCTTGAAGAGGCTTAATCGCTTGAGGTAGATCTGAGATGGAGCATGACTTACACTTTTAGGCTACGATATTTTATGACACAATTTTTCCTTATTGGAAGGACAAGATGAAAGCCTATCTAGAAACATTGTAGAATGGTATTTGGGAGGTTATTCAAACTAGTTTCTATCCTTCTTTTGGGAGCCTTTTGACTACTGATAAATAAAGACAAAAATAAACCAATGTGAAAGAAAGAGAAATTATTTTCAGTAGTTTATGTGACACAACATTTGGGAAGGTGAAATATTTAAAAGGTGCTAAAGAGATATAGGATAAGTTGGTCTTGGTATATGAAGGATATTTAAAGATTAAAAAAGCAAGACTAATGAATCTACAACTGAAGTATGAGGTCTTAAGAAAGGAATAAGATGAGAGTGTTGAAAGATACATATACAAAGTCACATATGTTGTTGATGGAATTAGAGCTACTAGTGGACATCTAGAAGATGCAAATTTTATACTTAATATATTATTAACCCTACCAAAGTGATAGAAACAAGAAAACACACAACTGAAAGGGGGGGTGAATTAGTTGTGTCCAATCACTTCAAGATTCAACCAAATTTAACCTTAAACCATAGATCTAAATATTAGAAAGTAAAGCATAGATCCATAACACATCCATAACATATAACACCAAGAATTTTTTTGTGGAAAACCCAGTTAAGGGAAAAACCATGGTGAGGATGGAACCTACAAGATGATGTACTCTCTTAAAAGCACTATACCCTATTAGGAGTATTATAATGGGAATGCACATGCATTCAAGCACACTTCCTAGAGCTCACTAATCAAATACAATAAGGGATAATACCACGAGGAAGTCTCACCACCTTAAAAAAATCTCATGGACTACAATCCACAGTGGACAACAGTCCACAAATTATGAACTAGATAATATTATCTCCAATATGCATGGATTAGTTCCAATGAAGTACAAATTAAAATCAGATCTCTACAGCAATTTACATATTCCAGACATACTTCTTCTCATCACTCCTTTGCACACACATTCACACACAATCCACAAAGGGATATAACGACATTTACATAATTCATCAATCTTGAAAGAATAAACAAGGTCAACTCAAACCTTAACACCTCATTACAAAAATATTTAATCAAATACAATGCAATCAACAATGAGATCCAATTTATGGTGGAAAATACATAGAAATGATTCAAATATTCAACCTCAAACACGTTACAACTCAATTATTACTCCTTGATCCTTCACAACACAGTAAACCACCAATTCCTCTAAGAACATGAAAAAAATGAACTCACCAAATGGAAATCATCAAACAAAATCACCTTAATCATTGGGAACTAGCAACATAATAGGAACATGATCTAGAAATATAAAAAGAACCATGAAATGCCACAGTAACGTCCACAAAAATTCTATCTCATAATTCATCACCTTCTCTGAACTTATCTCCAAGAACACAATAGTAACCTCTGTCAATCAAGAAAATTATCTTGTGAATCTCCAAATTATGAACCAATCAAGCTAAGGACACACATCCATGTACTAAAAAAACCATAGGGTACACATACCAAAATATTGCAATTTCAAACCACACCAAAACAAAAAAATGTCACAGTGTCCATAGAACATCTTAGAATGCTTGTGGTTTGAGTTATGTTGGTTTTTCTAATTGCTAGTGTGTTATTTGTTCCTAGCGATCTAGTCAGTGAATATCTGGTTATCGATGGATTGTTTGAGCGATTTGTCTTATGTGGTCATGGATTATTATTGTGGACCTATCTAGGAACATTTTCCGAAGAGCATAGATCTTAAGGTTGATCGGTGTTCATGCTTGAGTTATTTTTTGGCAATGGGTAACCTGTTCATGACTAGCATGGACTTACCATGAGATTTGGGTTATGATCTAGATTATGGTTTTCTGAGCCATTGCGATCTTAGTGTGTGGATTGTGGTTCCTTCATGGATTGTTCCATGTGATCACTTCTTATGTTATGTTTGTATAATATTGGACCTATATTTGTAAGATGTTTCCTTCTTTGGGGAATGTTATTTCATGAGCCAACTTGTGGTAATGATTTTGTATAAATATAGGGCTTGGTTTCTTGTTAAGAAAGAAAGGAGGTAAGTTGGAAGGATGGAAGAAGGTATAGAAATGGGCTATTGACCTGAAGCTTGCAGAGATCTCTTAAGATAGATCTGAGATTTTTTATCTTCGTTGTATTTGGCCATAACCATGAATGCCTTACAACCCACATTATTTGATGTAATTTCATGATATTTATAAAAATATGGTATCTTCGATCTCTATTATATGTTATGATTTTTGTTTTATGTTGTGTTGTATTGGTTGCAAGGTTTGGACTATCCATTCTTGGATCCTCCATCCTTGAGTGCATCAAGTGGTATTAGAGAAATATGTTTCAACCACTGGAGTGGATATCAGATTCTACAGCGATGAAATCTTGAATTGATTTGTTGTGGGGTGGTAGAGTGTAGATCTAACCTGCAATTGCATAGGAGTTTGCTTGGGATTCTTTAGATTGAAGATGCCTCCAAGAAGATTCAGAGGTATTAAGGATGAATATTTTAGGGCTTTGCATAGATAAGTGAAATATTTACAAGATTAATTGAGAAGAAGAACTACACCGAGAGTTGGTTAAGATAATGGTGAAGAATTTGAGGAAGAACACTTTGAAGAAAATGTAGAAGAAGCTAGAGATCTGGAAGAATCCAAAATTCTGAAAGCTATTTCTAAGATTGGAAAAAGACCTAAATTAGAAGTTTATACATTTTTTGGTAGCCTTAAATCAGAGGAATTGATTGACTAGATTAATGAGATGGAAGAATACTTTGAGTATGAGGAAATTAAGATCCTGATCGGGTCAGATTTACAAAGATGAAACTAAAAGTTCATGCAAGCATATGGTGGAAAGAAGTTCAATTCAAAAGAAACAAGAAGGGTAAGGAAAATATCACTAAGTGGGATTGGATGGTTGAAAAGATGAAGAGGAAATTCATCCTTTTGGATTATGAATTAGAAATGTTTAAGAAGATGCAAGCATTGAAACAAGATGACAAAATAGTACAAGAATATATTGAAGATTTCTATAGGATTATGATAAGGATTGGTCATTCTAAAGATGATAAGGAAAAGGTCGCTAGGTATATCTATGCTTTGAGAACTAATATTCAGGAGTATTTTCTTACAGTTCAGATTACTATAATTGGTGATGCTTATTAGATGGCATTAAGAATAGAAGAAAAATTGAATGATAGGTTTGAAGGAAGACAAAATAATAGGAATCAAGGTGGTAAGTCTGGTGTATCATCTACTGGTAGCAGTGTGGTTGAGAATCCTAAAAAAAATGATGAGGGATCTAACAGTAGCCAAACCACTAAAGGTTATATTGGTGGACAAAGAGGAAGAGGCAAAGGAAGAGGTGAATTTGTGGGTACTTGTTTTCACTGTGGTGAAATAGGTCATAGGGATTTTAAATCTCCTAAGAGAAGGGTTGTACGTTTGGCTAGAGAGATTAGCTCTACTTCAGAAGAGAATATAGTGAATGGTGTTGAGGAAGGTGAAGTCCTTGTTAATATAATATTTGATGCATGTATTGATGAACCAGTGCAAAGAAGGAATTTGTTTAGAACCAGATGTGAGTGTAAGGATAAGGTATGTAATGTTCTCATTGATGGTGGAAGTTCTGCAAACTTTGTTTCAGAAGAGATGGTTATTAAATTGAAGTTGGAAAGAAGGAAACATCCAAACCTTATCAGATTAGCTGGTTGCAAGATGAATTTAGGGCTAGGATTGGTGAGCAATACCTAGTTAGTTTTAAGATTGGGAATTATTATGATGAGATATTATGTGATGTTTTACCTATGTATTCTTGTCATCTATTACTTGGAAGACCTTGGCAGTTTGACAAGCACATTATGTTTGATGGTCATATGCTAATACCTATGAGGTAAGAAAAGGAGGACACAAGTATACATTGATACCTTTGCAGGAAAAAGGGAATGGAAGATGTGGAATTGTTAGGTGTTGTCTGATTGATAGTGGCCGACATGAGAAACAAAGAATTGATGAACCTATTCCTATGAGTGGAATGAAGGTGAATGAAAATTTGAAGGAGAAGGATATCTCTAAGGAATTTGCATAGATTAAAATGCAAATAACCTCTTTGGCTATGATGGTGTAGCAAGTGATGATACTTGTTGGGAAACAGGTTATAGGTATTGTGGGATTAAATAAGAGTTACATTGATGATGATGTGGTTGAGAAGATTATTGATGGTGTACAAAATTATTTGAAGGGTTACAGCATAACCATAATGAACGAACAAAATAAGGACAGTAGAAGAATTCAGTTATTGGTAATTGCAGATGAGGGATCTGAGATAAATGCAGGATAGGTAAATTCACAAAATCTAAGAATTTTGGTTGCATGACAAGAGGATATGTGGATCAAGAATAAGTATGAGATAAATGTTCTGAATCCCATCAAATGTTCATGATTTCCTCTCATGTAACATCTTCTTCTCACCTGGGGTGTCTAATTTAGGATCATCCTAGGGTAGTTGGCGATCTTGCATCAACCAAAACTAGTTTGTTCTTTTTAGTTCCTATTTCCAGTTTGAAGAAGTTGAGGTGGTGATGGATCAAATGATTGATTTAGTTCTTGAAGTCATAGTATATTGTTTTGGGGAAAGTTTAGATCATCCTCCTATGTTTGCATGTTGTAACCACCTAATTTCGGTCTGTCGCAACTACGGACCCTATTTGCCCTAAGTGTGATCATGCCCTCGAGTTATGTCCAAACGACCCTGTTACTGCTTGGCATAATTATTTTAATCAATTTAATGTCCTAGGTGATTTTTATCACTGATTTATATTATCTACTATAGCCATACAATTCAATTCAATATCGACCAATCAGATCAAATCTAAAATCAAACATGGCTATAGTATTTAATATAATGGAATTAAATAAATCTCTAAATCAAGAAATCACTTGCAAACCAACCCATTCCCCTAGCCTATTAATTTAATTAAAATGGCTATAGTCCCTTAATTATTAAAAAGCAATT
>MU226382.1:689327-727763 GCA_018584345.1 Thuja plicata
GTAGCTGTAGTGACTCGGTAAATACATTGTCACTCGGTAACCACTGGTGACTCGGTAGAAACTGACTTCTCGGTTGTCATCGACTGATGACTCGGTGACTATCGTCTGCTCGGTAACTGCTATTCTTTTCATATGCTCGGTGACTGCCTTACTGCTCGGTTTGAACTGTTTGATCGGTGAGCTTTGCTGAATGCTCGGTATAGGCTGTGGGCTGAGTGATGAGCTCGGTAAGCATTCAAAACCGAATAAGTGTTTTCTCTAAGTGCATTCACTGATGCCAAATGTATCATTATTTCAACATTTTATATGTACTGCATCTAATGTTTTCTTATATGGTATAAAATTTGTCATCTTAGAAACTATATCCACAACAACAAATATGGAATCATTACCTCTTGCTGTCCTCGGTAAGCCAAGAACAAAATCCATGCTGATATCACTCCAAGGTTTCTCAGGAATAGAAACTGGTGTATACAATCCAGTATTTTGACTTAATCCTTGTACAATTTGACAAACTCCACAACTTTTCACAAATTTTTGAACATCCTTATACAACTGAGGCCAAAAATACCTTTCCTTTAGCAAACTCAATGTTTTATTAATACAAAAATGTCTAGCCAAACCATTATTATGTTTTTCCTTTATCAAATTAGTTATCATTGATCCTCTCGATATGCACAATTTAACACCTTTGATAACATATCTTCTTGAATGAAATAGTCTTCATAATTGCTTGGTTGATTTGGAATAGGTGCTCTGCACACTCTTCACTGCTTAGAAAAATCAGGATCCTTTTCATACAAATGCTTCATGTCATCAAAACCAAGAACCTCAATTCTCATTTCAATCAACAAAGATCTTCTTCTACTTAATGCATCAGCAATGCAATTAGAAACTCCACTCTTATGCTTTATCACAAATGTGAAACTCTACAAATACTCTCCCCATTTCATATGTCTCTGATTCAAATTATTCTAACTACCCAAATACCGTAAAGCCTTATGATCAATATACACCACAGATTTACTCGACATCAAATAATTTCTCCATTTCTTCAAAGCTTGAACAATAGCATAGAATTATTGGTCATAGACAAAATATTTCCTTTTAGCATCATTCAAATTTTCACTAAAGAAAGCAACAGTTTTACCTTCTTGGTTCAACACAACTCCTATTGCACTTCCACTTGCATCACATTCAACTTGAAATACCTTATTGAAATCATGTAAGGCTAACACAAGAAATTCAACAACCTTTTTTTTCAAAGTCTCAAAACTCTTATCAGCTCCATGTGTCCATTTGAATTCTCTTTCATCTCCTCTCATTGTCTCAGTCATAGCATTACAAATAGAGCTGAAATTTCTGATAAATTTCCTGTTAAAACTTGACAATCCATGAAATGGTCTTACCTCACTGACATTCTTAGGTTTAGGCCAAATAAGTATAGCTTCAACCTTCTCAGGAGCTGTATTCAAACCATCAGCTAAAATCACAAAACCTAAATACACAAGTTCTTCTTTCATGAAGGAACATTTTTTCAGATTTATCAGCAACTTTTCCTCTTTCAATCTCTACAATACTTGTCTTATATGCATCAAATACTGAATATCAAAATATCATCTAAGTATACAATCACACATTTATTCAAGAATTTCTTCAAAACCTCATTCATTAACCTTATAAATATACTCGATGTATTAGTTAAACCAAAAGGCATAACCAAACACTCATACAAACCTTCCTTTGTCTTGAAATTAGTCTTCAACTCATCACCTTCTCTGATTTTGATATGATGACATCCACTCTTCAAATCAATTTTGGTAAAATATTTTCCTCCACTCAAACAATCCATTATATCATCCATCCTCAGTATAGGAAACCTATACTTAACTATGATCTTATTTATTTCTCTTGAATCAATGCACATTCTCAATTCTTCATTCTTCTTAGGTGCCAATATAGATGGTACTACACATGGACTCAAAATTTCTTTGATCAAACCCTTGTTCAAAAACTCATGAACTTGTTGGTTGAGTTCTTCATTCTCAGTCGGTGTCAACCAATGTGGTGCCTTGTTTGGTAAACTAGCTCCAAGAATTAGATCCATACAATGACTAATATCTCTCATCAGTGGAAAACCATCAGGTACATTATATGAAATGATCTCCTTGTACTCGGTAAGCAATTTATCAACCTTTGCAGGAACTTTGTCTTCATTATTCTTACTCAGTTTGTTGGGAATCAAAGCATAAAAAATATCATTTCTTTTCAAATCCTTAACAAACTATCTACCTCCTTTCAAAAAAACTCTCACAGATGTACATATCTCACCAACAAATTCTTCAACCAAAGGTAACAAGATTTTTTTCTTACCGTCAACCCAAATAGTATATCTATTCACTCTTCCATCATGTATAGCATGTCTATCATATTGCCAAGGTCTACCCAACAAAATATAAAAATAGTCCATTGGCATAATATCACACAACACCTTATCATAATAATTTTCAATATTAGATTCACAAAACATTGTTCACTCACCATTAATGTATGTTCATCCTTGATCCATGAAATCTAATAGGGCTTCAAGTGCTTCATTCTTTCCAACTGCAACTTTGTGACCATCTTTTCGGATGCCAGATTCTCCGAGTTCCCACTATCAACAATTACCTTCCAATTTTTTTTTGCAACTCTACATCTGGTCTTGAACAAACTTTTCCTGATAGGATCTTGCTTATCCTTCTCACTCCAAAGTATCCTTCTGATCATGATATTTCCTTCCTTTTCTGGTTCATTTAGTGATTCCTCTTACACCAAAGTATTTCTTCTACTACCAACTTTCTTCCTTGCATTGTACAGTCAAAAGATCTATGTCCTTCACCATAAGTGTAACAAGTTCCTTGGAACCCTCTTCTACTATAACCACCTCAGGAGTAGTTTCCTCTTCCTCGGAATGAACTTCCACCTTTCCATTATGTCTTTCCTTTGTCTTGATATGTGTTTGAATTCATCTTGTCTGGATCAGATCTACTATTTTCACCATGAGATCTACCTCTTCCTCTAGGAAATCTACCACCTCTGCCTCTTTTTCTTTGTTCATATATTTTGTTCAATTTATCCTTAGATTTTAGGGCAAATTGGTATGCCTCTTCAATACTCTCCATCTTTACCAGGTTGATCTCATCTTGTATAGAAATTCTCAATCCATTTAGATATATTTCTATTCTTTCAATTTCATCTTCAACATATCCAGATATAATGTCTAACCTGTAGAATTCCTCAGTGTAATCTTTTACCAAGCTATCTTTCTGCTTCAAACTTTGCATTCTCCTTACTAGGTTAATATGGTAATCACAAGGTAGAAACTTGCCTTTCAATTTGGTTATCATATTATTCCATACCTTGATCTTTTCTTGTCCTTTCTTCTTCTGATCCAATTGTAGATGCTCCCACCACAAGGACGCATGACCTTTCAACTTTGCACTTGCAATCTTTACCTTCTTCTCCTCTAATACATTCTCATACTCAAAGTATTTCTCCATCTCAGTTATCCAGTCTACCAATTCATGAAAATCCAACTTTCCACTATAATTAGGAGGATTAAATTGAGGTGTGGAATTCAAACTTGTCAATGCTCACAGGAATCTCTCTTCTTCTTGATCCATCATAGGTACAGGTGTGGCTTCTCCTTGCACTTCTTCAAGTTCATCATCACTAACATCCTCAAGATGTCTTCCTCTATGCTGGGCTATCTCGATAGCTTCCAATCTTGTAGCCATCTACATTTCCTCTCCCATGAACCATTTTGAACCCTCTACAGTTGTAGGTCATATCACAATCTTCTACCCTACAACAATATCAACCAAATAGGGTTAGGGATTAAAATAAGGAACCTAGATCTCACCTTTTCTATGATACCACTTGACACAAGGAGGAGGTGGAGAAAAGAGACCCTAGGCACTCCCAACTATACAAACCACCTTGGAGAAAAAAATGGAAGCAAAAACATGGAAAGGGAGAGAAGAAAGAGAAAAAAATATATTAATTCATCAAACTCATTACATGTCAAGCTGTAAGGCCTTCCTAGTTTTGGCCATATATATTTAGATGTTTACAGAATAATCTTCATACATGTGAGGTCACAAACCTACCATCTAAATGTTAACCCTTAATCTTCTATCCCAAAAACTCCTGCCTAATCTAAGAATAGAAGACCAAATATATACAAGAGTCCACCAAAGAGGTCGACACTCAGATCAAAATATCTAACATAGGAAATAGAAAAGACCCAGATTTAGGGCCACACACATCCCAATGAGAGATCCCACATTAATTACACTACATAAATTAAATGCAGAAGTCGGCCAGAACAAGATAAACAACTTAGTAAGAAGCCGATCGAGCAATAGGATCAACTCGACGAAGACCAACCGAGAAAAAGAAACAACTCGATAAAAAGGTAACCGAGCAACATAAACAACTTGGTGAAACCCAAATCGAGTAGCCATCATTCACTGAGACCCATCAGTAGAGTAAGAAAAAATAAGTAACCGAACAACAACAGTTACCGAGTGGCCTCCAAATTGTTGGAAGTACAATAATGGGGAAAGAAAGATACTGAGAGGGGGGGTGAATCAGATCTTAAAACTTAACCACTTAAAACAAATTGATCCACATTCATACATATATGAATTTAACCTAACATCAGATAGCATCAATTCCATGAAATGTATACCTCATAACACAAAATTTTGGTAACCCAGAAACCCAAATAGGTAAAACTAGGGTGGGGATGACACCCACAAAATCTTCACTACTACAGCAATAAAGTGTGCCTATTAGGGCTATAAGATTTAAACATGCAATCTACCTGGTTAAAGGTCTGTTCGGTTAAGAACTAAAGATCATTACAATCTACCTTGTTAAAGGATTTCAACTTACACTAAAATAAGCACTCAGCTAAGAGATTTAAAACGGTCTGCTAGAACCACTCTGTTAATAGATTTCACCTGATACACCTGTTAGAATGTTTCAAGTAGTGATCCTTTGTTATGCACTCAGATGCTGATGATAGATATTCTCTTTCCAATACCTTCTATGATCTCATAATTTGATATGTCTTTACTCTGCTTTTCACTGCTCTGTCATTGTGCTTAATCTAGGCTTCTTCTCAAAATGACTTGTTGTTCATCTTTTATGAACAACAACCCTTCTCATAAAAAATGTATATCTCTAACACATATTTTCTAGGGTTAGAAGCAATCTTATATGTCTTTTCAGATCTGGCAGTGAGATTTAGATCAATGATCAAGATCTATAATTTATGCTTCCAATGCATTTTGATTTCCTGATTGGCTCCATGTCATGCATAGTATAAAACAATTAAATGCGTAATTAACTCAGTAGAAAAATATTAAATGCATACAAATGTCAGCCCAAATCTCATACAAGTCAGCCTAAACTTTTTACATAAAATTTTGAATCAATCCTGACATGTATGTAAAAACTGTTCTGCTTGGCACTTAACATCTCTATCACTCGACACTTAATATTCTACTCGGCTCAGCATGATGTAACTTGGAAACCTAAAAGTTGCTCGGCAATGTTGCTCGACCTTGAATGTTTAGCTTGGCCACAGTGATAACCAACTAAAACTGCCTAAGTAAATGACTAAGTGTAGGTCACTAATCATCAACAAAACTTAGGGATTAACAATCTCCCCCTTTGATATTAGTGGCAAAAACACACTTATCATTTCAATTCATTCCATCCAAAATGTTGCCTAAGTACACAATATATGTACTCCCCCTAGGAATGTACATCATACTACATACAAAAATTTACAAAGTATACATGCCTTCAAAAAAAAATTTACATTGATACCTTGTACTGATCTCCTTATGTTGTATCTTTGTCAGTCTTGTCAGATTCCCCCTTGTTTTTGTCACTAATTGTAGGTGGGGTCAAGTTATACTTGTCCAAAAAATATTTATGAAGTTGTAAGGTGGACACAAATGTAGTGTCCCAACTGTCCTTAACAAAATTCATAACCTCTATTTTGACTTCTAGCTCGGTAGCTAGACTTACTAAACTTTCTGCAGTGAAGAGATGAGAATCTCTCTTAACCAATTCATTTTTAGATGAAAGTTCTTTCTGAATGACCTCTAGATGAGGTATCAAGCTTGTCTGAATAGTAATCAATTTGGTCCTAATCCGACCATCTTTAGCAATGATCTTGGCTATCCTCCTTTGTGCATAAGTCAATCTGTTAAAATGTAAGGAGCTAGTGCTAGCATCCATACTCAATGAACTTCCAGTTGACTTTAAGTCTTATCGCAATTTCTCTAAAGCCTGTAGATTATCCTTTGTGAAGAATTCAACATCACATAACTTCTTATACAAAGAATAAACATTAGTTGCAACTGCCTCCAAAATTTCTAGAAGAGAAGAAAGTTCAACCTGTTTTACTGCAATCTCTCTTGAGATTTTTGTGAGTACTTTGTTCTTGAATTTCCTCTCAGACCATTGCAATAGCTTTTCATTGACTTCAATGTTGTCATCATTTACCTTTTGCACAATATGAACTAAATGTTCAAGAATAGGAGCTTAAGGGTTTTCATCTTCCATTTCAAAAGATTTTACAAATATGTCTTTGATGTCATGTAACACTTGCTTTTGCTTCTGCTCTCTTTTCATTTCCTCCTGTCTTTTCTTTCTCTTGAGTAACTCTTGAAGAGTCTAAATCTATTCATAAGAAAAAACATTAGGATCCCATGGTGGAATCACAATAACTTCATATAATGTGACTTCAAGAATTGGAGACTTCTTCCTCATAACTTTCCTCCTCTTAAATTCAGGTGAGCTACTGCTCGGCTTCATTTCTATAATACCTTTTCTAGTTTTAGTAGTAGTCATCATTGCGTCTTTCAGTTTAGTCAAAATTGCCTGCTGATCAGGCATGCCTCCTGCTTTAAGTCCAGTGGGAGTTGATGATGTAGAGTGTGGTAGATCAACCAACACTTGCACTGCCTCTTGTTCTTTAGGCTCATTGTTAGTATCCCTCATCTCCTCACTACTATCTAGAACTGATTTCGCAACCTCTAAAATAGGTGAATGTTGTGTAATTACCTTTTGTTCATTTTTTTCTCATTTTCTGCTTCTTTTTTAGCATCTTTATCCTCAAGTTCCTTTTGAGTTCTCTCTTCATCTTCCTCTGTACTCTTCTCTCCTTCAACCTCAGTTGCATTAATAGGTGATTCTATAGTTGATTCTCTCAGCTCATCCTGACCCTCGGCATCCAAATTGCTAGAGTCATCAATTGTCACATCAATTGGACTGTCAATTGTCAGATCAATAGTGTTAACTGTCTCTGTTTGTCCTTGTGCTTCTGCTCCAGTCTTGTTAGGCTCAGTAGTAATTTTAACTATTCATTTCTGTGGTATAGGGGTGGATTCAATTTCTTTATCCTTTGGCTTAGATGTTCCTTCATCAGTCTTTTTCTCTTTTGGAGCAACCAATCCAAAGATTTCCTTCCAAATCCTAGTACTCTGTTGTACTATCCCTTCAATATCATTTTTCAAAATAGCATAATCTCTTTGTTTAGGTATGAATTTATGCTTATACTCTTCAACAAATTTTTCTCTCTGTTTCTTAGTCAGCTTAGGAATGACTTGAGTTAATGTGCCTTCTCTTATCTGTCTCTCAATTGTGAGTGCAAATTCCCATTTTCTAGATAGAAACTCATATAACTCACTCGACACATTTTTTCCTATCTCTATAGGAGTTAACTTGAAATTACACATCATATCTAGAAGAGCTTCCTGAACTTTATGCTTATCTTCTACCTTTAGTTTTTCATACTTGATAAACTTAAAACCAGATAACCCTGCATAATTTCTCAAATTATCACATACCTCGTTAATATCTATGGGTCTCTTGAATGGTGCTATTGGTATGTTGTTGGGTTCATCAGTTTTAGTCTTGTCTTCATCACTTTCTAGATCCAAATTCAATTTCCTTCTTGGTCTCTTAACTTGTAGGCTCGGCACAGCCTATGTTGCAAACTTTGTCTTCGATCAAGAACTACTCTCTCCAACCTTCTTTACATAAACTTTTGTTTTCTCTACTGGTGATGTGGTAGCATATGCCCTTGTCCTTGGACGATTTGCAATGGGAGGGGTAACTCTAGGTTTTTCTTTACTCGGCTTGGTTACCTTGGCTACTGTTGGTTTCTTTCCTTTTGCCTTAACAGTAATCTCTTCTTCAGATTCACTAACTTCTACTTCTTGTTCTTCAAATACATCTTCTCCTTGTCCAGTAGATATGTCTAGAGGTGCATCCTCTAGCTCCTCATCACTCGGTAATCCAACCATCTTTTTCAGGTTTTCCACATTTTTTTTCCTCTTTCTCTCCATGGTTCCTACCTTGAGATTCATGAATATCTTTGCCTTAGCTTCATCATAATTTCTGAATCTTTTTTCTTTAGTATTAATCTCCTCTGCTAGGAGTGTTGTGATAGTTGCTAATGTGTCATCAATGTTAACTTCATAGGGAAATGGCTCCAGCCATGATACCCTAGGTGTCACAGCCTAAATGTAAGTGTAATCTATATCAACTAGGAAACATATCTCTTCATAGTGCTTTTCCACAACTGAACTAGGAATTAGTCCTCAACCTCATTCTCTTTTTGAATTCCACAAAGTAGTTTCCCATAATACTATTGAAATTATTGTCTAATTGTTGAATACATTCACTAGTCTGTACAGTAATAGGTCTATCCTTCTTCCAAACAATATTTCCCACTGTAGGAAATGACTTCTGTACATAGAAGAATATACAAACTAGCAAAGAGCCAAAATTACATGATGAGATTTTATCTTTTCTGATCGATAGTAATTTCTTGGCTAGTTGTGTCAATTGCAAATCGGCAAGGTCATAGGTGTGATTATTCTTGACTATCTTCCATGCTTGGTCCATGGTTGTGCAACGAACACTATCCAGTCAGCTCGATTGATAGAAATTGTGTGCAATCACTCTCAATCCAAAGTCAAGTTCTAAATCTTCAATTGTAGAGATTTTCTTACCTCTGTTATTCCAGGAAGCTCCAGTGTTAGCTGCTATCTCTTCTTTACTTTGATCTCTCATTGTTCGTTTACCACTAATAACAGGATATCTAGTTACTTGATGAATAATATCTTTTATGATCCTAACTTGTCCATTGTCCAGCCACATATGCATATTATGAACTCGGCTTAGAACAACCTTGATCCATTCATCCTTGAAGTTTGGAAGAAAATCTAGGGCACGAGTTGACCCTTTGTCGACTAAATGCTTGAATTCGTATTTTAGAATTTCATTTTCACATAACTTGTTGTAGGATTTCCTCAATTTGTTATCACCCACTTCACCAATTTTAACCATGTAACAGGATCTAACATCATGGATCATAAGTACGTTTGGTGGGATTGATGAGAGGGCTCCGTTCAGATCACTTGAAATTGCACTTTCAGGAATGAATCAAAAGTTAGGTGGTGCACATGCATCACTCCTTACTAGCTTAATTTGTTTTAGCTCCTCCTCCATTCCTTTGACTGATGCGGAAGAATTTGTAGCCATAATCTCTGAAATTAGGGTTTGAGAATGAAGAACAGGGTACCTTGGCAAGTGACACTTCGCACTGTTTCAACTTAGGGTTGCCGACGACACGCTAACAAGATTTTCAAATTTTTTTTTACTAAGATCAATTCTACAACTTCTTCGATCGCTCTGTGAATGCTGAAAATTGCAAGGTAAAATGAAGAATAGACTGTTCATCCTTATATAGACTCAAAATGTCAAGATAGGTAAGCAATAAATATTCTGCCTGTTAGGTTAGTGCAAGCCAACTGTCATTAGCTGACTAACATAACTTGCATACCACTCAGCTTACCATACTCGACCATCACACAACTTACTTGGCCAACCAACTTGACACCTATAGTGCAGATAAATCTTCTTGGCACTTGTCACAAACATGTCTTGGTACATCTTAACATATGTAGATATGGACTTTGGCACATTTACATATTAGGAACTGATGTAGGATTTGAAATTTAAATGCAGTTCCTTACATACCTCTATTGCTTAGTTAGAGATGGTGTGATCACCTGATTCATTGGATTGGGTGACCTCGGCTTCAGTGGATTCACTGCTGCTTGGCTCTATTTTCCTTACCCATGTCTGGTTCATCTTTGATCTTATTTCTTCAACAGTAGGAGCAGGAACTCTTGTTCTACACTCTCTCTTAGTGTGACCTATCTTCAAACAAGTAAAACAGACTAGGCTTCCATTCATCCAACTCTTAGATTTCCCTCTGAAATGTGTCTTTAAGAAATCTTCAGGTGCATGTCCATATTCTTCATAGTAATGACAACTCTTCCTTGTATTATAATCCTAGTTGTAAGTGTTTCCTTTCCTAGATGCTTGTGTTTGTGTCTTTGATGTCCATTGTTGTTTAGCATTGGATCTATAGTCTTGTGCTTTATGACCATGTTTCTGACACTTGTAACAATAACCATTAAATATTGTGCATCACTTGCTTCAGCCCAACATTCATGTGCTTTATGTCCAAATTTCTTGCAATTAAAATAGTAACCATTGAACTTAGGTTTAGGATTGGACTTACCTTTCTTGCTTCGGCAAATGTTTTCTGTATGACCTAGTTTTTCACAGTGGTGGAAAACAGGCTTGTTGTGCTTTGTCTTTGCATTCCTCCTTTCACCATTCTTAGATGATTCTCCTTTCTCAACAGATGTCTTTGGTTCAGTGTGACCAAATCTAGAAGAATCCTTTGACCTCCTTGATGCTTCCATCAGATTCTCAAAATGAGTCAAAGCTTCATTAGGTTTATTCAACCTTTCATTCAGTTCCTTCTCTGATCTCAAGTCATCTTTCAATTGATTGTTCTCAGATCTCAGATTCATCATTTCCATATCTTTCCTACTAATCTCCTAATTTTCAAGTAGCAGTTGATTTTCCATGTCAACCTGATTGATTGTCATCATTTGCACATCATGTGTCCTTTCATCAAGTCTGAAAGTTATCACTCTTTTATCTTCTTCTACCATAGCTTTGTCATCTTCAACTTTCTTCTTTTGTTCCACTACTTCACATAGTCTCACTGTCTACATTTCTTGTTCTCTTTTCAAGTTTATGACTTCTTCACACAGTGCATTGTTCTTTTCTAGTAGATCTACAATTGTTGCATCGCTCTCAGTAGAATCTCCATTCTAAACTAGATTTGCAGTGTCATCTTCCTGGTATGAGTATCATTCATTTGTTTGGCCAAATCTTTCCTAGTTGTCAATGATTTATTCAATTCCTGTCTTTCTATCTCAAGCTGATGTAATGCTAGTTGAATCTCGATCTTTTGATTCTCAATGACTTTACCCAACTTGTAAACCTCCATCTCAAGATTTGTACTCACAAGCTGATTAAAAGCTTTTGTAGGTGAACTGTGCTCTGATACCAATTGTTGGAAGTACAATAATGGGGAAAGAAAGATGCTAAGAGGGGGGTGAATCAGATCTTAAAACTTAACCATTTAAAACAAATTTATCCACATTCATACATATATGAATTTAACCTAACATCAGATAGCATCAATAAGATGAAATGTATACCTCATAACACAAAATTTTGGTAACCCAGAAACCCAAATAGGTAAAACTGGGGTGGGGATGACACCCACAAAATATTCACTATTGCAACAATAAAGTGTGCCTGTTAGGGCTACAAGAGTTTGATTGCAACATGCAATCTACCTTGTTAAAGGTTTGTTTGGTTAAGAACTAAATATCATTACAATCTACCTTGTTAAAGGATTTCAACTTACAATAAAGTAAGCACTCGGCAAAGAGATTTAAAACGGTCTTCTAGAACCACTCTGTTAAGAGATTTCACCTGATACACCTGTTAGAATGTTTCAAGTAGTGATCCTTCATTATGTACTCAGATGCTGATGATGGATCTGCTCTTTCCAATACCTTTTGTGATCTCACAATCTGATATGTCTTTACTCTGGTTTTCACTGCTCTGTCATTCTGCTTAATCTAGGATTCTTCTCAAAATGACTTGTTGTTCATCTTTCATGAACAACAACCCTTCTCATACAAACTGTATATCTCTCACATATTTTCTAGGGTTAGAAGCAATCTTATATGTCTTTTCAGATCTGGCAGTGAGATCTAGATCAACGATCAAGATCTATAATTTATGCTTCTAATGCATTCTAATTTCCTGATTGGCTCCATGCCATGCATAGTATAAAACAATTAAATGCATAATTAACTCAGTAGACAAATATTAAATGCATACAAATGTCGGCCCAAATCTCATACAAGTCGGCCTACAATTTTTACATAAAAGTTTGAATCAATCCTGACATGTATGTAAAAACTGTTCTGCTTGGCACTTAACATCTTTGTTGCTCGACGCTTAATATTCTACTCGGCTTGGCATGATGTAACTCAGAAACCTAAAACTTGTTTGGGAATGTTGCTCGGCCTTGAATGTTTAGCTCGGCCATAGTGATAACCAACTAAAACTGCCTAAGTAAATGACTAAGTGTAGGTCACTAATCATCAACAAAACTTAGGGATTAACACAAATAAGATACTAAACTAAAACAAACATATTTTTGGTTGATCAGGATTACCAAAGAACCCAAGATTCTCTTGCATCACCTATATTTGCAAGATGTTTCCTGCTTCGGGGAATGTTATTTCTTGAGCCAACTTGTGGTCGTGATTTTGTATAAATGTAGGGTTTGGTTTCTTGTTAAGAAATAAATGAGGGAAGTTAGAAGGATGGCAGAAGGTATAGTAATGAGCTATTGACCTGAATCTTGCAGAGATCTCTTAGGATAGATTTGAGATTTGTTATCTTTTTTGTATTTGGTTGTAACTGAGAAGGCCTTACAACCTAACATGTTTGATGTAATTTCATGATATTTATAAAAATATGGTATCTTCAATCTCTATTATGTGTTGTGCTTTTTGTTTTCAACTATGTTGTATTGGCTGCAAGGTTTGGACTGTCCATTCTTGGATCCTCCATCGTTGACTGCATCAATATTTCTCTGAATTGCACAAAGGCAGAGTGAGATATCTCAAAAGCTATCCAAAATTCTCTGCATTCCTCCAATTTGATAGATATGATTGTGTATATTTGGGAACATGTTCAATATGGTATAGGTATAATTCATGCAATTTTTAGATGATTTTGTCTATCGCAATGTATAATCCAAAATGTTGTTGTGTTACTTTCTATTTGGGATACTTTATTTTCATGATTACAACATGTTTATTTTCTTGCACCATCATATAGCTATCACATATTACAAAATAATATTTTAGGGGTATTTTTCAAGGTATACAATTCTCATATCTTGATCCTCATGTTGATCTTTGTCTCTCCTTGGTAGAACAAAGAGTTAGAATTGAAAATTTTGATGAAGTTATTATTGGTGGGCCAACAAAATTGTTTCACTCACTTGCAGTGTGATGTTGATCATTTAGATCTACTTTGGAGGATGTGTTGTAATATTTTTTAGCCAAATATGATTTGCATTGATCAACAACTCATTATATGTCATAATCCGTGTGTCAAATCAAAATCTATCTTGGAATTGACCTAGTTGGTGTTTTGAATTGTTGCAAAGGATATATAGAAGATCAAATCATTTTTCTAAAAAATAGATTCGTAAAGTGTGTGAAAAATGGGATTGCAACATCCTCGTATGAAAAATGAATTCTAATAACAATTCAAGTTTATTTATTTTTCTTTATAAAGACAATTTATAGTTAGGGAAAATTTATCTTCCTTTAGTATTGCCATAAAATATTTCTTCATGGAGTTGTTACTTCCTTGGGTTGTATCCCTAAAACAATGTCGTAATACTTGTTTTTATATTTTAAGACTAATCCAACCTTGGTTTTACCCTTATTGGTTTTTCCACATAAAATATTGTGTCCTTGTGTAAAATATTTTTTCTTTCAATTCTTCTTTCTGGAAAATCTAGTTTGATGTTTAACTTGTAAATGGAAATGATTGAGTTTAAGTAAATGTTTATTCACTCCCCTGACTCTGAGTATTTCATTGTGTTCAATAGTATGGTCCATGGTATTCCTATAATACAAAATGAATAACAAGAAGGCATGAACTATGAGGAGATATTTTACCCTACAACTAAAATGGTATGTTGTTTCCTTGTTTCTTTTCTTGAATGGTCACTGAAATGAAGAAGTCTACATGGTCCAAGCACAAAATATTCAAGTAGAATGGAAGGATCATCCTTCTCTTTAGGTTAATAAAGTTCTTGTATGGACTAAAGAAAGCTCCTACAACTTGGTATTTTAAGATTGACACTCGTCTTAGAAATTATGGATTTAGCGAAATTCCTTCAAATCCTAATCTCCATGTATAGCTATTTAGTGAGGATATTGTTATTCTCATTATATATGTGGATGACCTAGTCATCACAGGTAGTGGTGCAAACTTGTTTGAAATTCCAAGCATGATCTTTGTTCCGTATTTGAAATTATGGATTTTGGGCTCCTTCATTATTGTCTTGGTGTATAATTTTGGTAGGGTAGTTGTGTGGTTTTCATTTCTCAAGCCAAGTACACCAAAACAATTTTGATGAAGTTGTTGATGTTTGATTTTAATCGTCTTTCTAGACCTATGAAATTTGGGTTGAAGTTGGTAGCACATTCATATTCCTATCTGGTTAAAGATGTCATTTACCAACATCTAGTCGGTAGTATGATCTATCTTACTACTGTCAGGATATACCTATGTTTTGCAGTTAGCTATTTATATTAATTCATGTCCAATCAAAAGAATGAACATTGGCTTGTAGAAAAATGAGTTTTGAAAGAAGTCAAAGGTACCCTTGACTCTAGTATATTCTATCAACGCATAGATGAATTTCACTTGAATATTTATACAAATCCAGATTGGGCAGGTTCCATCAATGATTTTCTATCAACTACTAGATATGTGTTCTTTGATTTTAGAGCTATTTCTTGACAAAGAATACTAAACACATTGTTGCACTATCATCCACGGAAGTAGAATATAAATAATCATGTAGAGAAAGTTGTAAATTTTTTTGTTTACATCAAGTTCTCTATGATCTTCACATAGATCAACATGAGCCCACACCTATTCTTTATGAAAATCATAGTGTTCTCAAGATTTTTAAGAATTCAATTTATCATGCTCACACCAAACATATTAAAAAATTTCATAATTATGTTTGGAAACTTACAACCCACAATACCATATGTCCTCACTATTGTTCCACCAATGAACAAGTTGCTAACATAAGGAAAAAGCTAATCAATTGATTAAAATTTGTAAAATTTAGGAACAAGTTAGGCATTCTTTATGTTTTTGTCATTAAGGGAGGGGTGTGACTCTTATTTTTTGTTTGTATTATGAGAGTGTTATGTCCACATCCATCCAAAAAGTTCTTAAGTGTGTTCATATTGTTTTAATGACAAAACCTATTAGGTTTTTCATTAAGGGAGTGTGTTGGTATGTTTATTATGCATTCAAATAATTGGTTATAAGTTTTAGTATTAAGTGAACTATTATATTATATTGGTTGTGTGTTTTTTGATTTGTTACAAATAAATCATATATTTGTAGCATTTATTTTCTCTAAATTAGGATATGTGAATCCTAAAAATATGTACAAAAATTGATCAAATTATATAATCATATTTTTATGTTCTTTCAAATTGAATAACAATGATAAATGGTCAAGATTTACAGTGATAAATTGTACATAAATGTGACTTTTGGAGGTACTTCCCCTTAACCCTTGTTGAGGTGTGAAATCCTTATCCCCCTTGTTAAGGGTGCAATCCCCATGGACCTTGCAAGGGAGGGTACCCCTCTTTCAGCCTCTATGCACATTTTTCAAGAGTAACCTTTTATAATTGCAAGGTTGAAACACCATTTTCCTAACACGTGCATTGATCCAACTAAATAAAAAATAAAATTAATGCTCACAAGGGAAGGGAGAAGGGAAACAACTAAAATGAAATGGCAGTAATACACCAAGACTTGATTGAGCTCTCTCTTTGCCAACAATAGCACATGGAACTTATAAATATTACAAATTTGCACTAGTCTTTTCTTTTAGCAACTTCATCTTGAGTATATATATGAATGTAAGGGGATTGGAAAGAAATAAGAGGAAGTGAGGTAGTCATGAATGTCAATCTATAATAGGTTTAAGGGACTAGCTCGTACAATTAAGAATATACAAAAAACATCTCACAAAAGAGGTAAAATATCATTCATACATGGAGGTAAGAACACTTAATCAAAATAGCAATAGAAAAAGAATAGTGTACAACATGTGTTGATAAATAAAAGAGTACTCAAGGTACAATAATGATGAGATAATATAAAAATGAACAACCTTTTACTGATTGCAAGGTAGTGAGCAAGTTTTTACAACTCTAGAGTAAATAAATATTATGTTACAAAGAAATTTTCTTCTACCTATCTTTTATTGCAAATTAAAAAATTTGTTAAAATATGACTCCTAGGTCCTTAATACCCACTAATAAAACATCAAGATTGTAATAAATTATGTGAATCATTGTGGGTACATTGCAAACAATGTCCATTACCAAATTATCATACTCATTAATAATCTATATAAGAATGTCCCTCAAAAATTTGATCTACTCATCTAGAAATATGAAAAGAATATCCTTTATGACCTTTATTTACTTTAAGTACTCATGGCTCTTTTTTTAGTGCAAAGACCAAAAAATCATACAATAATTCATTGATCATGACTTGGGGATGGCATGTCAAATATTGGCTCTACAAATAATCACTAAAGTATGGGCTAAGTGTTTCTTTGTTGTTTAAATTTGTGCCAATCTACATAAGGAATTATTTTTGTGCAGTAATAGATCTAATTTAATAATTGGAGAGCATTATATATGCATTAATGACATTATTGAGTCATCTTGAGAGTAGGTGAGAACCTCACACTTCGAAGAGTCAATTTTTGGCCTTTCATACACTATGTCACACTTTTGGCAAGTTCGTAAACTCATGGACTTGCCACCATTTAGAACTTGAGCACTTTCAGATCTTCTTTCTTTGTCTCTTTCTCTTTCTTTAGGTTTGTCGCACTTTTGGAAAAATGGAGAACTTGTGAACCATGTTTCCATGTCAACAAGTTCCATATCTCATGAACATTGCAACATGACAAACCTTAACCATTTCTTTTCTTTTTGACTCTAAGAGAAATTCATAAACTTTGGAACTTTGACTTTCTTCTCCCTTTGTCACATATTTGTAGAGTATATGAACTCACAAACTTAGTGAAACTTATTAATTTCTCAACTTAGCTTACCATATCACAATTTTGCACTTTTTGTGAACTTAAGAACCATTTCATCCTTTTGAAAAGTTCCAAAACTTATGAACTTATCGATAAACACATTTATTCTTTATCACACTTTCATAGATTTTGCAACATCATGAGCTTTGTGATGTGTGTTTGGTATTTTGTCATGATTTTAGGAAATCAATGAATCAAGGAGAGGATGGAGGGTGACAAAATTAACACTTAATGTAATGCCCCGCCAAGGAATCTAGGAGAAATTAACCTAAAACATGTTACTAAGTTGACAAAATAATTTTTTTTTAAATTTTTACAAACAAAAATGATTAACAAGGCAGAAGCAATACAATGAATCACATAACATACACATAAATGAAACTGAAACATAGATTACATATCTTGAGGGTTCCATGGCGTAGAATTACGTAAGTTAACTAATCTACTAACTACTCTCAAGCAAAACCCATGTGGAACCAGTAATCCTCTCATACAGGGGTGATCCCACAAAGCTGTGTCTAGCTTTTAGGCATGAAGAAAAATCATGCGGATGATTTTTTTCATTTTTGACCCCTTCAAGCGAATGGGGGTGTTCGCGCGAAGGGAAAAACCCCCTTCGCGCGAACTAGATGAAATGGGGGGCTTGCTCGAACTAGACCCAATTTGAGCGAATCCTATGAATAAAAAAAAAACAAGCAATTTGTACAAATTTTCCATGGGGGGTTTTCTAGAAGGGGGTTCACTCTAACCCCCTTTGCTAGAAGGGGTGTTCGAGCAAACCCCCTGAATTTGGCCTTCCTCTCCAAAGCCAACAAATTTTTGCAAATTTTTTCCCTTTGAAGGTCTCAATCAAGGACCAAATAAAACAATCTTCTGAAACCCAAATGGCAGATGATGCCACTCAAAACAAGCTTTATAATGACTATGATTTTAATATATATTGAGTTCATTGTGACTTTCTATTTTTAGTTTAATTAAACATAGGTTGTCTGGCCATTTAGCAACCTCTCTCTTCGACGCTTCGGGAAAAATAGTGAATTAGGAAAAAAATAATGAAAAATATGTAGGAAAAGAGTATTTGTGCTATCTTTCTATGAAAAAAAGAAAAAAATGAATTTTGATATATACAGATCAAGTTAGAGCGATCCAAGTGAACTTATGTCTAAATTATAGTTATTGTCACTTTAGAACTTAATAAAGTATGTTCAATATTGACCTAAAATGAATGAAACCAATTTCATCCTTTAGCTATTGAAGTTATAATATATAACTTCAAAAGAATTACATCATTATCATATTTTAAAAAAAAATTATGCTAATCCAAGTGACAAACACTCCTTAAAAACATTATTTTTTCACACAAACCACTTTTCAAAGGAGAAGGAAAAATGAATTTTAATTTAAAAAAAAAAATATTTAGAAACTAGAAAGAAAATGATAAAATACTCTAGTTTACATCATCTTCAAATTCCTAACAGTTTTGTAGCAACAGGTGTTTGAAAGTGACATTTTTTTCTCAGAATGTTGATCTCAGTGTCAAAGTTGGCCAAAAAGTGGGACACACTATTGTGGGACCACCCACAGACAAGGAAAACAATCATGCCAGATCCTTATGCCCCTTGGGCGGACAAGCATCATCTCCCACTCACATCCTTAGCCTAAACTAGCACTCAAGGCATGGGACATACACTATAATTATCTTTTTTCTTATCGGTAATGATAATTTTATTGATATTTGAAAATAGAGGTTACATTGATGCAAAGCATGGTTACAAGATGAAAAAACATTTCAAAATCCCAACCCAAAAATCACTGTATACACTCAAAATTTCTCGAGCTACTATGGGGGACCAAAAATGATAAAAACTATACAAACAGGCATCTAAAAACCCTACACAGACCCTTGACTGAACCAGGCTACGACCTCCTCCTTGGAATAGTTCCTGGAGCCTCCATCACCATCCACCAAGTCTGTGTTCTGCTTGCTTCCTGTGCCACCTTCACCAGCATCAAATTTTATACCTTGAGCACTATTTTTCACTTTGGGCACCTTCCTCCCTGGTTGTGGAATGATTTGTCTCTGCACCTGGGGTCTTTTGTCGCCGCCAACCACTGTGGTGGACTTTATCGGGGTGCTCTTGCAAACCCTTCTCCCAAGCTCGTTGCCTTCAAGAACCTCACATTTTCTCTTTGCCAGCACCTCCAACAAATCCCTCCAACCAACATGTGCGCACGTGAGGTGGGTATCCTCGGGACTGGCCAAAGACCAGACAATAAGGGGTTGCAACTCACGCCGCCCATTTCCTATCATTTGGATGGGATCATTTCCTTTCTGTAGGCCAAGCCCCACCTCAATTTTTTCAAACACCTCTTCAATGCCATCAATCCATTTGATGGCCATACATTGTTTAACCACAGACCGCACTTCAGCTATGGACTCGGCCACCATTAGGCCCAAAGCCACGAATAGAGATGAAACATCTAGATTGGTGCGAGATTTCCACCAAGTTTGAAGGTAGCGTTCCCAAAAACTTTCACCAAGTGCATCCCAGAAATTGTCCCCGTCCTCAGAGAAAATGTTTACGAGACTTTTCACCGTAATCAGTCCCATGAAGGTGGGGATTTGTCCATCCGTTTGGAGAGAGAAATTATCCTCCATCTTACTGAAATCTGTGGACTTTCTTTCAATGCTTTGTGTTTCATTTTTCTTCAGCTTGGACATAAAAAGGCTATTGAAGCCTCTCAAAACACGGCCTTTAAGAGCCATCATTCCAACTTAACTCCTCTGGCAGTACATTACTACATCTTGTACTTCTGCCTCCCTCACATACCACAAAATCTCTTGAAATTGAGGTTGCATCATCACCTCATGGCATGTGAAACAAAGACTCCACCTCAAATCTCCTGTCATTAGCAAGGCCAAATCATCGCATGCCAGCCAAAATAGATACCTTACTTATTGGAATGTGAAATTTGAATCTAGTGTATAGTCTAAGGTCTTAAAAATTCATTAAAAAGACTTATCTATGGGTTGGTTCTCAAGTCTTCAAACAATTCAAAATTTTCTTCTAGGGACCCATCGGCACCCACATTGGATAATTTATCTACCAAGTCATTTGCAACTCTAACCACATGTGTAATTTTGAAATCTTCAAATCCTTCCATCAAGGCCCGAATCCTTTTTATGTGCTCATTTAGGTACCATGCATCCATCTGGCCCTTTGAAATCCCATTCACAACCAGAAAAAAATCCCCTTCAAGATGGACTCACCTTAGTTCTAGTTTTCTTGCCATTAGAGTGGCTTCTATAGGTGCAAGGCATTCAGCCTCATTATTGGTCCCATCTTTCAGTCATTTGGCCCCATGTGCCAAAATGTCACCTCTCTCATCCCGAGCCACGAACCCAATTCCTGATACACCTGGATTTCCCCTAGAGGCGCCATCAAAATTAATTTTAACCCATCCAGGGGATGGGGATTGCCAGATGCTTGGTTTGTCCCTCTGCGCCCCTGCCAAAGGTTGAACCCTTCTAGTCCCATTAACAGGTCTATACTTCACCATAGGCCATCTTCTTTGAATCAACAGGTCTTCCCGATTGAAAGGTGTCTTCAAGGCATCTGTTTGGGAGGCATAATTAGACAGAAGTTTGGAGACTGCCACTTCCAATTTTGCAAGAAACTAGGGCAGTGGGATGGCCTTTTTAATGAAAATTCATTTGTTCTGTTCATTCTAGACCAGCCAAATTGTGCTCAAGGGTAAAACATGCCAGACTGCCTCCAAGGTTGACTGTCCCTTTGGGCTTGGCCATGAATCGAGCCAATCTCTGAGTTTGCATGGTAATGGTCCCTGCCAGTCCAATATTTGCAAATCGAATCTCCACGCCTCCTATGAGTATTCACAATTTAGGAATAGGTGGTCCACCATTTCATCTACCTTATTACATAAAACACATCTAAACAGCCCACCAAATCCTAACCGCATCATTCTATCTCCTGTGAGTGCTCTTTCATTGCCAGTCAGCCAAGAAAAGGTTGTTGCCTTGGGTAAGAAAGATTTCCTCCAACAAATCTTACTTTCCCACTCCACTTTGCTGAATGCTCTATCCAGAAATGAGTAACCAAGCTTGACAGAATACTGGCCACTTTTGGCCCCTGTCTAGATAACTTCATCTTCCTCATTTGATTCAATTACAGATTTTCTTTGGAGAGTTTCTTTTAGGATTGCTTGGTGTGCCTCGGAGAGACCCAGGCCCATCACATGCTTCCATCTCAACACTTGTCCAATTTCCAAGGAAGAAGGGTCAACAAAATCACTTACCTTGGATCCCCAAAGATGCTCCATTACCTCAATGATTTGATATGGTGTGTGATGCACCAAGCTCGGCTGGCCATCCCATGAGTCATGCTAAAAGAAGGCTTTCCCACCATTGTCGAGTTGCCAAGAAAGATGGTTTGTGACAACCGGTCTATAGTTCATCAGGAAATTCCACAAGGTTGACCCTCTAGGCGGATTCTCCATTGTGAATATCCTCTCTCTATTTTCACTGTCAAGATATTTTTCTCTGAGAAGATTTCCCCATCTTTTCTCCGGCTTGCTGTAAATCTTCCAAACTAGTTTCGCACCCATTGCCTCATTCATGACCTTCCAGTTTCTCATTCCTATCCCTCCACCACCTTTTGCTTGGCATATTTTGTCCCACTCCATAAGCGGGATTTTATCCTGATCCTGTGCCCCATTCCATAGGAATTTGCGCATCCTTTGCTGTATGTTTTTTAGGATTTGGGCTGGAATTTTAAAACATGTCATTGAATAAATTGGCGTAGCTGAGCCAACTATTTTGAGGAGTAGAATCTTCCCTACCAGTGTCAACCATCTACTTTTCCACCCATCCATTTTAGTCGAGCATCCATCCACTAGTTCCTTCCAAAGTTCTACTTTATCAGAACCTTCAAAAAGAGGTGTCCTGAGGAATTTGCTAGGTAGATGACCCATGCGGATACCAAAAAATTGTGCAATGGCCTTTTGTGCTCCTCTTTCCATTCCAAAGAAGAAGGCCTTAGACTTTTTCCCGTTTACTATTTGCCCAGAAGCCGTACTATATGTATCCAGTACCTTTTTCATCGCCCATGCCTCCTGCATTGAGGCCACACCAAAGAGGCATGTATCATACATGAATTGTGTGTGAGTTGTCACTTTGAAACCTCTGGCTACCTCAATTCCTTTCCATCTGCCTTGGCTTTTCTTCTTAGCAATCGCCCTACCCAACACTTCAGCTAGAATAATAAACAAAAAAGGTGAGATAGGGTCACCCTGTCTGATTCCACGTGATGTCTCAAAAAACCCTTGGGGGCTCCCATTGATAAGGATTGAGCATCTACATGTCCCAATCATCCCCCCACCCATCAGATCCAATTCTCATCAAATCCAAATTTCCTAAGGATCTCAATTAGGAAGCCACGATCCACCTTGTCATATGCCTTTTTTTATGTCCAACTTAAGCATCATATGCGTCTTTTTACTCACCTTGGCCATGTGGATGGCTTCATGAGCTATAATTATGCCATCAACTATATTCCTATTGGGCGTGAAGCCGCTCTGCTCCCAGGAAATAAGTCTGTCCAAAATGGTTTTTAGACGATTTGCAGCCACTTTGGAAATAATTTTGTAAATTGTGTTGCAAAGGGAGATCAGGAAAAAATCCTCAAACTGGTTTGGTTTCTCTTTCTTGGGAATGAGGGTCACCATATTATTTTTGAAATCCTTGAAGATAAAATCTTTTTCCCAGGATTCATCCACCACTCCCAACAGTTTCGGGGTAACTAAGTACCAAAATTTTTGGTAGAAAAAGGCTTGGAAACTGTCTGGGTCCAGTGCTTTATCCCCCCCCATGCCAAAGATAGCCACCTTTAGTTCTACTAGCGTCACCTGGGCCATGATCATGCAATTGTTTGCCTGGTTTACAATAGCTAGGATTAAGTTGAGCAGTTCCCTTTGTGCTCCTACATCATTAGTTCCATCCTGGCCCCACATATTGGAGAAAAAATTAACTGCCTCCCTATTAATCACCTTCATCTCCTCCATGAGAGTACCATCATCCATCATGATTGATAGTATCCTATTTACACTCCATTTGAGTTTTACTGAACTGTGAAGAAACTTTGTGTTCCTGTTCCCCTCCCTCAACCAGTTTTCTCTCGATTTCTGACACCACAAGACTTCCTCACACTACAATACTTTGTTGTACCTACTGAGAAGATCTTTTTTAGTCAAATATTCCACCTCATCCATACCTTTATTCTGTACCTTTCAGTTTAACAGCTCCAGTTGTCCTTCTAATCTCCGATTTTCTTCAAAAATGCCACCAAAATGTGTTATGTTCCAAGTCTTCAAATTCTGTTTAATGAAAGTTAATTTTCTGAAGAATTGGAAGGCTAAATTTCCTTCCTCCCTGGGAGTCATCGTCCACCAATGGGAGACCAATTCCTTAAAACCACACTCCCTCAACCACATCTTTTCTAGTTTGAAAGGACGTCGGGGAGGCACACCGTCTTTATAGACCGATAACGCCACTGGAAAGTGGTCTGATCCCGACAACCCCAGGACTTGGGCCTCAAAATTGATTGGGAGGGTATTCCAACTTCTAGAAAGAAAAAACCTGTCAAACTTCTCCGTAATGTTGGAAAAACCCTGTCGCCTGTTTGTCTAGATGAAATTGCCTCCTCTGGTAGTCACTTCCCATAACCCATTATTGATTACAAATTGTTGGAAGTTTGTCTAAACCCTTGTGAGAGCCCTCTTCCACCCCATTTTTTAGAGTGGACTAAGGTGGCATTGAAAACCCTAGATATTATTGTTGCATGCTACCCCAGCCCAACCAGAGCCAGGGTGATTTCATCCCAGACAAACTTCTTGTCCTCTGTTTTAACAGGACCATAGACATTAAACAAAAAAATAAAAAAATTAACAGTAAGGGAGCTCAACTTAGTCAACTGCCATAATTTTGACTTGGAGATTGCTTCCACCTTCACCAGTCGAGGGTCCCAGATGATGCCTAGCCCACCTGAGGCACCTTCCACATCAACAAAAAAACCAGACCACTTTTGCCTGACTTAAAAAACCATCACTGCACTTTGGACATCCAACTTTGTTTCTTGGATGCAAACAATATCAGGCTTCGCCTGATCAAGACCCCAATTGATCAAATGTCTCTTGTCAGGGGAATTGCAGCCCCTGACGTTCCATGTTAGGATTTTCATGGCTGTCCAGAAGGGAATAAATCCCTTCTGGAATGAAACTTGGTTTGGCCCTTTGTATTTCCCGCATCTTCTAAGAGCTTGTTATGCCCCGCATACCTGTCCCTACATTTTGTGTGCAAAATGTTGGGTCCCCCTTTTTGCTTTTGGCTCTTGCCTTATTTTATTTTCCTTTGTCTCTTTTGTTTTCTTCTCCATTTTTTTATTCCTAGAGGGTTTGTTTTGTCTCACTTTTGTCTTTCATGTCTCCGGGACCCGGTCCTGGAGTTGGTGGTTTCCTTTCCAGAAGTCGGATTCTGAACTTCGGGATTCTCTGCCACGATGTCTCATTCTCGTAAGAAGGCATGGTTGTTCAGAATCCCTGGGCTTAGAGCTCGAAGATTCACCTAATCTAAAGTTTGTGGAGAGAAGGTAACTTGCTTTTTACCTCGGGTATAAATAAGATTTACATGTCATTTTCATAGTTATCACGATTGAAAATACTTAGAGTTTTCAGAGTGATTCTTTGGAAATTCAAGTGCGAATTGAGTGTGAATTTCTCTGAGCTTAGTGGATAACGATGAATTAATCTTTGGTAGCTATTTGTGAGCATTGGAGGTCAAAGTTGTTGTAGAGAATTCCTAGTGCCTCTTCCCTTCACCGTTCTTCGGATTCACAGGTAGGTTCTTCTGGTTCTTTCCCTCGCTCTGTCTATTTTTGTTTCGGTCTTTGGTTTTTTTTTTTTTCTGGTTTTGCATTTTCTATTGTTTGGTCTGCCACCCATTGGTGGGTCGGCTCTGCAAGAGGGTTGTCCGCCCTCTATGCAGTTGTAGGATAATATATATTTCTGTACATTCTATTTTTTTGCATTAGGGTGGTTTCTTTGCGTGCTGTATATTGTTGTACATTGGTGTATATTGATGTATATTTTTTTGTATTTTGTGTGTGTATATGCTGCGGCCCTCAGCCCTCATGTATATTATGTAGATATGTTGTATATCCCTCAGAGCTTGTGAGTTCTTCGCACTCTATCATGTATCTCTACCCGACGAGATAGAACTCGATGAGACAGAGTCATCACGGTTCAAACTCGGCACCTCACTGGTTTGAACCATGGCGGTTTTATCTCTCCTCTATCTTGTCACATTGATGGCGGGATTAATTTCCCATGTATGGCATTTAAAATGCATCCAATTTGACATTCAATCTTGCCCCGTGTTGGCCCACTTGTCCTTATCAATGCCATAACTGTCTTTACGTCATCTGCCATCTTTCCACGTGCCAAAACACATCGACCAAAGTATGGCATGTTGCCAGTCACATCGGCAACGACTAGTTTGTCTGGACTCCAGACCTCCAGTGAGACCTTGTCTTCTACTTCTCCTTGCCACCTTGTCAGCAGAGCCCCAAAATGATAAATCATGTTCCTTCTAGATAATCTGAAACTTTTAATGTATGTACTAACATTTGTTTGGCAGGTGCAGACTGGTGAGGAATCTCCCAGAGTTAAAATTTATGTTTATATATGTCCTGATGGTTTTCCAGTCTTGCAAGTTGCGGATAAATTAATTGAAGATGTCTGACGATTTCACTCCTCCTGATAGTCCAAAACTACCCACCACCTCTACCCGGGCAGCTAAAAAATCAAAGATGAAGAGAATTTTAGCAAAGCTGCCTTTGACCTCCAAATATCCAAAGGACAGAGGTATTGCGGGGTCCAAGATAGACTCCAAGGTTCAAGAAATAACAGATCTAGATCCCGGGACTTGGGCCAAATTAAAAAGTTTAATCCAGGCCATTTACAGGTTAAAGGCCGAAGGGGATAAGATAGCTACTTGCTTAGCTACCTCCAGTGTCATAAAGGTCATGAACTTTCTGTGTGTGGTGTAGTCACTAGAACTAATCGGGCAGCTAGCTATACAATGCAGCCACTCGCTCAGTTAAGCTTTTGGATCCTCGGCCACTACAATATCCTACCACAATTGTCACATTGGATACTCCCACCTTTGCCTCCGGGTTGGGAATTCTACAGTTCAAAGTGTCTATCATCATCACCGGGGCCAAATCATTAAAGGAATTCAGTGATGCCAAAAACATTTCCTGGCAATATCTTAACAGTCAGTGGCTGAAGTCTTCAAAGCGAGACTATAAAAGAATGAAGTTGGAAATTCCCTGCGGGGATTTCAAAGAGCCCATTCAGGCGGGCATCATATTTTTATGCAGGATTTTTGGATGGCCCCATGCCCAGAAATTCTCAATGTGGATGTATTATTTTCTATAATACATCACAACACACAACAAAACTTTCAACTGGGCAGCCATTATATCAAACCATGTGGATACACAAATGCGGACCGTCGCCCAGAATTCACAATTTTATATGAATTCATATGTGTTGTGGGCACTGGCACAGCAAAGGCCAACTTTTCAAGGTCTGGGAATAGTCAGGGAACTTGGGAATGGTCCAGGACAAGTTACACCATGGGCTCATTATCCCCAACTGGAGTGGGAGCTCAGTTTCTTGAACTTCTACCGGGTAAATGACACCTTCATTTACCATAATATTCTAACACTTACCTGAGATTCTGGGTACCATCTCTCACAAGCACTGATGACACTGGTAAACTATTATGGCCAATATTTCATTTAGTTTAGGCATCACACATACATCAGGGTGACAGGCTTCAATGGGAAGCCATACCTTCTTCCCTGGTATTGTGGGGATAGAATTATTCTTTTAGAGTTTTGCAGGCAGATGATGGATCTGCACACCTTCTTCACATTGAAGAAGGTCATCGACGTACCATTCCCTTTCTCTTGAAGGAATTACACATGCAGCCTCACCGCAGCTCAGGAGGGAGATAACAAATTGAAAAGTTTGGGGCTAGTTGAATTCAACCATGCCCGTAGAAATTACAATCCTTGCGGCAATATTTTCGTAGCACTACCTCGGGCGTCCCCACCGCATAAGGAAGATGTTGAAAATTTCTGGGCGGATTGCCAGGATAGTTTTGATCTTTGGGCCTGACAACATACAAGGATGAGAAAAGGGCTCATGGAAACGCTGGACCTTCAGACTTTCCCGAAGGGTTTTAAAGATGGCGGGCCTCTGGAAGATCCAGAATACAAAGGACATGGGCTGGATAAATTAGACCTCCCTCTAGTGGATTGGACCACTCTGAAGGATTTAATGATTGAAGGGGTATGCCGCCCCATCATAGAAGCAAGTCACAGGTACTTTTCCTGTGTGTGCCCCAAGAGTACTCGAAAGAAATCAACTGTCAAGAAGACCATTCCCTCTTCAGCCGGTGCCAGACCTTCTTCATCTGCCACGGCTGCTGAAGTAATTATAATTAAAGGGAAAGATAAATAGGGAGTCTAGGTGCCCAAGTCACCTCTTCAGATTCCCACCCTTTTCATGGCCCAGTTGCACGAGCAGATGGATTCGGCAAAGCTAGCTAGCCAACAAATTAGCATGCAAGTATCTGTTAGTCTCCCGATCACTCCAACGGCAACAGCCCGCCTGACGAAACCCCCTTCGTTGGCAGCAATGATGAACAAACAAACTTTCGTTGAGGCGGAGTCTACTAGCATTCTAGATACCGGGGCTTCTCTCACCAGGAAAAAAATGGTTGTGACCCGCGTACCAAGCACCGCCCTTGGTATGCTCGAGAAGCCCTTGGTGGATGTAACTTTGGATTCTCCTAAACTTGAGGATATCTCAGACTCCTCTCCACCACATGATGATTTTGATGATACCTTCTTAGCAGAGGAGCTTCTCAAGATCCAATAGGGTGTCAATACTGCAGTAGAGGAGATTAAGGCTCAAGATAAAGTAGAGGCCCCTACAGAAGAAGAAATCCCCATGGAAAAGGATATATCTGAGCAAGAGGCTCGGGAGGAAAATACTGAGTCTAAACAGGAAAGGTTACCGGTCCAGGGGACCGCAGATTTGCCAAGGCATCCTACACTTGAGCCACCGATGGAAGGAGAACCCAGACCCCAGGGAATAAGCGTACCTCAAACCATCACGCTCCAGGTGCTTCCGCCTTGTTAAACTTTGGCCAGAGACCTCGCCCACCTCCAGAAGATGCCCTGGAGGAGGAGAATATTGAAGTAGATGAGGCCAAAAAGGCCCAGGAACAACAACAGCAAATGGACCAAGAATTCCTAGAGGAGGAAAATGAAGAAGTTGCTAATACCACCAAGGAAGATGAAGTCCCTGAAAATATAGAGACTAAGACCGGGGAAAAGATCCTGAGTGATATTGCAGGAGATGCTAACATGGTGGAAAATATCGAGGATTCCAGAGAACAAGAAACAGGAAAAGAACAGGAACAAAAAGAACTAGAACAGGAGCAAGGAGAGGAGCCTGAGGATAATGTACACTCCGAGAATGCGCCGCCAGATTCTGAAAGGGATCCTAATGAACAGGTATTGGTAGCAAGGCCACCCAGCCGCCCCAATGGCTAGTAGAAACTAAGAAAAGGAAAGCTCTGGCGGTGACCAAAAGTGCTCCACTCTCATTGACCGAGATGATGGCTAGGAATGCTGAGGTGAAGAAACCCAAGAAGGCGCAGGTGGTCTATACTCTCCGGACCAACCCAGCGGGCAGTACTATTGTAGTTATTGCAACACCCCCAGAAAACATAGATGCAACGACCGTAAGGCCTGAAGACTACAATATAACAGAGGTAGAGTTGGGGAAAAGAGACAAGCAAGGAGAACTAGACTTGCTGAAAGAGGCTACCAAGGTGATAGAGGTTCAGTACGCAAAGAAAAGCTAGAAACTGCAAGAGGAAAGAGAAACAAAAACCAATATCCTAGCGCTTCTGGCAGAATTAACACAGCCTTTGGCCAAACTCCTCCCCGAAACCCCCTCTTTCAGATTCCCGCTTACGCAGGGTGATGTAGACTCTCTGCACATAATGAAGAAGAAGGTGCAAGTAGTGGACAGGTGGGCAGCCGAGAAAATAACAACGATGAGAGAATTTCTGGCGGTGTCCCTCCCAAAATTTTACAGGGTGGATCTCGTCCCCAGCCACATGAGAAGCTTCGCTTAGGTATGGGAGCTAGACTTGGAAAAATATGAGAAGTGGAAAGACGGGTTGGAAGAGATCCACAGCCTAGGTGAGGAGGTTGCCACAGAGTTTGGAATTTTGGGAGAAGAATCATATGATTCCCTCCAGGTCCAGTACTCCAGAATTGCCCTCAAAATTGAGGTTTGCAAGGAACTGGTTAAGACCTTAAAAGAGAAGTTGACAGCTGCCCAATATCCCTTGGGTTTATTCAAGACATTCATGGTTGGGGTATCACAAGTTGATCCCTTCACCACCAGAACATGTACCTTGGAGGACCATGTCCTTAGCACATTTGACGAGCGGATGGAATCCCTGTATCTGCCAGGAAGATATTTTGACTAGGGTCAGTTGTCTAGATTGTCAAAGACCATGATTCGGTCACATGATGCCATCAAAATGGTGGACAAATTTCAGAACAGGGCTGGAGAAGTTGAGGAAGCATTTGAGGTTGTCCGTAGCTAGTGGGAAAGCATCCAGGGCATAGACGAGGAAGGCCTAAGCCAAGTGATGGAACCTTGGAAAAAATCATGAAGTAATAAAGTTCTCTGGATTCTGGAGAATCCAACCAACACCATATTTTGTATTCTTTATTATTTTGGAACACAAGTTCCCAGACCCTGGAGTCTCGAATCCCACATTTTTGAATTCTTCAGGTGACCTATGTCTTGGTTCCCAATGCCGATCGATCACTATCAAGACAGTAATAAAAGTTGTCAGAAGATGGGTAACTGCAACAAGGCACATCAGCTCAACGGGAGGTTTCTGACAGATGGTCTTCCCAAGTCATCATTTCAACATTACACCTAGTGCATTGGAGGCAGGGCACCACTTTCCCATTTATGAGGCATGTAGCCTTGATCCCTAGGGGATCAGATTTCTTCTTTCTCCTCCCGACTCTCTTCTCAAGGCTGATTCTTCCACTCCATATTTCTTGTCTTATTCGTCTGACCTGTCAGGCCTTTTCCATCTCAAGGTCTTTTGTAGCGTGGTGCAAGTAGTACCGGCTATCAGATAATGTATTTCATTGTAAGGTGTAAAATAAGTTAGGGTTAGGTTTAGGTCAGAAGATGTGTATAAATAATAAGTCCAACCTCATTCCAAGGGTCGACGAAATTGATGATTTTGTTGTCCGTAGTTAATAGCAAAGCAGGTTTTCTCATTTCTTAGTGGCAGATCTCAATGCTCCATAGTTTTAAGCTTTTAGTAGTTAAATGCTCCCTAGGAGTTACCATTTTACCACGCACCAGTGCTTGCTAGAAAGATGTTAATGAAGAAGGAAGGGTTCTCTCAATGATGTTGTTGGCACTCTGTCTTCTGGGTTAACAGTATTTTATGCTTTGTGTTCTTCATGTCCTTTGCTATAATGCTTAAAGTAGATTAACGACCTCCGTTCTTTTGCTACTGATAAAATATAAACTGATGGTTGTGTATTTCTTCAGTATTTAGTGTAGTGTGTTAGAGTATTGTTGATGTTTTGAATGTTTAGCATAACTATAGGTAGATGAAATACTTCTAACTCTGCAGTATCCTTTTTAAGTTTATTTTCTAAGTGAATGTACGCTTGGAGAAACCCCATTTATCTAAATCCATGTAGTTGATGAGTTGAAGATAACTAGCTATCCCCCTCGAAAATAGCCACATCTCCTGACCGAGTCCCGCACTGTCGAGACCCGACTCTCACGTGCTTGGAGGCCCGGGGAATCTCATTTCCTCAGAAAACCTTTATAGGCAGAGTTGGCTAGTACCCCGGTACCCAGTGACAACTTACCTCTGTTGGCGGACCCGGTCATAAAGTCCCGTCAACAGAAACTAGTGCTAGAAGGAGGGCATAAACTCGCCCCCCTCTTAGGATTCAGATTTTACACTACCCGAGGGTTCCTCAAGCCATAGTTTTAGGAGTCAATCCTTCATTGGGATTGGATCATTCTTCCCAATGAGATTTGAAAGAGTCCTTAGTTCCAGCCCCAATCCCGGAAGGTTTGTCAAACTTGAGCGCCCTGCTCGAAAGAAACGGACCTCGAAAGTCAAGCCAGCCACCATTGTCTAGGGATCAAGCATACCACATAATACCTAAGCCCCCTAGACAATCTCAGGGATTAACGCTCAATCTAGCCAAAATCCAACTCCCCCAATGGCTGCTTATTTTGGAAATATTGGGTCCCCAATGGGAACTTTTTCGGGTGCAGCCAACGATTTACCCCCGCACCCTGAAAATATTTGTCCCTGATATGAGCACTTAGGCTTACGAACCGCAGAAGAGCATCTATAGACATACAAAGATTCCATGAACCAACACCGGATCCAACATCAAGACGTTGTGACCCAGATGTTCCCTCTGTCCTTGGGACATAACGAATTGAATTGGTACCTCAATCTTCCTGCCAATTCCATCAACAGTTGGCAGGACATGGAGGACGCCTTCCTGGCTGCCTTCCGTGTACATGTGGACCCGACTTGGTCCCACAGCCAGTTCATTTCATTAGGAAGGAAAAAAATGAACCCCTTGCAATATTCAATCACTAATTCCAACGCACCCTGAAGCGGTGCACGGGCCCCTTCATCCCATCTGCAGAAGTAACCATACAGACCTATCTCAATGCGATGGACCCCTTCATTGCCTCTCTCCTTTGGAGAACTACCATCTCGGGAAACTGGGATACTTTGGTGAAAGTTTACAACCTAGCCTTAGAACTGTCCCACGGCCTCAACAAATCCCCATGTGGGATTGGGCAGAGCACACCATATAACATGATCCCCAGTGGAACCTCTTACACTGGGGGATACAACCCCTATTTTGCAATGGGTGCCCCCGCGATGGCTATGAATCCCCCGCCACCGCCGATAGACCAATAGGCCCGGTATGTGTATCCGTCACAAACCCAGATGACACCAAGTCTTGAATCTTTCCCTTGGAACCAGCCGCAACAGGCACAACAACCATAGATACAACCGCCCAGAGTACCTTTCTTCTAGTCGTCTACGGCTAGGGGATTTCCGCCCTTGACTCCGGTGAGCACTGCTACCTTCCTGGGAAACCAATAAGAACCATCACACTATGACACAAACACTCAGTTGACCACCAAGGTTGAATCCCTCTGGCGAATGTTGTCCACCCTGACTGTGGACATGGGTCAACTGAAGGCAGGGTCCTATGCACCCCAGAACTCCAATTCCTAGAGAGGGAATATTTTCTCCAGCCAATGAAACAACAATGTCGGGGGAATAAATTTCAACAATGGGCCTCAGCCCAACCAACAGCAATGGAACAAAAACACAAACACTAGAGGTCTGCCTCCAAACCAAAATGCTAATCAGAGCGGTGCTGGACCATCACATTTCACGCCAGTTGTAGACTTACAGCCCATGACCAATTGGTGTAGATTGCATGATACAGGCTCGCACAATGAGGTAAACTGTGCCATGCTAGAGAAGGTCATCATGATTTCCAGTTGGATAGACAATAATCATCTGATCCTACTCCCTCAGAGCCTCCTATGCAAGAGCCCACTCACGGTGCCTTCACCTGTGAGACTGTCTTCTTTGGAACCGCCAAGGAAGATGAAGAAGAATTTAAACTGCAAGGATTCTTTGATGAGTCAATTTCGGCCTTTGAGGCCAATGCCTTCACCAACCCATGGACTCCTTACAACACTCGGAGCCAGGCTGGTAAAGGACCATTTTACTCGCCAACACCTCCCAAGAACACTCCTCCCCGGGACAATACAATTGACCGGCCTATCCCTCCAAAAGGTTCTAGCTCTAGCTAAGTAAAGGACCCGACTGAGGGAAGCCACCAATTCTTGGGAGGAAGGTTTGACATCACGAAGGTGCTAGAACAAACCACCACCTTCATGACCTTGATGGAGGTTTTAATAAACTGTCCCGAGTAGAAGAAGTCTCTTCTAAAGTTCTTGGGAAACCCGGAAACTGTCAGCCGCCCACCCAAGACCGTCTCTTTTGAGGATGCCAATGCGGCCGTCTTCCAGGGAAATACTGAAGATCCTCCATTCCTACTAGGAAAAAACATACAAGACAAAAACATACACAACTGCCTAGTAGATTATGGAGCTTCGGGCAACATCATGCCCCTATCCATATGCCAGAAGCTCAAATTCCAACCCACCCCATATAATGGTGCAGTAATCCAACTAGATAAAATTGCTATGAAAATGGTGGGAGAATTGAAAAATGTCCAGATACAGCTCATCTAGGACCCCAAAATAGCCAGTATAATCAATATTCAAGTGGTGGACATCCCAGAGACTTATGGGATGTTACTGAGTCGAAATTGGTCTAAGTCCCTGAATGGATACTTTTCGAGTGACTTCTCCCACTTATGGCTCCCCTAGGAAGGAGAATTAAACAAGATCCGGGTAGAAAATGAGCCCCGGATGAAACAGGCCCTTACTGAAGTTGAAAGGGTTAACAAGGTCTTATTCTTTGAGACTTCCCCCGGGGTGTACCAACCCTTTGAAATCTTAACGTTCAATTTCACCCTGGGGGAGGATCCCATAGTCCTGCATAGAACCCAGGACCTAGAAGAAAAATTGAGGATTAAGGTTAACTCTCAGGGTGCCATGGAAACCCCTGCCACACTCTTGTCTGGCACTTGGTGCCAGGTACATTACCAGAAGCACTCAGAGCTAGAGTGTGAGCCTTGTCTTTCCATCGCTACCCGACACATTGATGCCCTCCAGAATGAAGAGCATGCAGCTAGATCCCCGGAGCCCAGTATTCCTACTAAAAGCACTTCTTCGGTGCCATTTCTCTGGGGATCTCAATCCCAAACCCCTCCAGAGGTAAACCTCACCTACACACCATCAGCGCCTGAGGAAGCTCCTCCCGAGTCTCCCAAAGATAATCCAAAGACTACTCATTTTCCCCAGCTCCATATGACAAACAATGATTTGTGGACCCTTAAGTACGATGGGTTCCGATCCAAACAAGGTTGTGGGGCTGGAGTAGAATTAATCAACCCATAGGGAAACTCCTTCCTCGCATCCTACAGGCTATAGTTCAACTGCACAAATAATGTCACGGAGTATGAGGCCTTGGTCCTTGGACTTCTATTTGCATTAAGGAAGGGAATCACTCACCTTCGGGCCCTGGGTGATTCAGAGTTGAATGTCAAACAAATCTGAAGTCAATACACGTGTCATGATAAGAGGCTGGCTGCATACCACGACCGGGCATGGGGCCTTATTAAAGATTCTGATGCCTTTGGCATTGATCTTATTCCTCGGTGATGGAATTATGTCCTGGATGCCCTTGTTGTTTTTGCCAGCACACTTGAGCCTATGGTTGGCTCACGACTCTGGAGATTTTCCATTGAAATGATCCCCACCCTGTCTATTCCAGATAATGTCACCCACTTTCAGGTTTTTGAGGACGATTAGCATATCCTAGCCTTCATGACCAATGTTCATGTTTTCAAAGACCAGATAGTGGAGGAACGAGACCATGATGACACTGGATAGGGTGATAAAGATGATGGGATCATGGACCTACCAACCAACACCATCCCGAAGGGGATGGTCGCACTTGAATGAATCTTTGACTTGGACCCTCAGGGCCAGGAAAAGATATCATCCTCCCCTGAGGGAGGAAAATTCAAGAAAGTGAACATCGGCCAGCCCGGTGAAGAGAAGATGATACACATCGACACCTCCTGCTCCCCAGAGGAGAAGGAGAATATTCTCGCGGTCCCCTGAGAATACATAGACATGATCGTGTGGGGATATGAGGATTTGTAGACATATGACACATCCATCATGACTCATACCATCCCACTCAAACCTGATGCTAAGCCTTTTCGTCAAAAGCAACAACCTGTCAACCCATTGATTGAGCCTCTGATTTGTCAGGAGGTGTAAAAACTATTGTTAGCCCAGATAATCTTTCCAATCCGGCATACTACGTGGGTTTCCAATTTGGTCCCTGTGAGAAAGAAGAGCGGTGAAATTCGCCTTTGTGTGGATTTCTAAAATTTGAATAAAGTCTCCAAGAAAAATAATTACCCTCTCCCCTTGTTGGACGAGGTGTTGCAGATAGTGAATAGATCCCAAATGATGTCTTTCTTAGATGGATACTCTGGATATAACCAAGTCATGGTTAAATATGAGGATAGAGATAAAATGGTGTTCACCACCAAGTGGGGAACGTTTGCATATTGGAGGATGCCCTTTGGCTTGATTAACACAGGGGCCACATTTCAGAAGGCCATGGACATTGCATTTGAGGGCCTTGTGAACCGGTGCATAATCATCTACATGGATGATTTGACCATCTTTTCCCGTAGGTGTGACCATGCCGCCCACCTCGCCCAAATTTGTGAGAGATGTCACAGTACGGAATATCCCTCAAACCCAAGAAGTGCATATTCGGGGTCACTAAAGGAAATTTACTCAGGCATATTGTCTCTGAGAAGGGTATATCCATTGACCCTGAGAGATTTGAAGCGCTACTAAACCTGCAAATTCTCGACAGTAAGAAAGAGATGCGATCTTTCTTTGGAAAGATCAACTTTGTCCCGCGGTTCATCACTGGATTCGTCGAAATCGTGAAGCCACTCAACGAGATGATGAAAAAAGATACCAAAATTGAGTGGAGTCCTGAAGCAAAGCAGGCATTTGCCCAGATTAAATAGACAATAATGGAGGCACCAGTCCTGGCTAGTCCAGACTACTCCCTCCCTTTCTACATTTACTCCTTTTCTTTGCCGCATTCTGCCGAGATAGTATTGACCCAAAAGGTTGAAGGGGAAGAAAACCCAATAGCTTTTATGAGCTCCCCCTTCAAGAATGCTGAAGTCTGGCATTCATCATTGGAAAAGTAGGCCTTTTCTCTTGTTCGCGCCGTTAAGAAATTTTGGCATTATATTCTCCGGAGCAAGGTGCATGCTATCATCCCGAACCAGGCTGTAAAATCTCTGCTAATGCAGAGTGAATAGTGTGAAAGACGAGGGAATTGGATGGCCATCCTCCAGGAATATGATTTAGAAATGTAACCCATGAAGATTGTCTGAGGCCAGGGACTAAGCAGAGCGATGGAAGAAGAGACTCCCTGCATCAAATGTCAAACATACACAGTGGAGTCTATCACTCAAGACCTGTGGTACACTGATCTAGTGTACTTGTTGTTAAATAACAGATGCCCAGAGGGGTTGCCTCCCAAAAAATGTCACACCCTTTGGTTGAAAAGTGCACACTTCATGATAAAAAACTCCATGCTTTTCTGCAAGAATTATGAGGGAGTGTACCTCCGGTGCATCGATAGGATTCAAGTTGCAAAAATAATTGAAGAATTCCACGGGCAGTTTGGGACCTTGCATGGCTCAGCTGATGCCACCGCTCATCACATCCTTCAGGAAGGATATTATTGACCCTATATCTTTAAATATGTCTACACTCACGTTCGAAAGTTTCATACTTGCCAAACCGTGGCACATCGTAAGCGTAACAAGCTATGCCTTTGCAACTAGTTTTTGAAGCTAGACCTTTTGCCCAATGGGCATTCAATTTTATCAGGGAAATCAACCCCAACTCATCTACCAACCACCGGTACATCCTAACTATAATAGATTACTGCACCCAGTGGTCTGAGGCCATACCTTGTAAAAATAATACGGCAGACGTAGTTATCAAATTCTTGGAAGAAAACATCGTCACAAGATTTAGAATGCCCTTTGCTATAGTATATGACAATGGTCTGGCGTTTTCTTTGGCACAATTACTTGAGTGGACCTATGACCAGAAGATCACTCTGAAGTTCTCCAACAACTATTACCCCCAGGGGAATGGTGTTGCTGAATCAACTAACAAAAATTTGCTTGAGGTGATCAAACACCTATTAGAACATAATCCCCGGGATTGGCACCAAAAGCTGAGATTTTCCCTCTAGGTGGATCGCATTCAAATTAAGGCCGCCTTAAGAACATCCCCATTCCATCTGGTTTACAACCAGAACCCAGTCTTCCCAATTAACTTACAGATCCTAGTTTTACAATTCATGCAAGAATTTGGCAACCGGGATAATATTATGGAGGTTTGGCTCCTGAATCTAGTGTGGATGGAAGAACAACGAGATGCAGCCCTTGAATATTTTGCGCGTCACCAAGAAGTGGTAAAATGATGGTTTGACCGAAGAGCCCAATACAAAGCCTTTCATATTTCAGACTTGGTCCTTTTGTGGGATAAAGCCCGGGAAAAGAAAGGAAAGCACACCGAATTCCAGCGGCTCTGGCTTGGACCATACTTGATCTCAGAGATCTGCGGGGAAAATACCTATCACCTTAGTACCATGACTGGAGAACCCATCCCATTTCCCGTCAATGGAAATTTTCTCAAATATTACTTTGAATAAGGCAGGTTTGTTCAGAGTTGTATTATATGTAAATCTTCTTGCTTGTAAATATTTCTTTCCCGGTGTCCCTGTTTGGGGTGCCTTGTTTTGTAAATAGTTTGGATGGCCGTCCTCTGGGACTGCCCCCTTTCTTTTGTTTTCTTTTCCTTTTGTTTCTTTTTTTTTCTTTTCCAGGTTTGCAATATTTTTCTCCCCTTTTGTAGGCTGGTATGCTTTGCATTGTCTGATGTCGAATGTGGACCTCTCTATTCAACACAAACGCAACATAGTCATTACACAATCAAAGAATTTACAAAGACAAACATGGATTGTTTGCTCTGCAAATGTGATTGAAGCGACCTGTTGC
>MU226382.1:738162-771370 GCA_018584345.1 Thuja plicata
GAATTCCAGAACGGGGCTGGAGAAGTTGAGGAAGCATTTGAGGTTGTCCGCAGCTAGCGGGAAAGCATCCGAGGCGTAGACGAGGAAGGTCTAAGCCAAGTGATGGAAGCCTGGGAAAAATCATGAAGTAATAAAGTTCTCCGGATTCTGGAGAATCCAACCAACACCATATTTTGTATTCTTTATTCTTTTGGAACACAAGTTCCCAAACCCCGGAGTCCCGGATCCCACATTTTTGAATTCTTTAGGTGACCTGTGTCTCAGTTCGCAATGCTGACTGCTCACTATCAGGATAGTAATAAAAGTTGTCAGAAGATGGGTAACTGCAACAAGGCACGTCAGCTCGACGGGAGGTTTCTGACAGATGGTCTTCCCAAGGCATCGTTTCAATGTTACACCTGGTGCATCAGAGACAGGGTGCCACTTTCCCATTTATGAGGCTTGTAGCCTTGATCCCCAGGTGATCAGATTTCTTCTTTCTCCTCCTGGCTCTCTTCTCGAGGCTGATTCTTCCACTCCATCTTTCTTGTCTTATTCTTCTGACCTGTCAGGTCTTTTCTGTCTCAAGGTCTTTTGTAGCGTGGTGCAGGTAGTACAGGCCACTGAATAATGTATTTTATTGTAAAGTGAAAAATAAGTTAGGGTTAGGTTTAGGTCAGAAGATGTGTATAAATAATAAGTCCGACCTCATTCCAAGGGTTGACAAAATTGATGATTTTGCAGTCCATAGTTAATAGCAAGGCAGGTTTTCTCATTTCTTAGTGGCAGAGCTCAATTCTCCATAGTTTTAAGCTTTCAGTAGTTAAATGCTTCCTGGGAGTTACCATTGTACCACACACCAGTACTTGTTGGAAAGATGTTAATGAAGAAGGAAGGGTTCTCTCAATGATGTTGTTGGCACTCTGTCTTCTGGGTTAACGGTATTTTATGCTTTGTGTTCTTCATGTCCTTTTCTCTAATGCTTAAAGTAGATTAATGACCTCCTTTCTTTTTCTACTGATAAAATATGAATTGATGGTTGTGTATTTCTTCGGTATTTAGTGTAGTGTGTTAGAGCATTGTTGATGTTTTGAATGTTTAGCATAACTATAGGTAGATGAAATACTTCTAACTCTATAGTATCCTTTTTAAGTTTATTTGCTAAGTGAATGTACGCTCGGAGAAACCCCATTTACTTGAATCCCTGGAGTTGATGAGTTGAACATAACCAGCTATCCCCCTCAAAATTAGTCACATCTTCCAACTGAGTCCCGCACTGTCAAGACCTGACTCTCACGTGCTTGGAGGCCCGGGGAATCTCATTTTCCTGGACAACCTTTATAGGTGGAGTTGGTCGGTACCCCCGTACCCAGTGACAACTTACCTCTATTGGCAGACCCAGTCATAAAGTCCCGTCAACAGAGATGATGTGTTGATTTTCTTCCCCATGTTTTTAGACTTCCAAGGTTGGCTTTGGCCAATTGGGACTTGGACTTCTTGATAGTTCGATGTTCCACAATGCCAACCTCCTCCAGTAATCCCAAGGGATCCCCTTCCTGGTCCTCCCTGTGTCCAGACTTTATAGTCGTTGTTGAACTATCAGAGCATGGTTTAACCGGGGACATGTGGATATCCTTGTAGGTTCTGATGCTCTCTCCTGCAGTACTAAACTGTCCAAGACCAGCCCCGACCCCACCTACATGGTTCACAGGCTCATCTGCCTGGGATCCTGTCATGAGAGAAACATTCAGTCTTGGCCCGGATGCAACCAAGGCCCCTGTCATCTCTGTCGTCGGTGTTGATTCCGTCTGGGGAAGGATGGTCCCCTCTTCTGCATCTGGCTTAGGATCCAAAGTATGAGGCTCTAAAGGCTCAGCCCGAATCTTAGATTCCGCACCCCTACCTTCTTGTTCGTTTCCTTCTTGGGGCATGTCTAAGTCTGGTGTAATTAAACGTGCCAAAATTTGTTCCAACCCATTGACTTCTTTGCCTTTCCCTTTTTGATTCGTTAAGCATTCATTTGCATTGTGACCCCATTCTCGACATTTCTTGCATTTCTCTAGAACCTCTTCCACTTCTATTTCCTACCACCTGTAACCTTTTGCAATACGTATTTCCACTGCATGTGGTAGCAAAGGGTGAGGTTTCCATAGGATACATATCCTAGCATACATGCAAAAGTTTTGTTTATCGATAGCTTCATCTGCTTTAATGAATTTTCCCAACCGATCACCCACCATTCTGAAAAACTCTACATGCCAGTACTCGTGGGGTAAGTTGTAAAGACAAATCTAGATCCTTGTTATCGCTTATTAAGCTACTTACAATGATTTGTCTTGGTCAGCCACGTGTGGGCCCTGGTCTCCATTGTAAGCCACTTCCCTTCTATGCTCCTAGATAACCTACCTTATGCTCCAACTAAAAAGAAACAAAGAGAAGGGAAAACCAAAACCACAAAAGACCTCTCGTAAGTCATTGAATCATGAAAATTACCAAAGACTAGTGTTTGGAGCATAAAAATAATAATACATCCTATACAAGGATCCAGACTGTCCATCCTATACTGGACATATACTGGACATCTCAATAAAATAAATACCAAATCCACGTGGTACCATAACAGAGCATCTCTCTCCAAACATGGAGTAAAACATATTCCAAAATCATCATTCAAATCATAAATCAGTACATCAGAAGAAACAAGGTGGCCAAGTATATAAATCGAAACTCAACATAGAAATGGTTGTCACCTCTTATGGTTAAATAACATAATAATCAAAACTCAGAAACACGTGATTTCACATCATTGAGGTATACAAGGCAACATGGGAGCCAATCGAGTTAATAAAAAGGTTATGAATTTTCCATTGTACCAAGCCCATGGAGTAGGAAGTATAAATGCATAAAATAAATCAATTATTAAAGACATAATTACCACCTAGGCATCACTCTACCCATACGAACACCTAATCAAAAGAGAAGACAACATAATAGAAAACACGCATGTGAAAAATACTTGTTGTCTTATCAAAATTCAATCAAATAGCATTATCATGTTTAATAAATAATTTTAATCTCTAATGTCCTAATACATCTTCAAATTTATTATCAATACTAATTCCATTTATAGAATATAAATTTAACTCCCAATTGAATTAATTTTTTATCTTTATTGATTTCATAATGTGACCATAACCTAATTAATTATAATCTAACTTAAATTATAAATTAAGTTATTTATAATTCTACCCATATCATCAAATAATCATAAATAAATGATTATATACTTAACTTGACTATAACTCATGTTAAATTATAACTAAATCACAATTATATATCAATTAAAGTATAACCACAATTACTTTAATAAATATGTAATAAACTATATCCAACTAACAATTAACTAGACTTAATTTTATAAATATGAGTAAAAACAATTTATAAAAATAACAATTAATAAATATATTCTTTTTTAAAATTTATGAAATAAATAATTAAATATTTTTTATTAATTTATTTATTTTTTAAATTTCTGAAATAAATAAAATTTGGTTTTTTTTTTAAAAAAAATCTAAAATTAATAATTTAAGAATTTTTTTTTTTATATAATAATTTTGAAAATAAATATTTTAAAGAAAAATTTCATAACCTAGAGAAAGACCAAATTTAGAAAATCATGAGGATGCATGTAATTTTTCCCAAAACTCAAATTTCCATAAAACTACCACAAACATAGGATGCCTTTTCCTAGCACCTATCTCGAAATTGCACATGCAAAAAATAAAACTTTTAAATATGTAAGTTTTATCAATTTTCCCACAAAATTTTAATCAAACCCTGATTATCAAAACCTCAACTTTAATAAATCATTCAACAGACATACATAAATTTTCCACAAAATTAACAAAACAAAACCCGATTATCAAAATCACAATCTTTGGAGAAGGCTCCCAACAATCACATAATAGAAACATGCATGAAGTAGACAATATTTTCAAATGAAAAGTTGCATAAGATTGAAAACCCTACCTCAAACTGATATGCAACCATGAAGACCAAATCCAAACCTTCAAAAATCTCAAGCTTTCAATAAATTCTTCAACTTCAAAACCTATAATTCCTAAAATCTGGGTATCCTAAAATGACCAAGAAAATGCTCTAATAATGAAAACCCAGCAATCAGAACTCAAACTTGCAACTCCCAATCAGAAAATAGAACTCAACTTTCAAATCTTATTTTTATCAATTCTTAATTTTTAAAAGAATTATTATTTAATAATTAATCCTTCAGTTAATTCTCCTAACTTAACCTTTTAATTTTGAACTGATAACTCAATTCCTTTTATTAAGTGTGCATATAACTTGCATAATTATAATTTAATTAAAATTAATATGTTTAGCACAACTTAATATGCAACTTTGATAACAAATATCAATTTGTACTATTTATGCATTCAATTTGAATTTTGATTTTAATATTTAATTAAATCTCCAATTTTTGTAATTTGGAGTTTTTAATTAAGTCTTTTAAATAATCAATGGTATTTAATTAATTCTCATTAGTTAAATATCCATATATTTAATATTTCCATATTCATAAGATATTATTATTTTAATCTCATAATTGATCGTAATTAATTCCTTAATCCATTTTAACACAAAACCACATCAAACCACATGGCAAGCAAACATAAAGAAAACTGACTAAATCTAAAAGACAAATCAAAAGCAACAATCGGACCAAATAAAAAGGGTCCACGAATTTATGTCACCTTGACGAATTCGGGTAGGAAAGTCAATCTGATACTTGTCCAATCATAGGACAAAATAGGCTTAGGATAAGGATTTGGGCCTGAACGTTAACTCCCCTCTTTTACCATTGAGATATTGCGATAGGGTACGCTCACTCCTACCAATTCAAGGAAGATGTTGTCTGATACCTGCAAACCTGTCATCACAAAGTTGTGCATGTACATACTATACATACGTACGTACGTACACACACACACACATGACAGACAATGGTAGGGATCGGTCGATTGTGTGGATCTCGCAATGCAAGTAACTACGTCTCCGTCTTTTACCACATCAAACACAACAAACAAAAGTATAAAACAAAAACGCCAACCATACACATGCAAGTATGGGTTCAGTAAAATCATCATAACATATACATAATCACCATGAAAATAACCAATGCACACACGAAAAGTGATCCAAAAGATTCTGGCGTCAATATTCAAAAGTAAATTATGGGTGGACACTACACTTAAACTATTTATGAAGGATTAAAGTTAGTATGTTTGGATTGATAGGAAAGGCATGAAGATTTGAACAACCTCGAAACTCTAAAACTTTTACATACATAAAATCCCTAAGGAAGATGCTACGAACCCAAAATTAGGATTTAATGAAAAAATTGCATTTTTTACACTTAGGCGACCTATTTAGGATGTCTCAAATTAGTTATAAACAATGGGTCAAGTAAGGCATGAAATGACAACAAGGATATATCATTCCTAATCCTTGTTTTGTTCTTGTTGTTAACAACATAATTGTGAGATTCACATTGTTATTATCGTTAATATTAGTATACTCATCATCATCAATCTAGCCATCAACCAATCAACTTCAGCTTGACTAAGGCACAATCCTAGTATTTTTTGGTTTGTTTGTGCATGCTTACTTGTTTCTTGTGCATGTTGACATTGTTTGCATCACTCATGATATGTGCACCATATTTCCATAGTGGCATCATGATCTTCCATATCATGGTCACATTAGTCATATGTTTGCATTTGACCTTTTAATCACATACTTGGCACACCATCACCTTTTATTCATTATACATTGGTTTTTAATTTCAAGTGTCATACCAAAAATCAAGATTGCTTTTAACATTGCAACATGAATCTCATTCGTCCCTACATCATCCAACTCTCCATCTCCTTAATCCTATCATCTCCTTCCCTCCATCCCTTTTCCTCCATCCTTAGCATTTCATTCTCTCATCCATTTCAAAAGTGCGTCGATGTTCTTCAAACCTGTCTATCTTCTCAAGGGTGTCATCTTTCCAATCACTAAGGCATATCCCCACTAGTTCCCATTCATTTCTTGACACTGTGTTTTAATCTTCTTTGATATGTCAATTTCTTTAAGTCGTGACATTGTATCGAATAAGGGGAAAATGTAGATACCCCAAAATCGCCACCCTATTTCCAACTCATGTAATTATTCAAATAAATATTTAATCAATTATTCTTATAAACCATCACTTTTCCATGTTTCTATCATTAATTGACTAATTCTCAATCTCGTAATTAATTAAATAACTTACATCATGTTCCCATGTGGTCTGAAGTGTTCCCATGGAATTTTTTTATTATGAAAATGAATAATTTGGAATCTTTCCCTATTTTAGTGACAACTATTATTTAAAAACTTAAAATAGGTTGTGAGAAAAATAGGCATTGGAAAGAAGCACAAACTATATATTGTCTAAACTGTCATGTGACTCCTCAAATTCATTTCCCTCCTTTTTAACATTTGCCTCCAAGTTTTCCCTCCAAAGTTTAATTGGAGAATTGTTAATAATGTTGTTAATGAAAACTTAAGATGACATTTGTTTATAAAAAATATATTAATGGGGCCTTTAATTCCAAAAATAACTCCTTTAAAAGTTGAGCAATGGCTCCTAGCCAAAATAAGCTAAGAAGTTGCATAGGGATTTGCCCTTATCATTTAATTAATTACTCTCGTACTTCTTCTCTAAGGTTAATTAATTAAATAACCTTAGTCTCTCTCTAATTCCTCCTATCGTGATTGATATATTAATTAAGCAAGCTTCACTAGCATCCAATAATATTTCTCCTATTTTAAAATTCTCAAGCTTGCCCCAAGTGATTTAATAATCTCATGTGTGTGCATATCAACTCACCCACTCACTTATACATGTGTGAGCATTCAAGTACATAAACTTGAAATCCTCTCATGCTTCTGCATCATCCAAGTACCTTTCTCACACAAGAATATGAGAGATCTTCTCGCTCATGTGTAGCCACCCTACTTTTTACATTTGTGCTAACATAACCACCCTACCTCTTACACATGCAGTGCTCTCACTTGTAAGCACAACTAGCTCTTACACCCAAGGACACTTGTCAATCCCTTTCCTCCTCACTTATGAGACTTTCCATAATGCTACGCAACCAATCAATGCATCCCCTCTCATCAAATCCTAACCATCCATCAACTTTGCATCCTATCCCTCTTAGCCCTTTGTTTTCTTCACACAAAACCTATATCAAAAGTCAATTCCTTTGTCCCATAATACAATATCTTTATGTCAAATTTATGCTACCCTTTTGAGAACTTATCATACACATATGTTGTTATTATGCTAATGTGATTGAACAATCAACTTTACTACATTGTAGCCAAATATTAATATAGTGGGTAAGAGAGCATTAGGTACATCACTTCTAGTTCAATCAAGGAACAAAGAACATTTGAAGTGTAAAGATTGTGCATTTGATTCCTTGTTTTATGTTTTTTCTCTTAATTTTCTAATCTTCAATACTATTAGAGTTGTGTATTAGACATCAAAGAAATTCAAAACATGATCTTTCTCAAGAATCAATACCAACAAAGAATTAATGAATACTTTTACCTTTTGTTTTAATGTGTTCAAATCCTTGAAAGCTTACAAAATGTCTTCTTTGACCCAGACTTTTATCTTTTATTTTAATGAAAACAACCTTCTCAAGTTCATCTATAGAAATAAGGGCCATTGAGAAAAAAATTATCATGAGAAGAGATATTATGCCTATTATCAATTTAAATAAATGTTGGAGCTTTGAACAACTCCCAGAAGTGAGAATCAACGTCTAATTGAATATATTGAGGGGGTTCAATCTTAGACCAATGGTTATATCGGATCTCCTTAAAAGCATTGACATAACAATCCTACAAACTATGAATTGTTTCATAAACCATGTGCTCAAAACCCTAGTTAATTTAGGCATCCATATCCATAAACAAATCCCAATACCCAAATCAAGCTTACTTAACTCAAACCAGATTAGAGATTGCCACTACTAATATTAGGTGCTCAAATAGTCGTATCCTACCTTTCCATTCCAGCAACTCTCACACCTTACAAATTGGCATACTTGCATTTAACAACTTATGTGACTCTAAATGATAATTATAAATCACTGAAGTGCAAATCATAAGTGACATAGATCCAGTCCAACACCTTACAAATTGTTGCATTTATCAACTTATGTGACTCTAAATGATAATTATAAATCACTGAAATACAAATCGTGACATAGAGCCACTCCAAGTGGGATGCCAAAAATACGAGGGTGAGAATTAAATTAATACTTCCAAAATTGAATATTGCAAGATGTATGACACCAATCCATACAAAAGGAAAATAAAATTCAACGCCTAAAAAGACACTAAGTTTGCTTCAAATCTTTAATTGAAATAGGAAATTCAATTAATGCTAAGAGGTTTCCATCTTATTAGGAAAGAATCCATATGCCTTCTGATAATTCTTCATTCAAAAAAATATTGCTCAAGCTCTTGAAACCAACCTATGAATCCATCTACCTCAAAATTTCTCTCTTGTGCTTGAAACTACACTTGCTAAAATAAAGATTCCGTGTTTCTCTATTGGATAAGGCTTGCAATAGTTCCTCATTTATAAGGCCTCTAGCTCTTCATTCACATTCCTTCTACATTTATTGACCTTCCTTTATCCCGAAGCCAAAAGAAAAAATTCTCTATCACAGACCTCACTACTAAATGATACAGAAAGTGATTTGAAATTCGGCAAGCCATGCATAAGAAAGACAAACTGTTTAACAACTGTGCATTCTGACTATTTTTGAAGCCCAAAATCCATGCTTGCTGCTAAGAATGTTTCAATTTACTCTTACAAAATTTATGATGCTATAAACGTTGTATCCACAAGACATGGATCAAAGTTTATTTACACACTGTTGGCATTAATGTTGGTAAGTGTGCATTTATTTGGCCAGAATTCAATCAACCAGTTCTCCAGACCAAAAATTTCTAAACCTGGAATACTTGGGCTCAATTAAGCTTCGTCCAGCTATTTTCTCCTTCAATAGAGTCTCCAAGTCTTTAAAAGTAGGGTTCCTTGCCAAGCCCCCCAGTTTGGATTTTTGGCAAAGGATTCCATTCCACAAGTAGTTGATTGTGGTTTCTACAGTGCTTTTCATGTCTGTGTTTAACCTGGATGAAGTTGCATTGTAATATTTTAGAAATTCAAGGCTTGGTCTGCATTAAGAAAATAATGACCACAATTCTGATAAATTGTAGAGATCGCATAATTTACTGCCAATTTTTCTAGGACGCAAAATAGCTTTGGCAACAATGGATCCCATAAAATCTAGGCAATACCAAAACAGAATCTTATGTTATTCATTTCACCATTAGTTTTCATGCCTTGCAGTTGATTCCCAGATAGTGAAACCTTTGAACAGTCATGAATTTAGTTCCATCTATTGACTTTAAAATCTAGTTAATTCCTTTTCTATCTCAAATACATGGATATTTGAGTTCTGCAATTCCATGTTTGTATTTCAAATCCAGGTATTTTCAGAAAGATAATTATCAAGAAAATGAAATGACAACTGACGCCTAAAAAATGGCTTGGATGCTTGGAAGCTAAAAGCTGACATTGTTATGAAGCAAATGCATAAAAAATTGATTCAATTGAATTCATATTTAGTGCCAGTGGAGTATACATTTATACAATCAAATGTGATATAGAACTGAAACAATCATTGCTCACACAAGAAGCAAGCAACATTTTGAATATCATATTCAATACTGTCCTCTTTGAAACTTACAATCTTCTTACTCCATAAGACAGGATCTTGTGATCCTTTATTTTCCCGACATTTTATCATGCTATGCGACATTAACCTCTCCTACTTACGTGTTTATGAACCATTCTAAAATTCAAAGGAGTCGCTTGTACATTAACCCTAATTCCCATTTAGTTGAAATGGCTAAAGAATTTTTTCATGCAGGAAAGGAGATGGCTAAAGGATTTTTCCCTACGCAAGAAAGCAGACAGTGGAACAACCACTGAATCTGTCTGCATAAAATGCAACATAAAAAAGGCATATACAAAATTCCCATCCTTGGAAAAGTAAAAAATGTTTGTGACTTGTCCTAAATAACTGATTATCCTAAGTTCAAGGATAGATAATATATCCTTTGATAGAAGATCAAAGCCAAATTCCTCGACAAAAAAGAATTGCATAGTACAACTAGCATACGCCAGGGAAGGTGCTACAATCAGCCTTTGATCTTTTTCCTGAATCAGAAAGCATATGAACCAGCAACGCATTGATCTAACAGTACTTACCTATTATTGGGAGATTTTTCATAATAGTGGTAAATACAGATACCCGAATGCGCACCCTTTTCCACTTACTGTGCTTCAGATTAGGAAAGAGACCCAAAATGTGCTCCGCCATAAAATCATGCCTAGTTAATATTCCAACTATAGGAGGTCTCTGCAAAGTCATCATCAACTAATGATAAGATAGCAATCCAACAAAACATTTTTGAGCAAGTATCCAATTAAAATGTGCATGAAGGTTGAGCAAAAACTAGAAAGACACATACCCCAGAAGATTTGGGCACCACACAAAGATGGCGCAAGCCAACTTGTCGAAAAAGCATCAGTGCTTTTGCCAATGACATGGTTTCCACAACAGTATAAGGTGAGGTATTGGTAAATGGATGCAAATCAACAAACATTTCCTCTTCATCTGCGCTGATCTCTATTTCTTCAAGCTTGATGCCTTTCCCTGAACCAGGCTTGGCAAAGTCAACAGAAGCGAATTGCTGACTAAAATCTGCACTAGAAAATGTTTGTGATGCTAAAAACAGTTTCCTCTTCAGCAAAACAACTAAATGTGAACGTAGCACAAGGCCACATAATACAGGTGTCTCCGAGAATGGAGGCTCATCTATTACAGGAAAACCATTGTGTTTACAGCTCTTCAAGACCCGCAAAATATTGCCAACCCTTTCTATTCCAGCAAAGCTCACCAATGGGCCTTTAACAACATCACCTGCAGTTAAATGCCTCATAAAAGGCTCAGCATTTGCTTCAAGGAATGGAAGTCCCTTTAGGTGAACAATCTGGTCATAAATGCTGCTGTTAAATGCATCACCAACCGTCTTAGATATTAATAGTACCAACATGACTAGAGGAAGCATCAGTAAATTATTAGTCAATTCCAGAAGAATTACACATAATGACACTGTCATCCTCATTGAGCCACCAAGAAATGAAGCTGCACCAAGCACTGCAAAAAGCCCTTGATCCAGTTCTGTGAATGATCCCATTAACATGCCAACCAATCGACCATAAGCAGCACCAGCCAAAATCACAGGTATAAATAGACCTGATGGTACTGCAATTCCATATGTCAAAAGTCCAAGCACATACACTGCACCGAAAAACAGTAATATGGATGAGGGATGAAACTCTGTTGCTGTGCCACTACTAAAGAGATTGCGAATTGCATCATCATTTGTATTGAAAAATAAGCTTGCAAGATCATTGTAATGACCAGGTTCACACTGGAACTTCTTGAAATTTCCCGAACGACCTATTGTAGGACATGACTCCTCTAATCCTTCAGGACAAGGTATACATTTAGCAAGCCATGGTAATCCGAAGGCACAAGCAGATGTGATGATAGACATAGTGCAAGTAAGAATCAACTTCAACAAGGGACCCCTCCTGTACAGAAGAAACCCATGTCAAACAGAAGACTGATCAGACAACCAAAGAAAAATTAAGTTGTACACTTGCAACTGGAGATTAAGCCTTAAAAACTAATTAATGATAGATCAATATTGGGAAGTAAAAAGAGATGTAATTACTAATGATAAATTCAGATAATAAAACATTATTCAGACATAACATGAAGCAAAAAGCACATTTTGTTGAATCAAACTTAAAGATAAAACTGTCTGTAATCAGGAGAATGAAAACAATATCAATATAAATAGGATGTAAATTCCATACTCATTAATGAGACTATAAACCCTCAGAATCTTGTCCAAAAGATAGTTATAAAGACCCCCAAGTATGCCACCGAAAACTCCAAGAATTATCACTGGAAGTATATCACTAATGTGATAAGATATTGTCACTGAACTGACATCGAACATGATCAAGCCTCCTTTTCCAAAAAGGCCACAGTGCCCACTCTCACAATAGTCAATAAGTCCTCTCAGTACTACAGCAACCACTGCTGTTGTAAAAAATGTTCTCCAAAGAAGTGCGCTTCGCCACCTAATTAAAAAATACCATCAAATTCTTCAGTGAAACATAAAACACATCTGTGTTCCAGAAAATCTAGAACAAATCTGTCACCACATAATGAAGGAAAAAAGGGCAAACCATGATGCTGCTTCCTCAAGTGCAAAAAGAACTCCACCAACCGGTGCACGAAATGCTGCAGCAACTCCAGCAGCAGCACCACACGTAACCAAATCACGCCTATCTCTGTCATTCTTGAAATATCGCAACCATCTCCATGTCAAATGATAACGTTTTGAACCACCCTGCCCCAATAGTGATGCAATGCATGCACCAGTGTGTACCAGTGGCCCCTCCTTACCTACGTGCAGAGAAGCAGACACAGCACCAATGCTACCAAATATCTGCACATAGAAGCCACAATCAATACATTATACTTTTGAAGAGCACTATAGGATGAAAGTGTGCACCATGAAATCCAAAGAATAAGTTCAAGAAATCTGTCAGTCTATGTTGCTTTAAGGAGTGGGAGTGGAATACATATATGCCTCATAATATGCCTTCTAGCTTTAGGAGAAATGCAGGAAACTCAAACTGAAAACCCATCCCTCTACATATATTAATCTTTGTATACTTTATCATTTATTGAAAACAAATATTACAAAATTAAAATTATAAAACTTTGCACCTAGACTCCCCAATCCATAACATAAACAGAGACAAGCTAGTGAACCAAGGCTCCAATATGAAATCAGACCTGAACCAATTCTTTGTACAGAATAATAAACCTGAAGTTTAATCTTGATAGTATGTGTTGTTTGTTTTCAAAATAGAAAGCCCTCATCTAGAGAGGAGAGATTATAAATCTTTTTTTTTTTAAATTATATTCAAGGAATGACAAAGATTGTAAACTGAAAATTCTAAAGACAAAAGAAATCCTTTAGTTACACAACTCAACTCCATAAGCTTCCCTCCAAGAGGGAGATATAAAAGCTAAATGTAAGGCATCCCTTCATTTGAGAATAACCATTAAAGCAATTTCCAGGAAGAATACCAAAATTCCAAACTTCAGAAAAGTGTTAATGAAGGCAGTCATCAATATGCAATACAAAGCTAGACTAATTTCTCACCAGATATACTGTATGTCTATAGCTATTGTAAGAATTTACTACTGTGAAAAGAATTGGCTGATCAAATTTCCAGCCAAGTTCCCATATAAATGAAAAAGCAAGATTCAATCTCATTGTATTAGGCACAGAACAGAATGTATGATAAAAGTTAAGTTCCTGACAACACAATACAACCTAGAATAAAGCTACGCATAACAATGTCAATAATCTCCCTCAAAAATAATTTAACTAGGATATATATATATATATTGGTCGGTAATATTATAGATTTAATTAATATTAAAGAAAATACACTTTACATCAATACAGCTGCTATAGTTTCAAAATGCAACAAAATTTCCACCCCGCAAACCCCCAAAATCACCACCCAAACTGGTGGTTCCCACCCATTGATTACAGAATCCAACCACCAAGCCTTCATCACCTACTCGCAGACACCATAATTAAACATTTAAAAAAATGAGAATACCAAGCCTGTTACCCGATACACCATAGGCACTAATCAGAAAAGAACAATGAAAGCCCTCCCTGTGAAACCAAAATTCAGGGATACCAATGCCCATTACAAAAAGGATGCAAAATTCCCCCCCACCTATGCACCAAAAAAACCTAAACTATTCCATTCTTCCCTTCCCATACCTCGGCAGAAGCAGTACCAGCGCGGTTAGTCCTCTTTGATCTTCTCTGCCTCAGCAAAATTGGCTGTGCTTCCACCAATTCAACTAGGATAAGATATTAATCACACTTGTCTGTGTATTTCAACCATAGAATTTGGTCAATTTTGGGTAGTGCCTCCTTTCTTTCTAAAAGGAAACAATTAAAGATAGAGCTAATAATATGTAAATGCTCTCCCTCAAATATATTCAATTACAACAAGATTTCAATCTTGCTTGTCTGTGTATTCAACCATAGAATTTAGCCAGTTAGGTACATCTTATTTACTCTTCTAGTTGTATTGTCACCAATGAAGCAATAATATGCCACTTTCTCAGAGAATACATAGCATTAGGGTACTATGATTGAATCCATTAGCCAAGGTACACATACCTTCACAAACAAGGTGCTTGGAGCCAAAATAGCAGGAGCATCCACTCCATTAAGGTAAGCCTTAACTTCTGGTATACCAGACCCAGCTGCAGCTGGAGCAATGTAAGCACACAGCAATGCTGACAAGAGAGCCAAAACCAAATTAGAGCTGCCAAATACTGCAAAAGCCAGCATGTACCTGCACTAAAACGAATATCAATTTGTTATTTTTTGTGGAATAGTTCAATTTTTAAAGACATTAATACTTCAAAAAGCAGTTCGATATCAATTAGCCCTCTGCCATCTTTTCTTCTCTAATCAATTCAAGAAAGAGTAACAGTGTACAATGTGATCTGAAACATTTGTGTTAAAATAGTAAAAACTAACACAGTTGTATCCAGAAGCACTCTCAGCTTACTAACCCTGTACAATGTCAAATAGAACATCACTAGGCCATAGAGTCCATAAAAATCATAGGATCACCATCTTTTTAGTACACACCAAATGCAATACAGATATAGAAGTATCATGGTCAACTTGAAGTTACTTCACCTAGAGATTCAAATTATCATAACTAGCATTTATAATCAGTTCATCCATCTAATGGGAACTCTGTATCCTCCACGGATGTTAAAGAACACATCCAATTAGATGGTGTTAAAATTAACTAGCATATAGAACCTGTTAATCCAACAGACCAGTTGAATGGCATAATTCTGCATCTTCATTTTAGGTCATGATATTAGCAATTACATGTTCATGTTACGAAGTTACTGCATGTACATTTTAGGTGAAGATACAAACCATCATTTAAGTTCTGTACCTAAAGCCGTAGAAAGCCCAATCCCAGTAGAAATGCAGTAACACATAATAAAACAAGAAACCTATAGACATTGTAATTTCCAGTTCAAGTGGGCCATTGGATCCGAGCATACAAATCTGCAATTTATTGGTTAAACTTAATAGATCGACAGGCTGCCAGACTACAACCATACCTTTTCTCAAGCATATAGTTGGAGGTGATCACAAATTTCATCCCAGCTATGTTCTCAACTGCTAAATTGTTGAAAAACCCAACTAGCCCGGTGAAAACGCCAATCAGAAAGGCCAGAGTCCACTTGAGGACAATGTACTGAAAGATTTGAACCCGCGACCTACTCCTCCAATCATGCTTAAACAGATCATTCTCAATAATCCTGCACGCAACCAAAAACATAAGGTTAGAAAACAAAACAAAAAACCATTATCTAACTTTTAAGATCCACCAAGCCTATGTATGATAAACATACTCTGCAAGTAATGTAAAATAAATTCAAATTAGGCATGAAAATATCATTCTCAATAATCATGCGCATACAGAATAAGAAAAATTTACAAAACGACGCAAGAAAAAAAACCCAAATTCTGAGTTTTAAGATCCGCGAAGTCCAAATATGACAAACAGCTTTGCAAATAACCTAAAACAAAGGAAACTGTCGGAAAAATATTAATTCCAAACGAGCTAACATCTGAGATCTAAAATATTATGCAGAGGATAACATTTTAGAAAACAGAGCATAATGATTTATTCGCTTTTGGGTTCAAATATCAAACGAACCCAATACATGATAAAGGAAAAGAAAAATTGGGCGTGGGTTAACGAGACGACATACTCATAATCCAAGCTCTCCACAGGAGAAACATTAGCACCAACAATTGCTAGCTGTGATGTGCCCTCAATCATAGACCCTCTGAATGTTCCTCTTCTCTTAAGCAGAGGTGCATGCAAATCATTTTCCACATGCCTTACTTCCTCACACTCAATATCTCTGAACTCCTCTCCATCTTCAATTACACGGCCCATATCTGTCAACAAACCCAAATCCTACTTTCATACACATAAAATTCCAGACACTATCAACCCATTTAAATTCTCCTTACATACACGAGGCCTAATATTGCTGGCATGCAGGAGCAGAGGAGTTCACTGATTTTATTGGCTAATAATTCAACCCTGAAGACAATATAAGTACACCCAAAAACTCGGATGTTTACTAAAATAAGTAAAGAAAAACTTAAGTATCATTTCGAACTGATTCTTCGGAAGCAAGAAAGAGGGCACCATGTAGAACCATCAAATTTGCATGGCGCATGCATCTAAGAATAGTAGCATACTGCGCAGAATGTCTCGCTGAAAAGCTACAAAAAAAAAGGTCTGAACTCATCCATACGGAGCGCAAATCGCCAAAGACAAAAAATTAAAAAAAAAGGGCCCCCTCTATTTTTAGGCCTTTTCTTATTTCATGCATTGCTGCACTAAATCTTCTAGGATAAGATTGTTTAAATACCAAACCAAATGTCTGGGCGTTTCATCCGCCACTTGTTCTAGCAGTTGGGTGTCTGTCAGTCGGCCTACATGGCGATCTCTGAATTGATAATTCCCTGAATCGAGAACACTTATTAGGTGGGTATGTTTTCATCTATGGTTTTTCAAAGTTTGGGGTTACTTTGAGGGTTGCTGGTCGCATTATTGCGTGTAATTTTCACACGGTTTTATTTCGGCGAGTCTCCCATTAATCATAGAACTGTTTGGGCCATTCCAGTGGGTGGGCGATCTGGTTTGGCAGTTTCTTTTATCTGTTGAAGAAGTTGTTATTGTTTTACAACTCGTTACCTTCGATAAGGGTTGTTGCCTGACAACAGAACTGAGCCTTACAATCTATTGTTATTGTTTTACAACTTGTTTCCTTCGATAAGGGTTGTTGCCTGACAACAGAACTGAGCCTTACAATCTAAGAAAAACTGATAAATGGGTTTCAAAACACATGGTTTTGGGAAATTGAAGGAGTCAGTGTAGTCTGATCAAACAGTGTGTATCTGGCTTTCATTTTTAACTTGGTGCAGATCTGGCATCCAGGGTCGTCTTCTATTTTGACTGTGTTTGGAGTTAGAGAGTTCATCACATACCAGAATTCTCAAAGAAATATTTCTCTCTCCTTGAAAATCACTGTTTGAAAACTTTAGTTGACGCCAATGGAAAAAAAAATTCAAATAACCACATGCATCATGTTGATCTAATAAGATCTGTTATTTATTTAAAAATAATTGTCCCCATAAGATACTTTGACTAGATGATATTTGCCAATATAAAATAAAACCCTTCCAAAATTGCATCTCTATTCAAGTTATTTATAAATTTAAGAGTGTTATTATAAAATAACTTCTTATAGAGTCTCTAAGATTTTGTGTTACTTTTTTAAATTTAAGAAATTATTATTATTTTTTAGAGTATAAGGTTTTATAATAGGGTAGGAATCATAACACACCCTGAACATATAATGGGTAATTAATGAAATAAATTGAATATAAAATTTAGATATGTATCAAGGTGGGGTTGAGAATGAAATAATTGGATTGAATTAAACAAGATAAAAAAAAATAGATATGTGGTAAAATGAAATTGAAAGGTAAGGTATGTTTTAAATTCAATTCAATATTGATTTTTGATTGATTAGATATTTATAAAATAAATAAATGATTAGGTTAATAATAATTTTAAGAAATATTAATCTTATTGAGAATCTTTTTAAATTACTACAAATTTGTTAAAAAATGTTGACAACTCTTGACAAAAAAATAGAAAAATATATTAATTAGAATGATGAATCCTTCCTTTAAAAAAAACTAAGTTCTTATAGAAAAGAAGGGTCTCTAGTGATTGATTAGTTTAAGTCTTTAGACGTAGTGCTTATGTTTATAATTCCTTAATTATTTAATATTTTAAATAACACATTGAGGCCCTCCTCATCCATGCTAACTCCATGTGGCACCTTGAGGCCCCATCTGCGGATTGGAATAAATATTTTACCTCTGTCTAGACTAGACCTATTGAACCCAAGATCATTTGTTTCCTATGGCGCCTTCTTCTTCATAAACTCCCTTTCAAAAACCCTGGGGGGGAACCTAATTTATGCAATGTATGCAAATAACTTAAATCTGTTTTGCATGTTTTCTTTGAATGCCTCTTTGCTACTAAAATTTGGAAGATGTTTGGCCTCACATACAAATCTCATTTTGATAGTCTTAATGTCATATGTGGGAGCATTAATGGTAGCAAATTTTGCAATGTCTTTTGGTCTATTTTGTCTTCTATTATATTGTGGGTTATTTGGAAGGCTCGCAATAATGATGTTTTGGCAAGGAAGAGCAGGAATCTTACTGAGTCTCTAAGGAGACTCATCTACTCCAATGTTTTCGTGCAAGTAACAACTGTAATAAAGATGAAGCAGAGTAAGTTCCTCCAGGTTCTGAGGGAAGGTGAGACCACAATCAACAAAAAGGACATAGCACATGGTCATACAACCATGAAACCGGGACCTTAGTTTGAAAGTAAGCTCGCAGAATTTATTGATAAGGTGAAATAGTCTAGCATACCTACAGGTGACAGGGTAGCAGAGAACACAACAAACTTCCCAACCTATGGGATCATTGGATACAATGTTGTATCCCCAGATTCCAATGAATCTGATAATGATCATGATGTTCCTTCTGATTAGGATAGTTGCTAGTGTTTATAGCTAGTTCTTTCTTCTAAGATACTCTCAGCGATGATGGTAACTCTAATATTTTGAGCCTCTTTTTGATATGGTTGTGGTTGTACCCAGCCCCCATGTAACTACTTTGATATGACTTATACTCTGTTATAATCGATGTAACTTTTTGACCCACTGATATGCAATAGAAAAAATAATATTTTAAATTGGTCCTAAACTTTTCTTCACCACCATTGATTTTATTTATAATCTAATATTTGAGTTCTATTTTGGGCCCATGGATATTTGGAGGTACATTTTGGCCAACAAAATTTAACCCTAGACTTAATATTATAAATTTTCAATGACCCATTATACAATTTTGGACTCAATGGGTATTAGATCTCCATGGGTACATTTAACCCATTGAATACAACCTTATCCATTGTATTAAAAATTAAATTAATGGTGGTGATTAAAATTTAATGATATGGCTCTAAAGTTACTAATAATTATATAATATTAATGGAAAATATAATTTTGTGAAAATGTTGCCATTTAGGTTGCCTTGTAGCTTGTATTATTAGCCAACTTTTGAACCCACAATTTCAACTATTAGCCAATTGAAAAATATTAGTCACTAAAAAAAATCATTAGATTAGAACCCCATGACAATTAAGGCTTGAGAAGAATAAGGACCTATACTAGGACTACACCTCCTATTTGATCCAATTAGTGTGATTTTTTCTTAATGATATACTTTTATTTATTACAAAAATGATTATTTATTATCTACAAAAATTATTTTCCAATTGTATATTTATATAAGACAAATAGTGTGTTGTAAAATAGCAACACTGGAAAATATATGTTATTAAACAGATTCTGCTCTGATATATGTGAAATGTCAAGAAATTCTGATAGCTTCTGTGGGGGTAGGGTTTCGCCTCCACATGCTTGAATCGATCCTAGATGGCATATTGTGCAAAATAGAAAGGCAAGGAGGGTCGCTAATGTTCTGGCTAGGGAAGGCAGGAGGGGCAACAGACGACCAGAAGATGTCAAGCTTTCACAAATATGGGTTGTGCCCATTACTTCTCAAATTCCAAAATTCACTTCTAGTGTGAATTGTATTGCATTAGTGGTGCACGAGCACCTAGGAAGGGCTAATAGTAGACCTAGGGTTCCTAAATTGTTTTTGGCTTGTAGTGGTCCTAGCCAAACCACTAGTGCAATAAGGGTACTAGATGAGCCCTAGTGTGTGGTGTGTTAGATTAGGATACCTTAATAGGTCCTTAGTGACCTTATTTGCAAGCAGTGTCCACATTAGGTCAAATAGGGTGTTTTGTGCATTGTGGTGTCAAATTGGACAAGTAAGGGACTTGAGGTCCTATTTCAAGAATCAAACACCTTAGATACGCATTTGGTTAAGTTTGGTGGACTTATAACCAAGTTTGGATAGAAAATCCAAAAAAATGTAAAAGTTGTCAATGTTGTCATTGACAACATTTGTTGCATAATTGCAACTTCGAACAATGGGTTTCATAACTGTTTGAAACTGTTGAGTTTGTGTCTTGGTCAACTACTTAAGGTTATCCTCAACCTTTTGAAAGGGTTGGCTTAATTTTGTTAGTGTGTGTACGGATTGGATAAGTGAAAGAACAGTTACAGTTTCTTGTTTTCTGAGCATTTGGTGTTTTAATGGATTGAATCCCTTAATGTGATCCATGGAAGTAGAGTAGTTTTTTTTAAGATTCTGTGTGGTGTTGGATTTTCATTTTGTGAGCTTTTAGTTAGTTTTGTAATTTATTTTGTTTTATGTCCAGTCGTTGGTCTGAACCAGGCAACTGGTAAAGATGGAGTCATAGGTCCTCTTCCCACTGCGGAATCTCTATGGGCCTTTGGGATTAGGGAGATGACTCCTTTTATATATTGTACAGTGAAGGAGGCACCCTGGAAAGTAAGCAAGCAATTTTTAAGGTGATGCCCTAGGTGAGCCAGAGTTGTATGGCTAGGGATCACAATGAGTTGCAGAGCTATTGAGGTGGATTAAAGGCATTGTTAGCTTCAATCAGAGCTTGAAGAGAGGTAGAAATATGTGCTTTGAAGTCCCAAATTCAATTGGAAGTGCTGGTGAGTGAATTTTGGTGGTGGAAACAAGGATTCTGTCAAACAGGCTTTGAATGCCTTGAAACCCTGAATTTTAGGCTTGTTTGTAGGCAATACTGTACGGATAGTTTGGAAGCCCAAGACCTTGAAAATCTTGTAGGTATCTGAAAAGGGTGTCGGGATCAAGTATTAGATTTTCACCTTATTAAGGACTTTTTCAAGTTAATTGAGAAATTCGCCAAAATAGGCCTAATTGCTTGTAGCCCTGTTTAGGGAGCAATTAGTGTGTTTCTTGGAACTTGATTAGGGTTCCAATGAAAAATGTGTTTGTAAGCATTGAATAGGATCTAAGTGACATCCTAGAATCCTATCTCTCTTTGTGGAGTGGTTATTGAACATGTTGGATCAAATAGTGTAGATGGAGCAAGAAGGGATAATGAGAGCCTTGGAGGAGTTGTGTTGAGTTGTTGTTCTACTTGATTGGTGTTCACAAGTTGAAAGGAGAAGGATCTTGAGCAGAGATCCCTTAGGAGAATAGGGTCAGTCAAGAACCCTAATAGGTCAGAGGAATGCCCTAATGATACCCTAGGAGAAGATAGGGTTAGAGAAAGACTTGTGTTACATCAAATTGGTATCAAAGCAAGTTAAAGACTTGGGAAGTCAGTTTATGTATGCAGCTACTAGTGAATTAGTAGGAGAGTCAATCATGGTGACAAATGTAGAGCTATCTAAAGAAGTGGATGAGCAAAAGGAGAAGAATAGATTCCTTGAAGAAGCCTTGGAAGGGATGAATATAAGGCTAAAAGAAGTTGCTAGTGTAGCAGCTACAAGAAAAGAAGTTGAAAGTAGTGATAGGGGTAAAAAGATAGCTGGGGAAGACCTTATTCCTGAACCAAACCCTGTCTTGAATGAAGAGCCCTTCCTAAAAGCCATAAAATCCCTAGGAGGAAAGGCATTGGAAGGTATACCACTATTTAGTGGAAAGATGGACATTGAAGCAGTGATGGATTGGATTGAAGGAATGGAGAACCATTTCGAGTGTGAAGGGGTAACTGAAGCACAAAAGCTCAAGGTGGCCAAATCAAGACTCAAAGGGTCAGCCCTAACATGGTGGAAATACCTTCAAGATGAGAGGGTTAGATTGGCTAAGCAACCCATAGCCAATTGGAATTCAATGGTAACCAAGCTAAAGGATAATTATCTTCTAGAGGACTATGAGATTCAACTCCATAGGAAAAGACAGAATTTGAAGCAAAAAGACTTAGATGTGGCCTCATATACAGAGGAATTCCAAAGATTGTGTCTTAGATCCAAGCAACAAGAAGAGGAATCAATCAAAGTTGCTAGGTACTTGGGTGGATTGAAATGGAACATCCAAGAAGAAATCAGGTTGTGGACACCAACTATAGTTTAGAGGTGTCACCAACTAGCCCTAAGAGTGGGGAAAATAACAAGAAGAAAGGTGACTCTAACTTCAAGAAAAAAGGTAGAGGAAGAGACCAAAGAGTTCAAAGAGGAGGCTATCAAGGCAGAGGTAGTGATCAAAGGACACAAGGTGAGAACAAACTAACAGAGCATAATACTGAAAGCACTCCAAGAGGGGGCTATAACAGAGGCAGGGGTAATCAAGGAGGTCCTAGCAGAGGCAAAGGAGGTAGAAGTAACTCATACTTTGCAAGTATGAAGTGTTACAACTGTGATCAATTAGGCCATCCAGCATATAGATGCCCTGACAAGCTGACTACTTCTAATCATGATAAGAGAGTGGCTTATGCCCATGAAGACACTTCAAGTGTCAAGGCTCCTAAGATAGACCATCTAGATTCAGATATGGGTGATAACCTCATGTTTAGGAGGGTGTTGATAAGGAAGCCAGTTAAAGATGAACCCAAGCATAGGAGGGCTTTGTTTAGGATAAGATGCAAGATCCTTGGCAAAGTTTGTAAGGTGATTGTGGATTTTGGTCCCACAGACAATATCATTTCAGAGGAGGTGGTCAACAAAATCAAGTTGACCTAAGTACCCCATGTGAATCCCTATAAGGTAACATGGTTCAACAAAGGCCAAAGTGTATTGGTGAATGAGCCGACATGGGTTGAATTCTCTGTAGCAGGGTATAAGGACAAACTCTTGTGTGACATCCTACCAATGGATGCTTGTCATTTGTTGTTAGGAAGACCTTGGAAATTTGACAATGGGGTAGTATATAATGGTAAGGAGAATTCTGTCACATTCAAGAAAGGAGGCAGAACTTTCAAGATTCAGTCTTTGCTAGAAGAGGAAGAACCACAATCCAAGACTCCTAATATCATGTTGTGTAGTGGAAAGGAGTTTGTGAGGGATCTCAAGGGTGATGAGAATGAAGGGTATGCCATTGTTCTAAGACCTAAGGAGGAAGAAAAGCCAATCAAGGAGCCATTACCATCATAGATACAAGAATTTCTTGATAAGTATAAAGACATAGTGGGTGATGGCACTCCTACTACCTTACCTCCTAGAAGAGTAATAAGTCATCAGATAGACTTTGTCCCTGGTGCATCTTTTCCTAATAGGGTAGCATACAAACTAACCCCTGATCAGAGCTTGGAAGTGGCAAGGCAAGTGCAAAAACTCTTAGATCAAGGCTTTATCAAAAAGAGTATAATCCCATGTGCAGTCCCGATTGTGTTGGCATCCAAGAAGGGAGGAAAATGGAGACTTTTCACAGATTCAAGGGCTATAAACAAAATTACAATAAGGTACAGATTTCCCATACCAAGGATTGAGGATCTCATGGATTGTCTTGGAGGGGCAATGTACTTCACTAAACTAGATTTGAAAATTGGTTATGACCAAATCAGGGTGAAAGAAGGGGATGAATGGAAAATGACATTCAAGACCATAGATGGATTATATGAATGGTTTGTGATGCCATTTGACCTCACAAATGCTCCGAGCACATTCATGAGGCTCATGAATGAAGTTCTCAAGGACTTCACAGGGAAGTTTGTAGTTGTATATCTTGATGATTAACTAATATTTAGCAAGACAAAGGAGGAGCATATCAATCATGTAGAGGCTGTGTTGTAGAGATTACATGAAGAGAAGCTGGTTATCAATCTTGAAAAATGTGATTTCTTCAAGCAAGAACTAGTATACTTGGGCTTTGTAGTGTCCAAAGGATCTTTGAAGATGGATCGAGACAAAGTGGCAGCTATCCTAAATTGGCCACCACCTACCACAACAACTGAGGTAAGAGGTTTCCATGGGTTAGCCCAATTCTATAGGAAATTTATCAGGAACTTTAGTGGTATTTGTGCTCCTTTATTAGATACCACTAAGGGTGGAGTCAAAACTAAGTTTAGGTGGACCTTAGAAGTAGAAAAAGCATTTGAGTTGTTGAAGAAACAAGTAGCCACTCAACCTATCCTACAATTGTCAAGCTTTGAGAAATTGTTTACTATTGAGTGTGATGCAAGTGGGATGGCAGTAGGGGGTGTATTGAGTCAAGAAGGTAGGCCAGTAGCCTTCTTTAGTGAGAAATAAAATGAAGCTAAGAAGAAATACTCTTCTTATGACCTAGAACTGTATGCCTTAGTTCAGTCCCTTAGAAAGTGGAGCCATTATCTATTTCCCAAAGAATTTGTTGTGTTTACTGACAACCAAGCCCTTAGTTACATCAATATTCAGGATAAACTAAGCAATAGACATCTGAAATGGATGGAATATTTGCAAGCATTCACATTTACAATTAAGCATAAGAAAGGGCAATTGAACAAGGTTGTAGATGCACTGAGCATGAGATTGTTGGCAGTCCAAGAAATTCAGTTGAATAGCATTGGAATTGATAGTTTCAGAGATCTCTACCAAGCAGATGAAGAATTTGGTGAAGCATACAAGGTGTGTGTTGATTTTCAGAATCATTTTCATAGAAAATTTTCTAATTTTACTTTGCAAAATGGATTTTTATTTTAAGGCAATCAGTTGTGTGTGCCAAGAGGTTCCATTAGAGATAATCTCATACAGGAGAAACACAATGGGTGTTTGACTGGTCACTTTGGTATGAACAAAACCTTGGAGCTGGTGCAAAGGTTCTACTATTGGCCAAAGTTGGTAAGAGATGTTACTAGATATGTTGAGAAGTGTGTTATATGCATGAAAGCAAAAGGAGGAATAAGTAATGCAGGTTTATATCAACCTTTACCAGTCCCTAATAGGCCATGGGAGTGTGTGAGCATGGACTTCATAGTAGGTCTACCCAAGACAAAGCAAGGATATGACAACATTTATGTAGTGGTTGATAGATTTAGTAAGATGGGTCATTTCATACCCTACAAGACTACCCATGATGCTAGCCATATAGCATATTTGTTCTTTAAAGATATTGTGAGAATTCATGGCTTACCCCTAAGTATTGCTTCAGATAGGGATGTGAAATTTATGAGCCATTTCTGGAAAACCTTGTGGAATAGATTGGGAACCAACTTGTCTTTTGGTTCATCTTACCACCCTTGGAATGATGGCCAAACTAAGGTGGTAAATAGAGTTTTGTGTAACCTATTGAGGTGCCTAACTAAGGAGTATGGTCAGACATGGGATGTGGTCATTTCCCAAGCAGAGTATGCATACAATGACAATAAGAACAGAATGACAGGGAGAAGCCCATTTGAGATAGTTTATGGGATGCACCCAAGGGGTGTGTGTGATCTTAGGGATCTTGGAGGCATGGAGTATAGGAGTGGGCATGCTGAGGACTTCACCCAAACCATGAAGGAGATACAAGAACAAGTCAAGAAGAAAATCCAAGACAGTCAACAAAAGTTGAAGGCCAAAGTTGATGAAAAGAGGAGAGACATTTAGTTTGAGGTAAGTGACTATGTGATGATTCATTTGAACAAATCTAGGTTACAGAAAGGTGTCCCTACTAAAATTTAGATGAAGAGGGTGGGACCTTGCAAGATCATAGCCAAATATGGGGCTACTGCATACAAAATAGACTTACCATCTGATTTGAGCATATCTCTAGTGTTCAACGTACAAGAATTAACCCAGTTCAAAGGGTAGATAGATCAGCATGGTCAAAGTAGTCAAGGGATCAGTGGTGATGTTGAGGCTACTGTATTACCTCCCAAGCCACAGTTGGAAGCTGACAGAGTTCTAGATTTAAGAGTCAAGAAGACTATAAGGTACAAGGTTTACATGGAACACCTTATCAAGTGGAAGGATAGGCCAGAATCAGAGGCCTCATGGATTGCAGAAGCAAACTTCTAGAAGGTGGGCATCTCAGAAGACATATTGTCCACAGGAGTGACATAACTTTCCCTTGTGGGGAGTGTGGTGCAGGAGCACCTAGGAAGGGCTCATAGTAGACCTAGGGTTCCTAAATTTTTTTTGGCTTGTATTGGTCCTAGCCAAACCACTAGTTTAATAAGGGGACTAGATGAGTCCTAGTGTGTGGTGTGTTAGATTAGGATACCTTAATAGGTCCTTAGTGACTTTATTTGCAAGCAGTGTCCACATTAGGTCAAATAGGGTGTTTTGTGCATTGTCGTGTCAAATTGGACAAGTAAGGTAATTGAGGTCCTATTTCAAGATTCAAACACCTTAGATAGGCATTTGGTTAAGTTTGGTGGACTTATGACCAAGGTTGGATAGAAAATCCAAAAAATGTAAAAGTTGTCAATGTTGTCATTGACAACAGTGACAACATTTGTTGCATAATTGCAACTTCGAGGAATGGGTTTTGTAACTGTGAAACCATTGAGTTTGTGTCTTGGTCAACTACTTAAGGCTATCCTTGACCTTTTGAAAGGGTTGGCTTAATTTTTTCAGTGTGTGTACGGACTGGATAAGTGAAAGAACAGTTATAGTTTCTTGTTTTCTGAGCATTTGGTGTTTTAATGGATTGAATCCCTTATTGTGATCCATGGAAGTGTTAGATTAGTTGTTTTTAAGATTTTGTGCGGTGTTATAATTTCATTTTGTGAGCTTTTAGTTAGTTTTGTAATTTATTTTGTTTTTTGTCCAGTTGCTGGTCTGAACCAGGAAACTATTAAAGATGGAGTCATAGGCCCTCTTCCCACAGTGGAATCTACATGGGCCTTTGGGATTAGGGAGATGACTCCTTGTACATATTGTACAGTGAAGGAGGGGCCCTGGAAAGAAAGCAAGCAATTTTTAAGGTGATTCCCTAGACGAGCCAGAGTTGCATGGCTAGGGATCACAGTGAGTTGCAGAGCTATTATGGTGGATTGAAGGCATTGTTAGCTTCAATCAGAGCTTGAAGAGAGGTATACATATGTGATTTGAAGTTACAAATTCAATGGGAAGTTTTGGTGAATGATTTTTGGTGGTGGAAATAAGGATTCTATCATATATGCTTTAAAATGCCTTGAAACCCTGAATTTTAGGCTTGTTTGTAGGCAATACTGTACGGATAGTTTGCAAGCCCAAGACCTTGAAAATCTTGTAGGTCTCTGAAAATGGCTTCAGGATAAAGTATTATATTTTCACCTTATTAAGGACTTTTTCAAGTTAATTGAGAAATTATCCAAAATTGGCCTAATTGATTGTAGCCCTGTTTAGGGAGCAATTAGTGTGTTTCTTGGAACTCGATTATGGTTCCAATGCAAAATGTGTTTGCAGGAATTGAATAGGATCTAAGTGTCATCATAGAAGCCTATCTCTCTTTTTGGAGTGGTAATTGAACATGTTGGATCAAATAGTGTAGATGGAGCAAGAAGGGCTAATGAGAGCCTTGGAGGAGTTGTATTGAGTTGTTTTTCTACTTGATTGGTGTTCACAAGTTGAAAGGAGAAGGATCTTGAGTAGAGATCCCTTAGGAGAATAGGGTCAGTCAAAAACCCTAATAGGTCAGAGGAGTGGCCTAATAATACCCTAGGAGAAGATAGAGTTAGAGAAAGACTTATGTTACATCAATTAGGGAGAAGGATCCCCTCCCCCACTCCTTTACTAGAACATATTTGGTTTGATTTTTCGGCATCACAAATATTTTTCTAGAACAAATTCCTACCACTCTAGGAAATGCCCAGGAGATTCGACAAAAGAATACGACAACCTTTGTTTATGATTTTTCAGAAGGGAATATTTTATAATAAGAATAGGTATATCTCTAATTCTGGTGGAGATATTGGATACAACAAACCCAAATATGCCTTCAATCACCAAGCAAAGAAAAAAAACAAGTTTGTAAAGCCCCCAACATGATTTTTTCATAAAGAGTCTAGATATGTGAACCCTAAACCTCTTGAGTGCAGAGAAGAACCCAAAGAAGTGGTTATCAAAAATGTTTTCAAAAAGGGTTTACGAGATCATTGTAAAAAGAATGGCCTTTTTGCTAACTGGTGTGGAAATAGGCGGTTAATTGAAAGCATTGCTAGTTGGTGGCAGTAGACATATGAGGGTGAGGTAAGTATTTATATCCTTCCTGATAATTTTATGTTTATTGATTGCAAAAATGAAGCCCTAAAATTAGATTTATTATATGGTAATCCTATTTTTTTACAAAGGATATAACTTCAAATTCATAGAATGACAACCCAATTTTGATCCTAGCCAACACAAATTTAATAAAATGTCAAAATGGGTCAAACTAATTAATTTACCAATAGAATTGATGCATAGTTAGATCTTAATGAGAATAGGAGAAGAATTGGGAGGCTTTGTCAAGTTGGAAGAAAACTTATTTTTTTCCTCGGATGTCAACATTTTAGTAGATGTTGATATTGACCTTATTAAACCAAAATCTTTAAAATTAATCATGGAAAATGAAACTTATTGCATAAAATATGAATACTATCAAGGGGTTGTTTATGACAATATTGCTACTAGATCAATTAGCCCATCTCAAAACAAGGTTAAGGATAACATAATCGCACCTCCTAAAAAGATTGAAGGAAATATTATTCGGTTCAATGAAGAAATTGGAGGATTCATTGTCGAAAACCAATATGAGAAGTCAATTTGTAGTGTCCCTTATCGATCTAAAGAAGAGCTGAAAGAAACACTATTAAACAATAATACAATCTTAGATGAGATGATGACAAAGGATATCTCATGCCAAGAAGAGTTCATGATCCAAATGGAAATCAATGACAAGGCATTAGAATTTATTTCCCCCCAGAGGAGATAAATAACCTAAGTAAAACTATGGAAGGAATGGAGGAAGGTGAGATTAGAAAGAATGAGGAGGAAGCTCCTTTGGCCCCCGAATTGGAATCCATATATGAAATGATAGGCATCATATGTCCAAGGGTTAGGAGGCAGAAAATAACTGAATTAGTTGGATAAGATATGGATGCAAAAGGATTAGCAACAAACTTTATAGATCTTGATGATAAGGAACTAGAAGAAAATGCAACCTTCTTTGGAATAGAGGAATTAGATCCACATTTAGAGACAAACATTAAAATCCTTGAGAAGCTAGGATTAGCCCTTAGTTGTCTTGACAAAAATAACCTTCACTATGGAAAATTCCCCAAAAAGAGAGGTAGGAAATGTAATACTGAATTTCTTAACAAGTCAGGCGTAGCAAAAGATCAAATAAAACTAACTTCTATTTATTATGCAGGTAAGGAGAAGGACCTTCCCAAGGACATATGAAGGTTGTTACCTAGAATGTTAGGGGCATAAATGCCCCTAACAAAAAGTGCCTATTAACAAAAAGTGCCTATTAAAGCACTATCTGACAACATTCTAATATGAAATAATATTATTACAAGAAACCAAATTGAATGATGAGGAAGGAATCAATCGAAGTAAGAAGCTACAAATATGGAGAATCCATGCTAAGTCTACAGAGGGTGCCTCTGGAGGTTTGGAAGTTATTTGGGACCCTAGAAAGGTTACATATGAGAATGTAATCAACAACAAAAATTGGCAAGGTGGATGGGTCAACAACATAAGAAACAAGCTAAGATATTTCCTCATCAATTTTTATGGCCCAACACCAACTCCGAAGAAGAAAGAGTTTTGGATGGAAATCACTGTCTATTTGAGCAATAATCTGAATATAGATTAAATAATTGGGGGAGATTTTAATGCAGTCTTAAATAATTATGATAAAAAGGCGACTCTTCTATGGAGTCCAAGCTAAAAAATATTTCAGGGAATGGACCCAAAAACCCAACTTAATGGAAATTGTTACCAACAACGGAAACTACACATGGAACAATAGAAAAACCGTATTCAACAACATCGCAGAGAAACTAGAGAGATTTTTCTTCAGGGTGAAATTTAGGATCATTCCCAAACATTTTAAAAGCATAAATTCTATCAAATGGTGGGTTTAATCACTTCCCTATAGAATTTGAGATCGAGGAAGAACTGAAACCTAGGAATTGCCCCTTGAAGTTTGAAAAGATGTGGTTGCAAGATCCAAAAATTTTAGGTTTGGTTGAGAAATGGTGGAAGGATGAACTGATTATGAGATCCAAGATGTTTTGTTTCAATACAAAGCTTAAAATAATTAAACAAAGAATCCTTAAGTTGAATGAGGATCATTTCAAACATATCTTCAAAGAGAAAGAACCAGTCGAGGAAGAAATTGACAACTTAAATCAAGAAGTAAATAGTTTAGGCACAAATCAAAATAGATACCTTAAAGAGAAATAACTTTTAATTAAATATGAGGACTTACTTTCCAAAGAAGAGATATACTAGAAGAAAAAGTCTAGAGAATTATGAATGACGAAAGGGGACAGAAATTCAAAATTCTTCCATAACAATACTGTAATATATAAAAATAATGTTATGATGTTATTCACCAAAATGTAAGATATAAAAATAATGTTATGATATGATATGATGATATGATGATGTGTAATATGTATAAATGTATGGTGTGGTGTAATTGGATAGATGGGGAAGGTAAGATTCTTCTTTTAGCCCAAAATTCACAAAGGAAAGATCCAAGTTGATTAACCACAAGCAATGGTCAATGCACAAATGAATCAACCAATTGGAAATAAGAAGAAAGAGGAAAACCTTATATTATCGTTTAATAAATTTTAATTGATTAAAACCTTAATTGAAATGAATTCAAGACAATTACTAACCTCAAAGTATAGTAGATCTGGAAATTGCTATTTTCTGGTGTCTGTACTAAGTTTTGGGAAATTCTGCAACCAGATCTACAATAGAAACACAGAGATGGAGAAAACCGATAAATATTTTCCTTTTCTGAGAAAGGTCGACCTTGACCCAAATGTGGGGGCACAATTGTACCCCAAAATGTTGACCTTGACCTGCACTACTCCGACGAAAATTCTGTTCGCGGATCCCAAAAATTGACCGAAAAGGGTATCCAAATCTGCTCTATAATTTGTTGTCCTATACCTGTACCTGCAAGAAAAATGGTTTTGTTTGTTGGGGGGAGGGGTTTGCCTTGGTCAAACCATAGTTTTGGAATTAACCTTATAATAGAATTGAAATTGCAGAGATAAACAAAGTAAATAAACAAATTCACCTTGCTTGTATAGAAACCCTTGTGGAGGATTCGAATCCTTGGATCCACAAGCATGGATGCTCCAAATGGATGTAGAATTTAGAATGTAGGATGTCTCAAATAAATTGTATTTAGATATTGAACACCAATATTGAATGGATCTTGGAATAGGAAGAAGCTTGCATGGATGTGGATGGAGAAATCTTCAACAAGAGAGCTCCATAGAGCTTTGAATTCTTCAATGGCTACCAATGGATCTCCTTGATGAATTGAATGCTAGAATGTTCTTTAATGTAGATGATTCCTTCAATAGATTATGAATATATTTTGGATGGATGAAATTTCTTCTTGCGTCTTAGATGCTTCAAGTCTTGCTTCTTATCTTGTCTTAGAGAAAATGAGAGGAGAAAGGCTTCCTTATATATAAGTCTAGGGCACAATCTTCTAGAGAGGCCGACATAGGAGAATTAAATTCTAATTAGGCCTATACCCCTAGAAGTGGACCTATATTAAATACAATTTTAAGATTCATTATTTTAGAGACCGAAACAGCCGACCCGGAAGTGAGAATTAAATATTTTCAAGCCCCGACGTCCGAAAATCCTAGAAACTTGATATTTGGACCCTAGGTCAGGGTCAAGGTCAACTCTGACCTAGGTTAGGTTTGAGTTCAACCTTGACCTAGGTTAGGTTTGAGGTTGACCTTGACCCAAAAGGTAGACCTTGACCCTGAGGTCAAGAACCTCTAATTTACAGAGCAGGATGCTAGAAACAGGTCGGAGAGAAGTGGAAAATGGGGCAGAACAAGGGAAAAGCTAGATCCAAGTCAAAGACCCATTAAAGGCATTTGAAATGAACCCAAAACATTTACTCGGAGGGCTAAACCAGTCCAAAATGGACTCAATGCAAACTCGGAGGGCTAACATTTAGCAAGAGTATGGACTCAATGCAAACTCATGGTAAAAGAGTTCATAAAGAAAAGATGATCTTATTGAAATCAAAGGGACAAAGAAATCCTTAAGCCCCCAGGGACTCAAGTATTTGTCAACCCCAAGATTACAATAAGAGAGACATCATCAGTTAAAGGAAAAGAGAGAGAGGGTGTGATTACCTCGCCCAATGAGAACCTATGTCCCATTGTGAATCACACAAGGAAACAATGCAATTGGAAAGATGGAGTTGAACTTCCTAGTGAATGTGGCTACTCACTAGTCAAACCATCAAGGATTTACCCTTAGGAATATTCTATTCCAAAATAGAAAATCCAAAACATAGAGAGATCCATTCTTAAGGACACCTTCCAACCTTAAGGGATCAAAACATTGTAAATTGAAACTAGAGGGATCAAGAGATCATATAAGGTAAAAATCCATACTTTAAGGATTAGTCTCTAATCAATAAAGGGAGAAAAAAGTTTTAAGTTGTAAGTTTGAAAATATTTTGACAGTGTGTGTGTGCAAAAAGTGAGTAGAGTGTATGCCCCCACATTAAAGTCATTGCTAACACTTTAACAGGAGAAATGGATTTAACGGAAACATAAACAACTCCACTGATTACGTTTCCACTACAAGATGCCCCCAAGAAAGCAAAAATCAAGGGAAATACCACATAAACATATAGAGAACACATAAGGGATCTACCTACCGTGGGGTTAGTATGATCATAAGATTATATATATATA
>MU226382.1:783133-796984 GCA_018584345.1 Thuja plicata
GTTTATGTTTTATTTCCCTTGATTTTTCTTCCTTTGGGGGCATCTCGCAGTGGAAACGTAATCCGTAGAGTTGTTGATGTTTCCGTTAAAACCATTGCTCCTGTTAAAGTGTTAGCAATGAATTTAACATGGGGGCATACACTCTACTCACTTTTTGCACACACACACGTTCAAAATAGTTTTCAAGATTTAAAATTTTTCCCTTTATGGATTAAAATAAACTAATCCTTAAAGCATGGTCATTTTTACTTTTTAAGGATCTCTTGATCCCTCTAGTTTAAATTTACACGGATCTCTTGATCCCGCCAGTTTTCAATTTACAATATTTTGACCCCTTTAAGAATGGATCTCCCTGATGGGTTGACTAGTGAGTAGCCACATTCACTAGGAAGTTCAACTCCATCTTTCTAGTTACACTTTTTGTGTGGTTCACAATGAGACATAAGTTCTCATTGGGTGAGATAATCACACCCTTCTTTCTCTCTCCTTAACTATGTGATGTCTCTCTTATCTTGATCTTAGGGTGGATAAAGAATTAAGTCCCTTGAGGGCTTGAGGGTTTCTTTATCCCCTTTTGGTTCCAATAAGATTGTCTTTTCTGTATATTCTCCTTTACCAAGAGTTTGTGTTGAGCTCATACTCTTGCTAAAGTGGGGGCTAAATGTATAGTCAGAAAATGTAAGTGGTTTGGGGTCATGACAAGTGCCTTGAATGGGTTCCTGATCTTGACATGGCTTCCCCATGTCCTGTCCCTGTTTCCATTCCTGTTTAGCCTGATTTCTGCATTCTAAACTACACACTGGTGATTCAGGGCTTCAGGGTCAGGGTCGACCTTTTAGGTCTATATCGACCTCGACCCTGACCTAGGTCAGGGTCAACCTTGACCCTAGCCTAGGTCAAGGTTGACCTTGACCTTGACCCAGGGTTCAGATCCTGGGGTCTCACAGTTTTGGATGTCGGTCTTTGCAAAAAGTATTTTCCCGCTTCCGGGTCGATTGTTTCGGGTTCCGAAGTGTCGATTCCTAAATTATATTTAATATAGGTCCTCTCCTAGGGGTAAAGGCTTTAATGGAAATTTAATTCTCCTATGTCGGCCTCCTTAGAATATTGTGCCCTAATTTCATATAAAAGGGAGCCTTCTCCTCTCATTTTCTCTAACCATCATCAAGCGAACGAAGTCTTCTAATCAAGCATTCTCAAACTATCTTCAAGAGCAATACAAGCAAGGTAAGGAGTAATATTTCAAGAAAAAATTCATCCATTCAAGAATCCATTTTCATGAAGGAGATCCATTGGAGGCCATTGAAGGATTCAAGCCACATAGTGCCCTTTTGGTGATCTCTCCATCCACCTTCTTCCAAGCCTATTCCTAATTCAAGAACCCATTCGAGACTTGGTGTTGGAGATCTAGAAGCAAGAGATTGAAGACATCCTACCTTTCTACATTCCACATTTTGAAGCATACTCGTGGATCCAAGGATTCGGATCCGCCACAAGGAATTTTACAAGCAAGGTGAATTTAAGTATTTACTTTGTCCATTTCTGCAATTTCAATTACATATATTTAAGGTTAATTTCAAAACTGGGGTTTGACCAAGGCAAACCCCTCCCCCCAAAAAAAAATCCTCTTTTTCTTTCAGGTTCAGGTTCAGAACAACAAATTTGAGACCAGATCTGGATACCCTTTTCGGCTTTCTTTCAGATGGCGCAAACAGATTTTCTGTCAGACCTGTGCAGGCCAGGGTCGACATTATTGGGTCAGGGTTGACATTTGTGGGTCAAGGTCGACCTTTTTCATAAGACAACATTAGAACGGAAAAATAATTCTGGGTTTTGTTCGTCTCTGCATTTCGGTTCGGAATCAATTGTCAGTTTTTCCAAAAACAGTCTACAGACCTCAGAAAACAACATTCTTTGATCTACAATATTTTAAGGTTAGTGCATTTCTCCTATTCCTTCAATTACTGTCATATATCATTTCTATACATAAAATTAACATAATTTAAGATTCCCTTCTTGTTATTCTCCTTTCCAAATAGTTGATTCATTTGTGCATTAGCCCTTCTTTTGGGTTGATCAACTTGGATCTCCCATTTGCGCATTTGGGAATAAAAGAGGAACATCTTATCTTCTCCATAATCACAATTGCAATACACAATCAATACAATTCAAGTAAATATGGAGTAGGGTTAAGGAATTCAATATACTCTAAGCAAATCAAACAATAATTAACAAATAATCTCCTAAACCCTATTTCATACGTTACACAAGTGCTCCAAGTTTGTTTCATAAATTAATAAGATTTTTAAAATAAAACAAATGTTTGATCAACTTTTCTTCTCTTTATGTTATTCATCTAAGAATCAATATCTTTTATAATTATCTATATATAGGTGACTCCAAACTGTCAAACTATTATTTAGTGGTCATTCTAAAATATGTCATTTGTTTAACAATAACCCCACTTTTCTATAATTTTGTAATTATCAACTTGATAGAAAATTCAAGTCTTTGATAAGTCACATCACTAAACATTGTTACCATCCATTCTATACATGCTAAAGAGTTATCTTACTAAAGAAAATTTAAAAAATAATGATACAGAGAGAAATAGAGATGTATATATAAAGTAGTAGAGATGAAGTGAATGCGAGAGAGGGAGGGAGTGAGAGAGATGAGAGAGTCAGAGAGAGAAATAGAGTAGGAGAGATGGAGTGAATGAGAGAGGAGGGAGGGAATAACATAAATATATTGATATATAGAGAGATGGAGACATTTAGAGAGTCATAGAAATAGTTAGAGAGATACAGCTAGAGCTAGAGGGATAGAGAGAGCTACATAGAGGTAAATAAATTTATAGAGAGGTAGATAGAGTTATAGAGAGAGTTGGAGAGAGGTAGATAGAGTTATTCACAAAGAGTAATGTCATTTTTCTCTATCTACCACTCACCTATATATATATTTTACGTAATTGATTCTCTATCTACACCTCTAATATATCATATTTGATAATCCTAAAGGATCATATTTTTCATTAGTATACAAGGAAACAATTTTTGGACTGTCGGTAACATGATCACCAAGTGATGGAAAATAGAGGTCACCAAAATAGACAAGTGTAGAGGTCACTGAAAGTGTATTAGCATAATGATCACCGACAGATAGTTTACAAAGTAAACCGACAACATAGTTCACAAAGGAACCCGAGAGCAGTATGTCTACAGAGACATCACCGAGAACCAGTCTATCGAGAGACAATTTTATTCCTGAGAAAAGTGGATCTGAGATACACATCAGATAAAGAGCTGAAGTTTTATAATTAGCTTTATGCTTAGTTGTAAAACCATTTCTTGATGAACAAGTAAAGCATATGTAATTGTTTTAATCAGTTTAACTGATTGTAAATATGCAAACTAGGAGATCAAGGTCAAGTTGTAAACCTTTGATCATAGAGTTTTTATTGTAAAGCATGAAGCCTAAATTAGGTCAATACATTGTATAAATAGATGTAGTAATCAATCAGAACATGATGATTGTAGCTGCAGAAGAATTCTAAGGATCAGACAGAGAGTTTCATGCAGAAGGACAGAAAAAGATGAATTCAGTTATGAAGAACAAGATTCAAGGCTACCGAGCAGAACATAGGTATTAATAAATCACTATAGGCGATACATATACATTATGAACTTAAAGTCTATATATTCAGTAATTCAAGATTGCATATCATCAGGTCAACAAGTATTTTTTACTATTCTCTAACAATTATAGCAAATAGAAGAAATCCTTTAAGAAGGTGGACTTAACAATCTTTTTGTAAATCTCTTAACCGAGTGCAAACTTAATAGTGTTGTTAAAATCTCTTAACAGAGTAAACCTAATCAGTCTAAAATTTTACTCCTAATAGGGTAAGATCATCATAAGCGATCACACTTGTAGCCTTAATCGACACCTTCCATTTTGTAGATTGTGAAGCTTTTTGGTTTCATCCCCACTGCAATTTTTACCTTCTAATAGGGGTTTTCTGCGTTACCAATTCTTGTGTCATGTGTACTTACATTTTGTGAATGTTTCTATGAATGTTTACATGCAATTAAGTTTATGTTTTGATATTACATGCATAAGGTAGAAAAGAAATATGGTCGGTAATGCAAGTAAAGGTTACTAAAGGATAATTGAGCAAAATTTTTAAGGGTACTGATTCACCCCTCCCCTCTCAGTACACACCATTCCATTATTACAACAATTGGTATCAGAGCTAGATCTCTTATTTGGAAAATTTTAAATCACTTGAGAGAAAAGATCATACAATGGAAAGGTATAAGCTTGATAAGAATATTGAGAATCAAAAGTTAGAGATACAAATTTTCTTTGAGCAATAAAAAGAAGAAAGAATCAAGATGAGAGAGCTATTGGATGAGAGAAAAGTTATGGCATCTCACTACAATGAAACAAACTATCACGAAGAAGAGATACCTGATTTATTTGAGTCATCAGGATTTGCATCTGGTAATACATATGATACATTAGAAGGAAACATTACAAGTCTTAATGAAATCAATCAAAATCTGACAGAACAAGTAAAGGTACTACAAATCGGTCAAAAGACATAGATGGTAAGGATGATTGATGTCATGAACAATGCTAGAAAAGCCGAACAAGAAAGAACATTAGCTATTGATGACATGAGGAAGATCACTGAAAAGATGAAAGAGAGAGAAACTAAAATATAGAGACTAACAGAGCACCATATTGAGATCACCAATCAAATAGTTCTTATGAGCCATGAGGCAAACTGAGTGAACATAGAAATCAATGGGAAATTCGAAGCTATTGATAAACTAAGAGAAGAAAATGAAAAACTAAAGCATGAAGCAAGGATTCAACAACAACATAATGATATGATCAAGAAAGCTGGAGACAGTACAAAGAGAATGGATGATTTTTTGAATGGACAAAGAAGAGTCAAAAACAATATCGGGTTAGGGTATACTGAGCATGGAGGATCATAAAACCAAGATGATAAAAAAGATGTCTACACAAATCCAAGACCAAAGAAGTAGTCATGCAATCACCATGGAAAACCAGACCATACATCAAATGTTTGCAGGAGCAAAGCTAAAGGCATTCCTAAATCTACTTCTACATTCATAGGTAATTGTTATAACTGTAACAAGCATGGACACAAAGCACATGAATGTAGATCTAAGGTAAAACAAACAAAGAAGGAATCCTACATGGAAAAATATTGTTCTAATTGAAAAATGCATGAACACACATATGATGAATGTAGGAAAAAGAAAAAGAAAGTATGGAAATCAAAAGAACAAGAAAATGCTTATCAACCGAGAAGAGTCGGTAACTCATATGTTTGGGATTACAAAACATGGGTAAATTGCACAACATGTGGTAGATATGGACACATTTCTGCAAACTGCATGAGGAAATGGATACGAAGGTCAAGGAACTGGACTAACTCTGGAATGACATGCCTACACTATCATAAGGTTGGTCATCTAAGCAAGGACTGTAGAGATCAGGTGACAGAGTCAAGCACTTTTGCTAATGGAAACACAATTGAAGATATCAAGAGAATGAGAAATCAAATGTAGAGGAAAGCTTCAAGAAAAGATGATGCTGGACCAAGCACTATAGTTGGTGATACCTCATCCAATGGATTAGGTGATATCACCACCCCCACCTAAGAAAAACAAGTATGGAACTGCACTATACAAAGCTATATTTTACATCAGTTCTGATATGCATTGATAATATGCCAAATTAGCATGAATTGAGATGCATTATGGTATTAATTGTTATGATTTTTTGAATCCAATCTCATCAGTCAATACACACTAAGAATCGTCGATAGACATATAACAACCAAGTTGTTAAAGTAAACCGAGCATTGTCGATAATCACATGAATGACAATCAAGCCTCCGCTACATACTGAGCATCGTTGGTGAACATATGAAAAGTGCAACCAAGTTGTCACTTACCCTGAGTGTCACATTCTCACCGAGGATGAAGGCTTTGGTACGTTACCCAAGCGAATCTGTCTTCAACCACCGAGAAGTAGGTGAAGCATTTACTACACCACTTAGGACATTGTCTATAAAAGGGCAATGAAAAGCTCATTCATTCACCAAGCGTTTAAGAGCGAAGAGAAGAGTGAAGAAGAGATACCAAGGAGAGACCACATTACAGAGAGATTCACAAGCACATTCACAGATACTACAACAAATTTCCACCATCTATAGCTAAGATCAAGTGAGTATCTAAGACTCTCGAGCAAACAAATAATTTATGGAGAAAGCCCTAATTCTACAAAAAAATGGCAACCACATCATGAGTAGTAAAGATCAAGAATGCGAAGGACAAGAAGGTCAACCTGATCAAGAACTCCACCTGTGAAGAGCCCAAGTATAAATTTTTCCCTGAGGTTTCTTCACAACCTGACGAACAAGGAGTGTTCTCAAGCATACCTCCTAGGGTTTTTCTAGTTGAAGATGTCTGAACATATATCCACTGCAAGGTTGTAGAAATCATAGATCTTGAGGTTGAGGAATCTTACAAGAATATTTGCACAGATGGAAACCTTAAAGATGAACATAAAAACATTAAGGTGAAAGGATTAACAAATGCCCTAATGTTTACGAAAGAGTTCAAGACCGAGTGGATTCAGATAGTACTTAGTCGAGTAAATGATAGGAAAATGTGGTTGGATGAACTAAAACCAATCACTAGGATGTAATACATGCAGTAACCGGTTATCTAGTAACCGACAAGGCCAAAGCCCTAAAACATTCTTCTCACCCCGAGATTGAAAAGATGACAGGTGCAGTATGGGACGATAGAGGTTTAAAAGTTAATTCAATCACCAACCCAGAGATGAAGTTTGGTGCATGTGTAATTGGATACAAGGTATTCCAAGCTAGCTGATTGAACAACATAGCATGTGGAGTAGTTGACACTGCCCATAAGATTATGAAGAAGGGACTGCAACTGGACTTATCTGAGCTGCTACTAATGCAACTAGAGGAGAATATGAGGACAATTAGGTCAGCCAAATCTAATTCATGTAAGTTTGATTCACTCCTTGTGTACATTTTTCTACTTTTAGAACTTTTTCCCATCTGTCAGTAATGTTAATTGGGACACAAACCAACCAGTAATTGCACAAATTACTAAATTTATTAAGTCACTGGGGGATAATTTTACATCAGTAATGGATGAATACTTCACTATCTTCAAGGACAAAATAAAGAAGATAACAAGGATCCCTGCACAATTGGTGGAACAATATAATGATGACAAATGTTTTATAGTGGATACCGACACCACTTTAATCAAACTAACTATACCGAGAACAACATGGTTACCACCACTGGATTATGAGATCAACATTGATCAAGCCAAAAATGCTATTGAATCCCTGCTAAATGAAGCAGTGGACAAATCATTGCCAAGATTTGACACTTATGAAGAAGCTAAGGCTAGAATCAAAACTGGACTAGTAATGAAGAAGATAGACCGAAAGAAGAATAAAATCTTAAAAAAACTTGAGAAGAAACTTTCGGTAGATGATAAAGATTCAGAACAAGATGTCACCGAGGGATAGTCACCCTTCGGTGAAGATGAAAAATTGAGTGACTTCGAGTCAACTGAATATGATGCACCATAAACAAAGAAACCAAGAACTACTGCTGCATCAAGAACTAGGAGTTAGACTACAAAAGATGCAAAATCACCACCGGTAAAGAAAGGTACAATGAGGAATTATAAGAGAAATCCTCAAACCAGGAAACATGCACCAAAGAAAAGAAGGAAATACATTAGAGGAAAATAGGAGAAGGATGAAATTGAATAGGATGAGAGTGAACAAGCACTCCAACCTACAAAGAACAAAATTTTGAAGATAATTCATGAGATTGTAGCATCAATCATCAAATCAGGTAGCATATCAAACCCTAAGATTGGACACTGGCTAACTCTGAAACTCGAGGATCAGAATAAGATAGAAGAAGCCATCATTAAGGCAATGATTGCATTCAAATATGTACCTATACAATTTAATAAGATGATGCCACAAGAGCTTAATGACAAAATATCAGCAAGATGGACATATGCCTTGCATACAGAGAAACAGATAAGGGAAATATCCCTCATTACAATCATGCCACCTGAGTCAAAAGTTGAAGAAATTGATGAAATGATGAAGAAGCATGCAAAGAAATTCTTAGCTAAGATGAGAGCTTACAAAGTACAAGAGGGCATTTTAATAGAGCTTGACAAGGAAAGCAATGAAACATGGAATGAAATATTCAATCCACCTAAGGAGGATACAACAATCCCAAAGAACGTAGTGGCTCTTACCGAGAAACCTCACTATGAAGAGAAAGAGGTCACATCGAGAACAAAACACATCCTCATTAATAACACCAAGGACATCCGTCTAGTTGAATTGTTAACAAAGGCAACTAAGGCCATGTATGATGTACCTTAGACACTACAATAATTATGGGAATCAATAGAAATCACAATCAAAGATATAACTCTTATTGATTATGATGATGAGCCCAAAAAGGATAAAGATGTAACTGATGCCACCAAGCAAGAAAAGAAAAGGATACAATGGATGTTGCACAGGTAAATATACCAGGTCAAATGCCTCTATTGATACAAGCTATCAATATCATTTCAGAAGAAAAGGAGAAGAGACCTAAACTTGATGCAAACATACCAGTAGACACAGGTGATGAACAAGGGAAGCAGACAGATACAATTGAAGAGAACAAAGATGTAAGTAGAGAGGAGAAACAAAGTGATGCCACTGACAAGAACAAAAGGCTGCAGATACAAACAAGGTTGGTGTGGAGACGTCCACTACCGACCAACATGTCAATACCGAGAAGCACACAGAAGGCACCACACCTCCCACACAATCACCAAAGCAAGATAAAGAGAATGAACTAGCTATAGTTCTACATTCCCCTAATTCCACTACTATTTCAAAGAAGAAGAAGAAGACAAAATCACTGGTAACATTAGATGAAATTATTGATATACCAGACTGCGATCCTAGAAAATTGGATCCAGAGTCACTTACAAAGTATGGAGAACTCTGTAAAAGAAAGGCAATTCAAGACAAACTCAAAAAGGAGCACAAGAACTCACAAGTCCTAGAAAACACAAAAGAAATATTATTGCAGATTGTTCCTGACACCAACATTGATAAAAGTGATCCTATACTCGATCAATTAGTATTTCTGATCGACACCATTACATCAAAGAATGTAGATGTAGACAAGGTCATTGAGGAACGTGCTGAGCAGAAGTGTCAATACAAGATTACAAAGAAGATCAGGCCAAGAAGTGGAAAAAAATAAGGTAAAACTTTCTGAATTAGTAACTACAATTAAACCAATATTATCATAAGTAGTTACACTAGTTCAAAAGTTGTGCACAATAGAGCATTTCACTACTGAGCATAGTGAAAAGATAGCCAAGATAGATGAAGAACTTAAGGCTAGTGCACAAAGTCTCACAACCGATGAAAATGCATTCAAATTGCATTATGAGAAGATTGTAGAAGAAAAATGGTTGAGACTAGAACTTCAAAAGGATGAATGCAGAATCAGAGATGACATAACTGAGATGCAAGCTATGTTACTCTCGAATCTCACACTGCTGTTGAAATATATGACTTCGGCAAAAGCATTGATTCCCACCCCAGAGATGTCTTTTACCAAGAGTATATATGACATGCACTATAGACTCACATTAGAATACATGACCCTGGAACACCTCCAAGAGAAATGGGAGAAGATAATGGAAGACATTCAAAAATCCCATGCCCACAAACTTGACAAGATGTAAGTATTACACCTTTGTCATTAATTTCAAAATAAGTGGGAAATGATATGTATAAGGGGGAAAATATATGTATAAAGGGGAAAATGTATATACCTTACAAATGAATACTTGTACATACATTATACTGAGGCATGCACATAGGGGGAGTCATTGACAAGGTATACACATGGTGTAGATAATGAACATTTCAGTTTGCACATATTAGTTTTTTGATACTAATGCCAAAGGGGAAGATTGATAATCCTAAAGGACCATATTTTCATTAGTATACAAGGAAATAATTTTTGGATTGTCGGTAACATGATCACCAAGTGACAACAAATAGAGGTCACTGAAATAGACAAGTGCAGAGGTCACCAAAAGTGTATTAGCACAATAATTACAGACAGAAAGTTTACAAAGTAAACTAACAACACAATTCATAGAGTAACCCACCAGACACAGAGTAAACCAACAACACATTTCACAAAGGAACCCGAGAGCAGTATATCTATAGAGACATCACCGACCACCAGTCTACCGAGAGACAATTTTATTACCGAGAAAAGTGGATCTGAGATACATGTCAAATAAAGAACTGAAGTTTTATAATTAGCTTTATGCTTAGCTGTAAAACCATTTCTTGAGGAAAAAGTAAAGCATATGTAATTGTTTTAATTAGTTTAACTAATTGTAAACATGCAAACTAGGAGATCAAGGTCAAGTTGTAAACCTTTGATCATAGATTTTTTATTGTAAAGTGTGAAACCTAAATTAGGTCAATACATTGTATAAATAGATGTAGTAATCAATCAAACCATGATGATTGTAGTTGCAGAAGAAATCTAAGGATCAAACAGAGAGTTTCATGCAGAAGGATAGAAAAAGATGAATTCAGTTAAGAAGAACAAGATTCAAGGCTACCAAGCAGAAGAAAGGTATTAATCAATCACTATAGGTGATACATATACATTGTGAACTTAAAGGATCTATATTCATCAATTCAAGATTGCATATTATCAGGTCAACAAGTATTTTTGACTACTCTCTAACAATTGTAGCAAATAGAAGAAATCCCTTAAGAAGGTGGACTTAACAGTCTTTTTGTAAATCTCTTAACCAAGTGCACACTTAACAGTGTTGTTAAAATCTCTTAACATAGTAGACCTAACCAGTCTAAAATGTTAGTCCTAATAGGGTAAGATCATCATAAGTGATCACACTTGTAGCCTTAACTGACACCTTCCATTCTGCAGATAGTGAAGCTTTGTGGGTTTTATCCCCACCATAGTTTTTAGCTTCTAATAGGGGTTTTCTGTGTTACCAATTATTGTGTCATGTGTACTTACATTTCATGAATGTTTAGATATGAATGTTTACATGCAATTAAGTTTATGTTTTGATATTACATGCATAAGGTAGAAAACCAATATGGTCGGTAATGCAAGTAAATATTACTTAAGGATAACTAAGAAATTTTTTAAGGGTATTGATTCACCCCTCCCCTCTCAGTACACACCATTCCATTATTCCAATAATATTTGTATTTATCTACAGTGTAGTGTTACTCAGAGTTTTTGGATGACCATGAAACTCATCGTCACTGCTGATTTTGTTTTGACCTTTCACCTGCTTATTGCAACAATCAATTTTTGTCTAGATTTATATAGAAAACTATTGCGCTCACCGCGTGGGTGCACGACCGTCAAACTGTGGAATTTATCTCCACCAAGAAAGTGTAGCATTTGTCAGCTATCAGGTTTCCCTGCATTGAAGAAAGTCATAAATTTGGTGTGGGCTTTTTTCAAAGACACTGATAATGAAACTGCCAAATGAGGATGCGTGCTAGACAAGATTATCGACAACTGAATCCTTCATTTACTACTGGATTCAACCATGCTCATGCTACACTTGATAAATGACATGTTGTAGCCTAAGGGGTTGCATATTCCTTTTCATTCCTACCTGCAACTGTTTCTTTTATGAGAAGAAATTCCTCTAATTTGGTTTCCCCTCTCTCCCCAACAATAGTGATGCCTGTAGCCTTTGTAATGCAAAAATATCATCGTCATGGATACTGATATCTGCACTGTAGATTCCAGAAATGTCACATAAACCAAAAACATCAAATTCAGAATGAAGTGCTTGACCCACCACAGACAGAGAGACTTCAGATGGACAATAGTCTTGGATTTCCTTTCATGACCAACTATTGTTGCAAATATATTCCATGAAAGTGCTTTTATTTCTGCAAATATTGCCTCATACGTAGCCCATTTCATTCCAAAGAATCTTCTAAATCTCTACATGCATAGCCCAATATATACCAAGCTTTCATTTCCTAAGATTGCCAAAGTAGCCTTGAATTTGAGAGCAGTTTGGAGATGCTAATTAGTTTTAGGAGGAATAGAGTTTTGTATTGAGAGGAATCTAGAAACAGAAAATACAAAAAAAAAACATAAAAGCAATGTCAATAATGGAGAAGAGTAATTATTGAGGACACAGAGTAAGCACTGCCCATCCCAGATGCTCTAAAATAGGAAAATCCGCCCCCACCGACCTGTGAGGAGCTGAGTAGCTCACAAAACTTATCTAGGCCTACATCACCCCTGCTTAAATATCAATTGAAACACAATTTTTAAGCCACCCACACAATAGAATCCACCATGATTTCTGATTAAATTCAAAATATAATGAAAAGAAATTACCCCAAGAAAATTCAACACAGAAATTGGCTTTACCTGTGAGAAGAGATTGATCCAACAACAAATCAATCTGTAACAGACTTCTGGTAGCTACATTCATAAGTAAACATGAATGGAATGAAGTATTTATTATAGTGAAGATGTCATGCATGTGGAATGGAATGAAGTATTATATTTCCCATTGTGAGAGACCAGTTTTAATTCTCAAATTAAGTTTAGTTTGTGAGAGACTAGTTTTAATTCTCCAAATTAAGTTTAACTAAATGTTTCAAAGACAAGACTAGTCCACCGTCCATGTGATTACCCCCTGGATATTCAATTTTGTGTTGAATATGACAATGAGATCATATCCTGCCTAATAGATAATTTGGCTAGGGCCGGGTTTGTTCAGGAGGTGGGTTATGATGTGAAAATCCGAGGATTAAAAAATATGAATAATATCTAAAATATAGAGTGAAAAATAACCCACTCTTGCAAGGAGGGCTCAAATAGTGTTATACATCTCAGACTTGCCTTGGACATGGCAAGTTGATTTCTGACTTAGATTAAAACTTGGTGTCTATAGTCTACATAGACTTGACAAATTGGAAACAACCATAAAATATAGTCATTTAAGGATTAAAAACTTGTTTTATAAATTATTTGATTAATAAACATTAAGACACAATAAACTAATTGAATAGAAGCTACTTTGATCACATACAAAAGTATATACTGATGTCATAAGTATAAAAGCAGATCTTATCTGAAGGAAATAATATTCTTAGATATATAAATCTTGTCAAATGTTTACGGTGTAGAAAACTCATAGATTATGATATCCATGACATTAAAAGAAAAAACCACAATATGGAATCATGAACTATAGCAAAATGGAACTCGTATCCCTTAGCCAACTATAATGCCCAATAATGGACCACAAGGAAACCCAATTTTTAAAAAAATGCCATATAGGATGTGTATCTCCATAGGTAAACCCTTCTTTGATTTCCATACAAACTTTACCAGGACTATTGTTAACTAGATGGTCATTCATCACAATGCACCACAGATAGTATGCTAGGAAAAAAATTGCACTTAACGTGGAATTTATTTATGATTAGTAATACGATTGGATGTAATTACTGTATGAGTTAATTTTGGCCTTCTCAATCAACCACACACCTCAACATAGTCCTTCTTCACTAGGTGCAAACAAGACTGAATATGAGTTATTCATCCTGCCTGTCTGGGTGATTCGACCTGTTGCCTTCTATCTAGATGGGGTTTTGAAATTTGCTCTCAGGACGAGG
>MU226382.1:817819-844363 GCA_018584345.1 Thuja plicata
TTAACTCTAGATCCAAGGTTTACAACTTGACCTTGATCTTTAGTTAGATATGTTTTAGATCCGTTAGGATGCTTTAAAACATTTACATAAAGCTTGCTTGACCCTCAAGTTATGATTTAAAAAAAATCAAACCTCTATAAATAGAATTACATTGCTTTATCTGACGTGTAAAACTCATATACACTTTTTGCGGGTTCTTTAACTGATTGTCGGTTCTGACGGTCAGTTTTCTTGGTCGTAAGTGTTCCTTTCTTGAACTTGTTGTCAGGTATGCCTTTTTTGTTCCATCGGTTTTGTTCTCAAAAATGTGTCGCTGGTGATGCTTGTTGTCACTGGTGATTCTTGTCAATTCCATACTTAGCATTTTTCTTGTGACCTTTGTGTTATGTCGAGTATGCTTGCTATTCGCCGGTAATACCTGTAGTCTGCCGGTAATGCTTGTAGTCCACCAGTGATCTCTTTGGTCTGCCAGTGATCTCTGTTAATGTTTTTCACTAAGTGTACTAATGGAAAAATTAATGTCATCAGTAGGTGGATTCTATAACACAACTGAATCAATAGAAAGAGCATCATTGGTGAGATTTTCTTTACTCATCTCTCCAGCCCCTTCAAAGTTATCCAAATTCAACACGTCTAGAGTCTGATCCTCCATTGGGATTTGTCCTTCTTCAACAGAGTCCAATTCCACAACTTCGTGAATAATTGCAACTTTCTTCAACCTCTTGCTTTGGGAACATGTAGTTCTTGTTGGAGTGGGATATTTTTCTACTGAGGAAACCTTCTTTGTTAGGTTAACTTCCAAATCAACTGTACTTGCAATATCAAGTTCAACAGGAATATTAGGAGAAGAGGTTTCATTTCTGGGAAACAGAGTATCCTGGGTATGTACACGAGTCTCTGGCTCAGAAATCTTTAATTTTCCCAATATTTTCTCCTTTAGCCATTTCTCTGTTCTTCTTATTACATTGAATGTCATGTGTTGAATGCTGTCTTCCTCTTGCCTATTCCAATCTATTTCTGCAAGGGGCTCACTTTGTATTCTATTGATGTATTCATAATCCAACACTTATTCATCTTCACACTCTTCAACTCCTTTAATACTAAGAGGAAGTTTCATTCCCACAATTTGTCCCAATGTGAGATGGGACCATAATCTCCTGCGCACCTCAAATTCATCCTCACAATCTTCCTAGTAGTCCTCCAGCTGAGACATGTGGGTGAAGCCTCCTGCCATGCCCAGGTAAGACTTAGAAAATCCCTTACTATGAAATTTCAGACATGCAATATATGTTTTGAGCCTCAAACCTTTGAACTATGTTTCTAAATTGAGGGCATTTGAGGTGGATTTGCAATAGTAATGCCCTAATTCCATAGGAAAAGTAATTCATGAAGGTTTCTCTCCTTTCAAGATTTAGTCAATAATTGAAAATTGTCTACAAACGTCTTTAAGTACCAGATGATCCAACACATATCTGGGCAACCTAAAGGGCTCACCCTTGAATCCGCCAACTCTGATATAGGTAAATCTAGGAAAGTGAATAAAGAGACTTCCATATGTTTGAATTAGTTGTATGGCTTCATCAAACAACCTTTTATGAAAGCTTCCATGTAATTCAAAAACCAGACAACCCAAAAATATATCATTCACTCTGGAAAAATTCTCTGCACATCTCTGTAGCTACAACAGGGGATAATAATCATAAATTTTCATTCCTTGCGTCAAGGGTTCATGAGGCAACCCAAACCATTGTCTAGAACTAGCCAGAATATAAAACAAGGAGGACATGTAGAAACCTCTCATATCGACAAAGTTGGATAACCCTTTGTGTAGCCTCTTAGTAATGAGCTCACCCAGACCAAGAATTTCTCCCCATTTGTTAGCACTTGTATATAAAAGAACATCCATTCCTCCCAATGAAATGTATGTTGATTTCCCTTAACCATGTTTAACAGAATAACCAAATCTCTTATCTCAGGGATAAGATACTTGCAGGTAAGGGGTTTTGGAAGGTGGGAGCCACCTCTCTTAGTATTTAGCAACCAACCCCTCGCAATTAATTTCTGTACTATTTTTTCTTCTCTACAAAGAATGAATAAGCCATACCAATAGTCCATGCTTCGTATGTCTCCTTATCTGGAATTCCCATGGCGGAAATTACCATTTCCCTATCAATCCTTACTAATACTTCACCAGAATTAGTGCGAATGCACTTCTCATTTTTTCCATAGTGATTCATACATTCCATAACCAGCTCCAGGCATGGGGTTACAGTTGGAGAAGAAGTGGCTTCAATCAAACCACTCTATCTGGTTTTATCTACTATAGAACCTTTCCGGGGATTTTTCAGTCTTTCAATAATTTCCTCCACAGTTACATTCATAAGGGTTGTAACTTCCAACTCTGGAAGAGAACTAACTAGACTAGACAAGGATTCTAACTTAGGCAATGATAGTCTTTTATACGTCATCTTATTTAAACAATTAAAATTATAGAATAAGAAGACAAGGAATTCGAGAAGAAACTTGAAAAATTTCTATTCTTCAATAGACTGCTTAAGCTAGAAGTTCAGAGTTTGACGACTCACCAGAATTCATTAAAATGTTAGTGCTACAACCTTGAAATTACCTCCTTCATCTTTCTGGCTCCGCGATGATGAAATAAATCAAGACTGAATAAAAAATAAACATAATCTTCGCTTGTAAAGGAAAAATATCTGCCTAAATTTGAGGCACACTTAAACTTTCATTTCCTTCGTGCGAACTAAATGGAGAAATGACATTAATTTGACATACTATTAATTAACTATCATTTCACACCCTTTGAGTTTACAAAATAATAATTAACTTTCCTGGAAAAGGTACAATTTTTCAAAAATTTGAAATCTTCTATCTTATTCTCTGTCTGTACTAACATTACCTTTATTTATTATGAAATCCATTGTGGATTTGGAAATGAAAATATTTGAATTTGAACTTTTGAAATGGAACTTTGAAATTTCAAATTGAAAATTCAATGTGAGAAAAATAGACTTGACCAAAGATGCGAACTTCTTAAATTGAAAACAAGGACTCATCTTCCGCTTGCACTTGTACAATTTGAAGTTTTGAATTGGAAATTTTAAAGTTCAAAATAAAGTTCAAATTGAGAAAAACCACCTAAAGGAAAGACTAGCTGGAATTAAGCTGCGATAATGCAAGACACGCAAGCTAGATTTGAACATGGGAATTTGAACTTTTAAAAGTTTAAAAGCCAAAACTTTATAACAAAGAGAAGAAATAAAAAGAAATAACATTAGAAAAAATCCATTGTAACACTGGCTCCAACTGGGGACATGGACTGATGAGGGACAAGAAATGAACTCTAGCCTCTCTAGTTTCGCAAAATGAGCTACGGGGTTAAAAGGCCAAACTTTGACACAACAAAAACTTCTAATGCTAAGAACAACAAAAACTTATATACAAGGGAAAAGACAAACATTTCACATCTGATACAATTTCAAGTCTTTCCCATTAAAGGGCAAGGGCAATGGGGTTACATCAAGATATTGTAACTTAAATGAATTAGGTCCAAGGGCCTCACTAATAACAAAGAGACCCTTCCATAGAGATTCAAACTTACCGTGAGCACCCTTTGGTTCTCTGCGCCTATCCCAGAGCAACACTTGATCTTCTAGCATGAACTTCCTTGGCCTATTTTTTCTATCCAAAATCCATTTTAATCTAGCTTTATGCTCTGTTATGTGATCAACAAGCCTTTCTCTTTCTTCACATATCTTGGTTAAGTACATAAATCTTTTTTCAATTGCACTTTGGAAATTACTGTCTTCAATCACTTTCTGTAATCTAGTCGTAGATAGTTCCAACAAAAGGGACAATTGAGCCTCAACTCCATACACCAGCTCAAAAGGGGGCATCCCTATTTATCTTTTAGGAGAATTCATATATGCCCACAATGCCTCATAAATCCTTTTGTACCAATATTTAGCATTGTCACTTACTAAATTCTTCATGATATTGATCAGATTTTTATTACTCGATTCTGCCTGATCGTTACCTTGGGTGTAATAGTCTGAGGAATGAGAAAGGATTATACTATGATCATAAAAAAAAAAATTGTAACTCATGTGAGGAGAAATTAGAGGCATTATCAGTCACTAAGTTGTGCGGGGTGCCAAATATTACCAGGATAAAGTTATTCATAAAATCACAGAACACTGCTGAGGTAGTCTTCTTCACTGGGACAACTTTGACCCATTTTGTAAAATAATCTGTAGTTGTCAAAATATGAGTGTGACCCACAGGTGAGGGAGGATTCAAAGGACCTATAAAGTCAAGACCCCACTAATGAAATGACTCTTCAATGATCACATGCCTCAAAGGTAGGGCTGCCAATTGTGGTTTCCCGGTGAACAAATTATACTTTTCACATTCTGCAACCCATAGGTATGCATCCTTGAACATACCTAGCCAGTAATAACACTTTCTCAAGATCTTAAAAGTAGTCACTATGGAAGAGAAATGTCCTCTGCAAGATTTATTGTGAAAGGATTTTAGAAGTTTCTCTTTATGTTCCTTATCTACACATCTTAGAAACATACCATCCAATCCCGTTTTGTAAAGAATGTCATCAATAATCACATACTTGGCGGCTTTAAGTTTTAGATTTTTCTTCTCTTTTGGGCTCAAGTGTTCTAGACAGTCTCCATAATTCAAGTAATGTGCCACAATAGAAGACCAAGGATCAGTTAGACCAACCAACAATGTTAAGGGAAGCTTTCCTTTCTCATCTTCATTTTTTGCTAACAACATGCACAGTCCTTTCCATTGGATTAGTTTGGTTGGTGTGATATCTAAATCAAATTCTTGGATCTTGGATAGCCAAGCAGCCCTATTGTTGATACCAACCTCTTGCTGTGTGAGAATTATTTTTACAACGGTATTTGGAACAAAAAATTTGGAGTGAGAATGAAGTATATAGTATCTAAATTGTTTTACAACCTTTACCAATGAAAAAGCCTGCTTCTTTGCCAGCGAATAATTTAGTTCATGTTTTTTTTAATGGGATACTCATGAAGGAGATTGGATTTTCTATCCCTAACTCATTTTTCTACATTAGAATCCCTGACAAAGAATGATCATAAGCATTATAATGAATAATCAAATCCCTCTTAAAGTTGGGATGAATCAGAGTTGGGGCTTTTGCAATTGCTTCTTTAACTATTTTGAAGGATGTTGTAGCCCCAATACTCCATTTGAATGTCTATTTTTCACTCATTAGATTCTTGAGAGGATTCATGGTTTTAGAAAAGTCTGGAAAAAATTTCCTTAGGAAATTAACTTGACCAAAAAATGATTTTACTCCAGTTTTGTTGGATGGTAGAGCTAACTATTGAATTTCCCTCACTTGTTCTGGATCTACCCTTATCCCCTCTTTTGATACGATGTGACCCAAGAGTTTACCTTTGGTCACAGAAAAGACTAATATTTTGGGGCTTAGAGAAATTCCCTGCTCCCTACACTTTTGCAATATCCATTGTAAATCCTTGATATGCCTCTTTCTTCTTCTCAAAAAGACTATCAAATCATCTATATATATGACAATGATTTTGTTTCTGAGATGACTAAAGGTAGAATTCATTTCTTGTTGAAATGTAGCTCCAACATTGATCAAGCTGAATGGCATACGCCTGTAGGAAAACATGCCCCAAGGAGTCATGAATGTCATCTTATGCTAATCTTCTTCTGCTACACTAATCTGGTTATACCCAGAAAATCCATCCAACAAAGACATCATTTTTGATCCAGCCATAGTCTTAAAGATGTGATCCATTACCGGGAGAGGATAATTATCTTTAAGACTTCCTTGGTTCAAATTACAAAAGTCTACACATACACGTATCTCTCAATTTTTTTTACTTACTGGCACAATATTTACTACCTAGGTCAAATGATGGATTGGATAGATAATGCAGGCTTGTAATATCTTATCCACTTCCTTGAAAATGACATCAGCTACCTTGAGATTGTAATTCCTCAACTTCCTCTTGAAATGAATCATTCCTTGTTTGAGAGGAATGTGATGTTGTACCTATCCTTGATTAAAATATTTTAGGTCTTCATACGACCAAGCAAACACATCCTTGTATGAATTTAATAACTAGACAAACCTCTTTTTTTCTTCTGGTGTACAAAAAAGTCCCAAAATCACCATTTTGGGCTCAAACTCTTCACCAATATTCACCTTCTCATAGGCTCCCAACTCTAAATTCTCGTGCACTTCTTGGTTGCCTGTGTAGCAATCTTGTCTATCAAATAACTTCTCCAAAGAGACCAATCCTTTTGGAATCTTGTTTCCTTTCAAATGTATTACATCAACTTTTGAACAACCCTCTTCATAAGGGAAGAACTCATGAAAATCAGATTCAGATCCTTCAAAGTATGTTGAAGAGAACATATCTAAACATTGCATAAAAAGATTAATCTATTTATCATCATGAAAGACTTGCCACGATTCTGAGTTATCTAGGACACTGGGCCAATGAACCAATTCAACTCTATATACATCATCACAACATATGACATATACTTCCATCAGAATAAAAAATTTAGAAATATACTTAAACTCATGATTCTCTTACACAATATTTGGTAACATACTGAAAACACGAAGTTAATCAATTGACATCAATGACAACCAAATAACTAATTCACCTATCATCAAATTTGTACCAATCCTCATCAATGCAATATTTAGCATCATTGCATTATTTATGCTAACAATATCCCCCTTTGGCATTGATTGAAACTCTCTTATATATACAACACATAAGTTATGTCCTTGGTAACAATCTTATCTCATCTTAACTTCTAAATTCTGGTTGATATCACTTTGTTGATTTCATGGCAACACTCTATCTTTCTGATGACAATCTTTATACTGACTTTTGCAAAATGTTTCCACTTATATTTTTACCTTTGATCATACATCTACTCACTCTGTTATATTGATTCATCATCATCATATACTCCCCCTTTCATCTTTATCTTTTATGTTCTTCCCTTGTTTGTGTACATATTCTCCCCTTATAGGAAATACATATTCTCCCCCTTTGACAACAATGCAAAAGATGTCAAATCATTTAGTCATCTCTATTTACACTTGATTTATCTTTCATGTTATTTACTTATCACTCCATTACAACATAATTAAGACTTCTCCCCCATGGAGTAATCCACCACTACATCAATTCATACATATGATTTTCTGATAAACACATATGAATTGATGCAATCAACATCATCCTCTAATAAACTTTAGATAGGGGAATAACCCCATATCTACCTCTAAGATACTCAAAGGTAACTTTTGGTAATGGCTTGGTGAATATATCAGCAACTTGTTCTTTAGTAGACACATAGTCAATCCTTACCTCCTTCTCTTGTACCAGTTTTCTTAGGAAATGATATTTTATTGCAATGTGCTTTGTCTTTGAGTGCATCACCGGATTCTTGGAAATATTTATTGCACTAGTGTTATCACAATAGATAACAATTGGTTTTGTGACCTTCTCATGAATTCCCTCAATAATCTATTTTATCTATGCTACTTGCTAAAAATTAAGAGAAACAACAACATACTCTGCCTCTACAGTAGATTGAGAAATTTAATTCTTCTTTTTACTAGTCTAGGAGACTAATCTTTCACCAAGAAAGAATGCTCCACCACTTTTTCTCTTCTAATCATTAGCATTTCCTACCCAATCTGCATTAGTAAACACATTCAAATAAAATTTTCCATCCTTACCATACCATAGACCATAATCTTCAATCTCCTTGAGATATCTGAAGATCCTCTTTACTGCAACCAAATGTGAGTCCTTTGGGTTTAATGAAAAGCTTGCGATAATACCAACAACATGTGCAATATCCAGTCTACTATGCACAAAATACTTCAATTTACCAATCATGGATCTATATAGAGTTTCCTTTACCTCTTTTGATTCATCCTCCTTAGACAATTTGCAGCCTATGACCATAGGTGTTCCCACTAGTTTTGAGTCTTCCTTGCCAAAAGTTTTTAGAATCTCCTTCACATACTTGGATTAGCTTATATATATCCCTTTCTTTATCTATTGTACTTGAATTCCAATAAAGTATTTCATTTCTCATATCATGGACATTTCAAATTACTTCCTCATTTATTCTACAAATGACCTACTCAATGCTTCATTTCTAGAATATATTATGTGATAAAAAAAAATTTCAACAATAAATTTTATGTCTTTGATGAAATACAATTGATTTTATGTTTGAAGTCATTTTGGTGATGATCAACCGAGTTACAGATGTCATTATAGACATTAATCAGTTAATATATTGTCATTGATGTCAACTTATTTGCTTATCATTATGGCAATAAACATCTACTATGAGTTAAAGATATGGAACAAACAAAGTTTATGTGGTCGGTAATTGAAGGGTTCTATATACACCGAGTAATAGTGAACAATGAGAAACTATAATGTATACCAAGAACAGTGATAACTGAGCTAGGGATTGCTGACATATCATGGTATTGACCGAGAAATTTAATCAAACCAAAGCCGACTAAAATGATGAACTGGAAAATTGATGATTCTAAGGTAATTGATAAGATTTTTTATGATGATCAAATGGCTATGAAAATTCAAAGATGATTAGACAAAGAAGATTGAAACATGTTTTTGACACAACTGTTGAGGAAGGTTTAAGCGGGAAAATCAACGATGAAGATTAAGAAGAAAAATATAAAGGATGGAAATTAAATGAGACATGATGTCTATATAAGAGACAAGAGATTCATTATGAATCATACATCATACTGATGCACATACATGCAAAATTCATGCAGGACTGATCAAACTGGTTAAAGACAGAACCAAGCAATTCTATAGACAACACTGAGTGATAGAGGAAACATCATATACCAAGCACAACAGAGTATGAATAATTAGAGGAACTGAAGTGAACAAATTGATAAGAGGTAGTATGTGCTTAACATAGATCTAAAAATCTGCAAACTGAGTTTATTTGAATAAGATCATTATTGTACCAGTTTAACCATTGTTACAGATAAATCTCTTAACCAAGTAGGACATGAAAATATTTATTATGAAATTATAATGAATGTTGAGTGTTTCCTTGTTGACCTCTTAGTGAATGATTGGTCAAGAGAGAAATGTTAGTGATAAATCCTCTAACCAAGTCACATTTAATAGTGTGCATTGTAACCTTAAACAAGGTTGGCTCTTAACCGCGCTCACTTCAGAAGAGTGAAATATTTTGGGTTACCAGTCTCAGGTGGTTTAAATATATTTTTTAATGTGTATTATTGTTGTGGATTGTTAAATTTATTTACACATTACTTTATCTACATTAATCAGTAATCACGGTAATGATATACTGCTATTTGGTAGGACTAAAGTTTGAGATCATAATTTACATTTCACCGAGTTGATTTAAATATTTGAAATTATTGTTATATACATCTAAGAGAATTTGGGACTGTAGGATAACTAGAGATAATTGATTCACCCCTCCTGTTAGTTATTTAACAATTGGTATCTGAGCATACAATGCTTAGAAGGAAAGTTTTCAAGGACTTAAGCTAAAGATCACAAGATGTATAAGAGAGACGCACCTAAGCTGAAAAAGGAGAACTTCTCAACATGGAAGAGAAGAATGAGACTATACCTATCAGGGATTGGAGATGAAATAACACTGTAATTGGATACTAAATTCATCCTACCTACTAGACCTTTGACTGTTAATCAGATGAGAGAGAAACATGAACACAATACTATGATGGTAGAACTTGCTTCTTCACTAACTAATGCTGAATTTGAAGATATTAAGACATGTACATTAGCCAAGCAGATGTGACACAAGATTACACAATTTTATGGTGTTATAATAACTGAGAAGGGGGGGGGGGGGAATCAGTGGTCNGCTTCTTCACTAACTAATGCTGAATTTGAAGATATTAAGACATGTACATTAGCCAAGCAGATGTGACACAAGATTACACAATTTTATGGTGTTATAATAACTGAGAAGGGGGGGGGGGTGAATCAGTGGTCTCAAAAATTAATCCAATATTCAACCAAAACTTTATACCACAAATATAAAACCTCTAGTTATCTCCAATCCTACAAGATGCATGCCTTTATCAAACATATGTTGCTTGGTGATTATATTATTTATCCTTTCCTTAATCTTTACCGAACAATAGTCTATCTTTTCTTAACCTTTACTGAAATATAGTAAATAACTTAGTGTTTACCGATCAATCCTGTTTTAGTAATGTGTAAAGAAAAACATCAAAGAAATGAAAAATATAAACATTTGACAGATGGATTTTTAACGTGGAAACCCTGTTAAGGGAAAAACCACTTGGGATCAGTAACCCAAAATTTTCACTCTTCTGAAGTGAGCTCGATGAAGAGCCAACCCTGTTAAAGGTTACAAACACACTGTTAAGTGCAACCTTGTTAGAGGATTTAAAACTAATAATTTATCATTTGACCTAGCATTCACTATGTTGTCAACATGAAAACCTTTTGATACTCCTTGGGATGTATCTCAATATATAAAGGATGGTTAAATCCTACTCTGTTAAGAGATTTTCTGATCTAATGGTTAAACTGAAACAATATATGATCTGTTCATAAATATAACTTAATCTTGTAGATGTTTAGATCTATTGTAAGCTCATAATACCTCTTCTGATCAATTTTCTCTTCAAATCCTTTTCCTCCACCTCTTTTCTTTCTGCTTGGTGAATGTTGTTGCTTCTCTGTTGCTCGGTGTCCATAGAAATCTTAGCTCCGTTCTTTAGCTTGTATGATCAGATCTACATGAAGACTTCTTATCTTCACCAAAATTCCCTTCATCATTCCTCTTTTCATAATTAATTACTTGTCTCTTTATATAGACATGATTTCACCATTCTTTTGTCCTTTTTTTCTTCGTTGATCACTTCTTGATCCATAAAGCTCGCCATGCTTGCTTTAGTTTTATTCCACAAATCTCTCCTTGTTTTCTGGAATAAAACATGCTTTAAATCTCCTTCTTATCTTTAGCTTTTATCTGATTGATGAAAACAATGTAATCAATCAGTTAAATCTATAATTAGCTCATGCCAGCTAAGTTGTTTTGTCATTTTCCTAACTCCAGTTCTTGTTAGTCAACACTTCAATTGTGCTCGGTGACTACTGCAGATAGCTTGGGCATCAAATTTAGTTCTATTCGGTGACAACTAAAGTTATCTCGATAATGCTTGATCGGGTATCACTTGCTCGGGTAACACTATCCATTGGGTAACACTGTGAACTTCTGTGCTCGGGGTTCACTATCTGCTGGGGTTTACTGTCACTCAATATATATGATTACCGACGAAATTTTTTTTGTCTCTTCATATCTTTAAGTGTTGTGACAATATGTGTATGATAAATCATACCATATCAAGTCGACATCAATGATGATACAATACATTAACTGATTTAATGTCTTGCATTTACTTTCTACATCTGAATGATCATCAACTTTGTCATCTTCAAACATTCAATCAGTTATAGTTTATCAATCTCTCCCTTTGGAATTGATGGGAACATAGTACATACTACTAAAACAATATAAAATATATCAGTTGTAGTTCATCAATCTCTACCAAACTTATTTTTCTATAACCAATACAAATGTCTGACTCTCGGTAAGCTCTTCTAGATTAGATTTGATTCTTGCAGAGTATTGTCTTCATTCTTCATTCCCTTCACTAGATAGATGTGCAATGTTAACTTTTCCAATTCTCTCCCTTAGATGGATGGTTGTTTCTTTGAATCTATCTTTGATGTTTTCTCTCCCTTTGACTGTTCCTCTTTTTGATGGATATTTCTTTTCTTTTCTCCCTTTGGATGATCAAGATATATATTTCATTATTAGATCTCGCTCTCCCTTTGACATCAATGCCTAATAAAAATATATATCTCTCTCTAATATATTCCTTGAGTTTCCTCTCCATCAACAATTTAGCCTTGTAGTAGCCAACAATTTCTCATGTTCAAACTAGATAAGTACCTTGATGTGTACTAAAATATCTTTGTAGTCCATCTCTTTTCTTGCATCAACACGAATGATCTTCTGAAAATGTGTAGGCTGATGCAGCCTCCTAGTTAGCTTAGTGACCAATAGATAAAGGTCAGACAACTAGTCTCTTCCTTTTGTGAATATGTGTGCTAATTATTCTTTGGATTGAATATATTCCAATATCACCTCTTTCTCTTGTACTTGTTCTCTTAAGTAATGATACTTGATAGCAATATGATTTTTCTTAGCATGCATGACATGGTTCTTTGAAATGTTTATTGCACTTGTATTATCACAATAGATAATCATTGGTTCAAGAATTTTTATATTCATACCTTCTAGTAATTGTTTGATCCATGCAATGTTAGAGCAATTTGTAGCAGCAACCACATATTCTTCTTCTATAATAGATTGTGAGATGCATCCTTTCTTTTTTACTTATCCATGTGACAAGTCTGTCACCCATGAAGAATGCTCCTCCTATTGTGCTCTTTCTGTCATCTATGTTTCCACCCCAATCAACATCTGTATAGACTTGAAGCTCAAATTTGCCTACTCTTTTATACCAGAGACCATAGTCTTTGGTATTATTATGGAAACCATTCAACAATCTCATTTACACATATTTGACAAGCTGTAAGTTCTACATCTTTGTCATTACTTTCAAAAAAGGGAGAAACATGTACATACATTGTATCTACATACTGTTGCATGCACATAAGGGGAGTCATTGTAAAGGTAAAACACTTGGTGTATATATTGTACATATCATTTTTTGATACTAATGCCAAAGGGGGAGATTGATAATCCATAAAGGATCAGAAGTTGTCATTAGTATAAAAGCAGACAATTTTGGTCGATCGGTCATGATCACCAAGTGACACCACTCACTGAAAAACAACATTCACTGAGTGTAGTGATCACCAAGATGTTTTGAACACCGAGCAATAGAACAATCATTGAGAAGTATATCAACTGAGTGACATCATCGAGTACCAATATACGAATACATCACCGAGCACTAGTATACAAAGACATCACCGAGCACCAATCTACACTGAGAGACAACATTTCACCAAAAAAGTGGATCTTACCTACACGTCAGCTAAAGCACTTTAATATTTAAAATATATTTTTTCTTAGCTCGATAACCATTTTTTGTGGATCAAGAAAAGCATTAATTATGGATGTAATTAGTTAACTAATTGTATTCATGCAAACTAGGAGATCAAGGTGAAGTTGTAAACCTTTGATCTTAGAGTTTTTTGAAGAAAAGCGTGAAACCTAATTAGGTCAAATCCTTTATATATAGATGTAATAATCAATCAAGAATGATATTATTGTAGCCACCAAGGGCATCTATGGATCATATAGAGAGTTTCATGCACAAGGACAGATAAAGAAGAATTCAGTTTATAAAGAACTATGTATACAAGGCTACCGAGAAGAATAGAGGTATTATCCATGAAAATAAGGTGATATACATTTTTTGTACTTAATGGATCTGTAATCAACAATTTGAGATTGCAGCAATCAGGTCATATATTTTGTTACTCTCTAACAATTGTAGCAAACAACAAAATCCTTTCACAAGGTGGAGTTAACAGCCTTTTTGTAAATCTCTTAACTGAGTGCACACATATATTGTGTTGCTAAAATATCTTAACCTAGTAGACTTAATAAGTCTGACATATTACTCCTAACAGGGTAAGATCATCAAAAGTGATCACAACTTGTAGCCCTAACATGCACCTTCCATTCTGCAGATAGTGAAGCTTTGTGGGTTTCATCCCCACCGCAGTTTTTACCTTCTAACAAGGGTTTCTGCATTATCAAATACTTGTGTCATGTGTAAATGAGTTTCATAAATGTTTCAATGTTATTTAACATGCATTTACATTTATGCTATGATATTGCATGCATAAAGTAGAAAATCTACAATGGTCGGTTATACCAGTACTGAGTACTAAGGTTTAATCTGTAAAAGTTTTTAAGGGTACTGATTCACCCCTCCCCTCTCAATACACACCCTTCCATTATTTTAATAATTATTACCTTTGACCATTCTAAAATGATTAAAGCTCCTGATGGTCCTCTTTATATTTCTACTAGGTTTTCTAGTACTCCTTCTTGTGGGACTCTTATTGATCCTACTTCCATGGTGAATTTTATAATTGAAGAGAATATTTTTAGTAAACACTAGAAATTATATTTCTATGATATGACAAATACTTGGATTCAAACTTTTAATGGCTTTCTTTATCATCCCCATGGTTCTATTTCCTTTCCTATATAGCTTTGTGGTAAATTTGTGGATACTACCTTTGTTTTAATGCCTACTTTTGATTAGTTTCACATTAAGCTTGGTTTTCCTTGGTTGTCCTCTATGAAATCCGTAGCTTCTCTTATCCATAAATGTCTTAAATTTTCTCATAATGGTGAGATCAAGACCATTAACATAGTCTTTAACACCCTTTTAGGCCTTGAGACTGTGCTGACCTTGATTTCTTTTTTCCTTCTTTACCTATGACATAGAAAGATCCTTCCTGATTATCTTTCTCAATATTATCAAGCCTTTAAACATAGAAAGATAGTTGAATTGAGTTTACCCAGGCTTGATCCTACCCATGGTCTTTTACCTATTCCACCAGTTCATCATTTATCTCATTCTTTGACTTATGTTGAGAAACCTCATGTTCCTATCTTTCAACCTAGTGTGGTACCTTAAGTTCCCCCCTTCACAAGGAGAAAATGACCCGATGTTGATTTAACCCACTCCACCTACTATCTATAGCAAGACCAAACAAAACTGACATGCCTGTGACCATCGCAAGAAGTGTATAGCTAAAGCATAGGCTCGTGTGCATGCTTCACAAAATATTTTACCTTCCTTTGACCAGACCATGATTGAGCCTTTGGAGGAAGTTAAAAATTATAACACTATTCAAATGAATAAACATGATGATTCTATTTGTAATTTGGATTCTATTATGATTAATATTGATGAAGAAGATACCCTTGATGATATTATTAATTCCAACAATGCTGTACATTCTAATAATTCTGATGAATAAGAGACTATTGATCTTGATCATGATTTTCCTAACATGCTTTCAAAATATTTATGAATCACTCCTCGTATTGAACACTATGACCCACAACATGCTCCTTGTTTGGATATGGCAATTATTCCTATTGTGTTGGATGTTTCTCCTCTTGTAATTTTTCCACCTTCCCTAAATGATACAAACAAGGAGGGGGAGGTAGGCGATGCGCTTGATCAAATTATCTAGCATAATAGTCTTTGTTTGTTTTTCCTATCATGTTGTGTTTACCCTGTGATGTGTTTCTTTTTATACATTTTGTCTAGATTTATTTAAGAGATCCTTGTTTATTTGTTGGTGCAAGGTGATAAAGGGATTGAAATGTTGTAATAATTCTTGTATTTGTATCTTGATTCTTTTATATGTTGTTATATGTTGTTTTGTACATGTGCTATTATTTGTAAATGTGCCTTTGTGTAGTCCTCTTGGGATATTGTAACATGGTAGCACTGAATCATTTTGGTCTCTGTGATGCTGACCCAAAAAGACTCTTCTTTGTAATTCTTATGTGTTTTTCCTCCATTGTGTTGTAGTTCTACTTCCTTTGGGGAATGATGACATTTCATTTGACATAATATTTCATATATTATCTTATGATCATACTAACCCAAAATTTAGTATATCCCTTTGTGATCTTTCCTTTTGTTATGTGCCTATTTAACTTGATATGTCTTCTATTGTAGGAATTTCACAGTGGAAACATTTCTAGTGGATGCATGCACTCTTCGTTAAAATCAATGCTCCCATTGAGGAACTTGCAATTTCTTTAACATGCATGCATACACTTTGCTCATGTTTTGCACACACGCACTATGGAAACTTTTCTTCTTTGAATCCCTTTATGGATTAATAAACAATCCTAAAAACTTGATTCTCTTTCAGATCTCTTCTTGGATTACAAACAATCTAGAAGGTCTGATCCCCGTAGTTGCATCTCTTTATGATCCATTAAGGATACACACATCCTTATGCCTGGATCAAATTTTGCATTTTTTCTCTTTTGGAAATATAGTTTCCTGAGTGTGAATCCTTGATGGGTTGACTAGCATGCACACACACTTTCTAGATTGTTCAACACTATCTCTTGTTGCAACAGCGCCTTTGTGGTTCGGTTCATAGTAAGACACAAACATCTTACTAGGTGAGTTAATCACACTCCTTTCTTTTTGTTGATATCTCTCTTTTTATTATTTTGGAGCTAACAAAGACTCAAGTCTTTTGGGGGCTTGATGGATTCCTTGTATCCTTAGTCGTGATGAGATTATCTTATTCATTTTTTATCTACTTTACTGAGAATTTGAGTTAGGATAACACTCCTGCTAAAGTGGGGGCTAAATGTATGGTCTTAAAATGGAAGAACCCATGTTGAGAAATGTTTATCCCTCCTTATTAGGATGTTTTTTACCTAATTTAAATTCCTTTATGGACCCATGGATGTACCTTTTCTTTTGTGCTAGATCGGGCTCCTATTTTCTGCCCTTTCTTGTTGTTCTTTTCTCTATCCCTGAGATCCCATACCATCCCTTGATAGAATGACCCATAAAGGGGTAGGATGAGGTTGGAATATCCCTTTAGGGGTGTCCCTAAGTCACCCTAGCCCTTGGAGTGAGGCCGAGGTTGGCCTCCCCCCAAGGTTAGGCACCTTGGGATTCCAAGCCCTTCTCGGGTTTTTAATTTCTTCTCCCACCTTATGTAGTTAGCCCTTTTCAATTTAGATCAAGAAATTGGTATAAAAGGAGGCCTACTCACTTCATTTTGGGAGGAAATAGGTTCAATATTTTTTTTATTTTTGTCTACAAGAATTCCAAGAGCATTCATAAGCATTTCCTAGGAGCATTTAAGGAGATCTTTTGCAACTATTTGAGACTTCAAGATTTCAAGATATTTTGCATTCAAGGAGCTTTCAATGATATTTAAAGGATTTCATTGGAGGAATTTTAATCATCATTCCATGATAATTCATTTTCCTTTCAAGGTCTATCTTCCTTTTTTGAAGATAGTGGAGTTGGTTATCAAGGAAGGGTTTGTTCATCCATTTTTCATTTGCATTTGCATATCCGATTTGAGTATATGAGTACATCTACATCCATAGATCCATGAATTGGTATGAATGATCTATTAAATTTGATAAGATATCCTACATTACTAAAATATTTAACAACATCGAGTACTTCTACATCCTTGTTGATTACAGATCCAGATCCTCCAAGAGGGTTTCTACAAAGTAAGATGAACTTGTACATTTGTTTTTATTTTACATACATTTGCATTCAAGGTTAATTCCTAAATCGGGGCTTGACCAAGGAAATCCCCTCCCCAACAAAAAAACATTTTTCCCTTGTATATTCATGTATATAGACTTCCAAATTCATATTTGGAGCCATCAAAAATAGGTTATTGTCACAGATCCAGATTCCAAGAAAACTTACAGAGCAGGTGGATGCCAACTTCGGCCTAGTCCTAGGTGGATTTTCTTCATGTCACCATCAAACCTCTAGGTCCTCATAGTCTAGAGACATAAATATTTCTGGGTTTTTAAGATCTCTGGTTTCTGGTTCCATATTTTGTCTTGTTCAGGTTTCTGGGATGTTTCAGGAGAAGAATTGCATATATGAGTTTGAAAACATAAATTTCAAGCATTTAAAGGTGAGTTGGTGTATTTCATTAATTAATTTGATTATTTACATTTTGGATCTGGTTGATTTCATTAGTTTCAACATTGTGTTTACCTTCCTAGTTGACTATACCTGACACATAGGAAATATCATCTTCTTTCTTAGCACTTGGTTAGATTCTTGTTTTGTATTGATACCCCTATATCACTTGGGTTGTATTAATCTAACTTGGATCCAACTAAAGGGATTTTCTTGGGAGATCTCTTCTTTTGTGTGCTCTTCTCTTGAGCTATATAGATAGGTATACTTCACACACATAAATATATATTTTTATATATATAGGTATGAAAATAATAAGTTGTACACACACACACATATGTATTTGTGGCTTACGAAAGTATATGAAAAGTGACTATGAGTTCATGCAAAGGGGATATGTATTTGTGCAGTATAGTCTATAGATCTTTGAGGTGGATTTTATTTCTTTAATATCTTTTGGCAGTGAGACCCTATGTATCGGTAGTGAGCCCTTGTATATCGGTAGTGAGTCCTTGTGCATAAGATGTGAGCCTTTTCTTATTTCTAGTGACCCCTTGTATATTGGTAGTGAGCCTTCTTGCAATGAGAATTTGTAGCTATAAGCCTATGTATCAAATCACCTTTCGATGTCACCTTAACATTTGTTTTTACATTTCATGATAATTAGCTTCTTTGTGGGTTTACCCATCTTGGGGTTTCCACATACAATCTGGTGTTCTATATTTTAGTGTTCCTCTACATTTCATGTTTATATTTTTTGTGGATGTTTAATATGCTAAACTAACAAATCTTAAGTTTTTTATTGGATCTATTTAAGTGTTAACCGATAGAGAGAACATTTTGTAAAGTTGTGTGGGAATAACTGATTCGCCCCCCTCTCAGTTATTTAATTTGTTCAACACTTGGTATCATAGCACGGTTCCTCGGTGAAGAGCTTAACCACTTGAGGAAGATTTGATGGCACAAAAATTGACTATTCCTATATTATATGGATTAGACTATAATTCATGGAAAGATCAAATGAAAGGATACTTGGTATCGGTTGGTTACAAGACATGGAAGCATGTAGAGTTGAAGTATTTTCTTTCATAGAATGGACCGACTACTCCTGATAAAATTGAGGAATATGTGGAAAATGAAAAAGAAAGGTATTTTATTACTAGTTCTTTATCAAAGATTTAATTGGCTAAGGTTATTTAATTGAAGAAAAATTATGCATTTTGTGAAAATTTGAAGGAAATTACAGAGTCAAGTTATCTAAGAATTTGATAGCTAAGAGTGTAATACCCACCCCTTAGTTTTCTTTTGAGTTGTGGTTGTTGAACTCTTTTAGGATTTTTCATGTATGCATTGGTTATTTCAATTGGTTTTGAGGATATTCATGTATTAATTTTCATTATATTATCAATCGTTTGGATATTTGTGTTGTATCTTGTGTTTCCAGTAGATTTATGGTTATTTCATGATGGTTATTGATATGCTATGATATTATTTTGATTATGGATATACTGACAATATTGACATTATATTGTATGCACATGGATCATTTGTATGTTTTACATTTCTGCTTGGTGTGTTTCATATGGTATGGGACAGAGTCGTAGTTACTTGCTTTGGCGAGATCCACTCGATAAACTGATATCAACCATTTTTTGTTATAATATATGTATGTATGTTCATCTTTGTGATGGCAGGTTTGTAGGTACTGAGCAACGTCTTCCCTAAATTGGCAAGATTGAGCGTGCCCTATCATAATATCTCAATGGTAAAAGAGGGAAAATAATATTGAGGCCTAAATCCCTACCCTAAACCCTTAATTTTTCCTAGAATGGACAAGAACCTGACTATCTATCCTATCTGAATCCGTTAAGGTGATGTGGATTTGTGAGCCTATCTGTGTGTGTGTTGTTTCTGTTTGAGTTGTTTTTCTATTTAGATGGTTTTCAGTTGGATTAAGGATTCTTTTAGCTTGTTTTATTTAATGAGTAATTATGGTAAATATTAATGTTAATAATTGCACCTTTGATAAAGTTAAAACAATGATATTATTAAATAAATATTATTTAAATAGCCATATATTTAATTAATTGATTTAATTATTGTCTTAATTTAAATAATTGAGATTTAATAAATATTAAATCCAAAAATTTTAATTAATTGTGCAAATTGAATTATTAAGTATTACTTTAAGTTGCATGATTAATTGATTTAATTTAATTGAAATATTCTCATGCATTTTCAATTATGACTTTGTTTTAGATTATAAAGTTAAGTTGTGTATTATTTTTAAGTGAAATTGAAATTAAAAGATTTCTTTTAATTTTTAACTAAATAATTAATATTCCATTAAGGTTGCACTTTTTGTAAACCTAATTACCTGGTTTTCTATATCTCTGAATTGAAAGCCATTTGGAGGCAGTTCAATCAGGTGAAAGGAGAATTCAGGTGGTTAAAGATTCGTTGAAAGCTTAGGAGTATTTTGGATTCGTGATTTATTTAGATTTGAATTGGATCTTCTTATCAGTTACTAAGGCAGGATCTTGATCTTGTTAATTCCAGCCTTCCAAATCCATGTCTTATATGCATCTGAATTGCTGGGATCCTATGTCTAAATCTTCCTTGTTTGATGTGTATTTTAAATTGCATAAATTGAATAATAGGTTATTTGAACATTCTGGGTATGTTTCCTTTCATGTATTGCTTTCAGATTTGTAAAAAAAATCCTCATCTATTAACAAAAATCACACCTTTACCAGGTTCATGTCTGAAACCCCAGATCTAGAAATAGGGGTTAATTGCATGCTCATGGTTTCTTTTAGGAAAAGAAAAGATTAATATTAAATTTTATATCTTTCCCTTGTTTGCATCAATTGCATGGTTTTAGGAAAATCCATCTTTATTCTTTTTTTGGAGCTAATTGTCTCTTTTTATTAAAAATCATATATCTTGGCTATTCATTGTTGAAAGAAATAGAATCATATTTCTTTTAATATATGTGTGTGTGTGTGTGTGGTTGCTGGAAAAGAACAGTCTGGTTTTCACCAATTAATAATTTAAAAAATAAAAGTAATAATAATTAAAATAGATGTAAGTTAAATTAAATTGAAAAGAAAATTAAAAAAAAATATTAAGTATTAAAAGGGAGGCGGGGGCCACCACACCCCAACCCTCTCATACCGCCCACCGCAGTAACTACTGCATGGGCAGTGGGCCGCAGGGTCCATGGTACCCACTGCATGGGCAGTGGGGCCATGGTACACCCGCGGTACCACTGTGTGCAGTGGGCCACAGGAAGGATGGGGTCGTGGGGAATATGGGGACTCGTGGGGCCCACAACCTTGGTCCACCACTTCCTTCTCTTTGTTATTTAATTGTTTAGAATTATTTTGTTTTATTTAATTTTATAATAAGTTTTTTTAATGTTTAGTTATATTATTATTATTAACTTTTTTTAGTGTTGTTAATATTTAATAACTAATATTGTTAGTATTTTTATTTTTATTTAATAGTATTTATTAGTTAAGATTAATAAAATTATATATAATATTATTATTAATATTAACTCAAGGTTAACAATTTTTTTTTAATGGACTTTTTGTATTAATATTGATGGATTTATGAATCATATTGTTAGTTAAGTTATAGATTTATTTAAATGTTTTGTTTATGTAATCCTAATCTAGCTGCAATGATCTTTTTTTAAGCTTAATTTGAACACTTTTTTAAATATATAGATGTTTTCAATAAGTTTTAATCATAGTTATGCATGAGTTCTTTTACGTAGAACCTCTTAGACAACTAACTTTGCCTAGTCAAAGTGCGACTTTTATTATGATATGTGTGTCATTGCATACTTTGTTGTTTATTTATGATTGTATCAGGAAACTACGTTGGCTTATAGGGGTTGTGCCAGAGGCTTGGGTTGTGATTGCTTGTGGATCTTTGAGTGTCTATTTTTTCATACTATGTGATGTTGTATTGGTTCAATTTAATCCACCCAATCTTGTTCAGTTTAAACTTGAGTTGATGTAGTCTTGATTACTTGGGAACCAATATGTCTTGTATGGGCAGGAATCAGTGTTGAGATCTGTGATATACCTTCATGATATTGTTATGATCTTAGGTAGGTTAACTGAGTGTATAGAGGGAAAGTGACTTGCAATGGGGGCCAGGGCCATACGTGGCTACTAGGGTAACTCATTGGCAAGTAACATAATAAGTGGAAACATGAAACATTAATGGGGTTCTAAAATGAATTATTAAGAGGTTCTAAGTCTTTTCCCATGCCTTGAGTGCTATTACAGGCAAGGATGGGAGTTAAAATCATTCTCTTCACAAAATGATTACTGATCCACATAAAGTCACTTGGGGGCCAGGGCCTAGGGAGGACTACTAGGGTAACTCAAGGGTAGACTTATGTGATGACACTTCCCTATATGTAGCTTAGGTTTTCCTAGGTGTGTCGGGTGCCTCTAGTATTGTGTATATTCCTTATTTTATTTCAGAGAGCTTCTAGGATCTTCCTATGCATTCCTTTATGATATCGTGTATACCTTTGATGTTACCTTCTTGATTGTATACCCATGTGAGTGGGCCTGATGTTATCTCCTTACCACGGTGGGAGTGGACCTTTGGTTCCATGAGGTCGGGTTGTAGTGATTCTTTTACCATTTGAGATTCGATGATCTTCTTCATACTTTGATGATCCTTGTTGTAGTTCTACCTTCTTTTCTTCTGGTGACTTGTTCAGTTTCTTTTCTTCTGGTGACTTGTACCATATATGTATATTGGTTGACATCCTTTTAGAGGATGTGTTGTATTGTTATTTATTATTGCATACCCTATGAATTTTGCAATGGATGTTGATTAATGTATGTATACCTTGGGTATCAGTTGTATATGTGGTCTTATTATATGAGATCATGTATATTATGATTCAATGGTTGTATCTTTTATGTTAGTTCTTTCGAGTTGTTCTTCGTAGATTAGTTTTTTTTAAGTAATTCTACGTCAAGGAACCCACGAGATTCGTAATATTTGTTTGAGTTATGAGTATGTTGTGTGTTTCATTTTTTTTTCTTCGATGTTGTTATCATTATTGTTGTAAAACATTAAAAAAAAATTATCTTGTTAATTTAGTTGCATGTTTAGGTTAGATTCTTCTGGGTTCCCTGGCGGGGCATTACACTTAGTATCAGAGCCCGAGTTTCTACACTAGTAACTCTAGGAATTTGTACACCCATTAGTTGTCTTTTGGTTTAAAACTTGAAAAAAAAATAGAATTAAAAATCTCATGTATTTCAAACTATTTCTTTATGATCGTTTATTTTCTTTTGTCATTATTTGGTTTTGTTGTTTAGTTGTTGTGTTGGCCTTTGGTTGCTTCAGGAATTATGCCTGTTGAGACTAGAGTTGTTGCTAGAGGCCGAGGTAGAGGTCATGTTGGTGGTCATGGAAGGGGTAGGATTCATATCCCTTCTACAAGTATTAGACATGAGAGTGTTCATCAATTGAGTAGGGATGAGCATAGAGGTGGGCAACAAGCTGAGTCTGAAGATCCAGTTACTAGACAGATGTTGCAAGAAATTATGAATCATCTAGGACCTAAGAAAATTGGGATGGAGCAGGATGTTTCTCATCACTCCAAGATTGAGGAGAGAGTGAGGGAGAGATCTAGAATCCCTCAAACGAGAAACTTTGAAGTCGATCTAGATATTGTAGCAGCTAATCATATGAGAGACCTTCTGAGATCATTAACTTCTCCCTTCAATGGGAAAGGTACAGGTTTAGGGGTAGAGACATGACTCATTAGCTTGAATAGATCCTTTTATATGTATCATTTTAGCAAAAATACTAAAGCTAGATGTGCCATTATGCGACTTAATGATTTTACAGCTATTTGGTGGAAGATTAAAGAGAAGAAACTTGAGATCAGTATGGATACTATTACTTGGGAGTTATTTCTTGAGAAATTTTGAGAATATTTTCTATCTGATCAGTGGAGACAAAAATGTGCAAATGAGTTTCATAATCTACGGTAGTTGACCATGACCGTACAAGACTATGAGCATTGGTGTTTTGGGCTCAAACATTATGTAGGTTTTGGCAGATATTCTTCTCTTATGGTTCAACACTTCATTAGGGGAATTAATGAACATATCATTGGGGGAGTTCAGCTCTATGAGACTACAATCCTCAAAGAAGTAGTCACTAAGGCTACTCTTATGGAGATGAACCTAGCTTTGTGCCATGGTGGTCAGTTTGGAGTTTAGTTTAGTGGACCTAATTATGGTTTCAGAGGTAATCAATCTTAGGGAGCTAGAAATTATAGGGTTCCTTCTACCTTTCCAAAAGGTAATCAGTCTGAAAAGCAGGGAGGATCCATTCCTCCTACTCAGAGTGGTCATTCTCAGATTAGCAATTTTTGTAATATTTAGCGCAACAAGTGCAACCAGATTGATCGACCATCTTAGAGTTCGTATCATGATGTTAGTGATGATATGTAACTAATTGAATGTTTGATAATGTTAAGTTGAAGATGATGCAAGACGTTAAAATAGTTAATGGGTTGTATTATCATTGATGTCAAATTGATATCATCTGTACGGTCATGTACATAATGCCAAAGACTTCAGAGAATCAATAGAACAGAGATTATGCTTTCAACAATGCATAAAAGTCAAGTATTCACTAAGTGACAGACAACACCGACGGAGTTCACACCATCAGTAAAGGAAAAATAAAAGTCATAGTGATACTCGATGAGCAGAAGATAGTGTTTCCCAACAAATCAAAATCCTATGATGCCCGATGGATGGAGATATTGAAGCTAACTAAAGTTGCACTGACGTAACTGGCAGTTGTCACCGATGATGAACTATAGAGTTGACCGACAGAACAAAGAGTTAAGAAAATAACAAAATATCTAGCTGGCAGAGCTTAAGGATAGACTTAACTGGTTGTTTTATTTGTTTTATTCACCCAGAGTTAAGTAATTGATTTAAAGAAGATTTATACAGTTGGCAAGAAGATAACTACGAGATAAATCAGGTGTTAAAGCCATAAATCAGATTGGCTGGATTGTTTTTCACGCCAAGAATCAAGAATCAAGAATTAAGGAATATCATGTCTATATAAGAGACAAGCATAATTCATTTCCATAATCACTACACACGAAGAAATCAGATACACAGGGAGTGAATGGAAAGAGGATGATGAAGAGAAACTGATGAGGGATAACTTCATATAGTCCTGATCAATCAAGTTGAAGGAGAGCTAAGGAATTCTATGGACATCGACGAACAGTGAAGCATAGAATCACAGAGCAGAAAGTGTGGAGAACAAAGAATTGAATTGATACATTGATTAGAGAGGTATTGTACTTAAATAGATCTAAAAATCTACAAGTCAAGTTGTGTTAGAAATAGGTCATAATGTTTTAGTTTAACCATTGAAGCATCAAGTCTTTTAACAGAGCAGGACTTAACCGTCTTATATAATTGAGGTATATCCTAACAGATTGCCAAAAAGATTGATTCATGAAAGTAGCATTGAATTTTCATAAAGCCTATTGATAGCCTAAGAAGAAGGTTGATTCAAGGATGGTAGCAAGATTTGCATAAAGCCTATTGACAGTCTAAGAAGGAGGTTGATTCAAGGATGGTAGAAAAATAGATGCTAGATACTAAGTGACAACCTATGTATCAAAATCCTCTAACAAGGTTGCACTTAACAGTGTGTTTGTAACCTTTAACAATGTTGGCTCCTAATAGGGCTCACTTCAGAAGAGTGAAAATTTGGGGTATAGGTCCTAGTGGTTTTTTACCTTAACAGGGTTTCCACATTAAAATCCATGTGTTATGTGTGTATGGTTTATTACTTTATTGTTTTACATTTCACATATGCATTTCTGGATTGATTGGTATACTCTACATATTTACTGAGTATCGATAAATAGTTTTACTGCTTATCGGTTATCAAGGAGAATAAGGATAGACAAGGTAAACTGACAGACAATTTATTATTTCAAGTATTTCATGGCATGCATCTTGTAGGGACTTAATAATCTTAGGTGTATTGATTGGTGGTAAAAGATTAAAGGATAAATTTTTGAGGCCATTGATTCACCCCCCCTCTTAGTTATTGCTAACAATTGGTATCAGAGCTTGTGTTCTTAGAAGGAAGGTTTCAAAGACCTAAGTAAAGATTACAAGATGAACAGATGAGATGTGCCGAAGTTGAACAAAGATAACTTTGCTTCATGGCAAAGTAGGATAAGACTCCACCTATCAGGTATTGGTAATGATGTTACTCAATACTTAGATACTGAATATGTGTTTTCTATAGGACCATTGATAGTAGATCAATTGAGAGTGAAGCATGAGCATAATTGCATGGTTATAGATCTTTCTTCCCCACTCTCTGATGCTGAATTTTAAGATGTCAAAGATTGCACAACTACAAATAAAATGTGGGACAAACTAAAGCTTGTACATGGAGGTGATACACATGTTCTGAGAGCCAAGGCATAAATCCATAGAGGAAAGTTTGATGATCTCAGAATGAAAGAAGGTGAAAACATCACACAGTACAACACAAGAATAAAAGAAGTAGTCAATGCTATACGAGGTGTTGGAGGTACACTTGAAGAGGAGATAGTGGTA
>MU226382.1:846761-901204 GCA_018584345.1 Thuja plicata
AAAGTATATCAAATGGATGTCAAGTCAACATTCCTAAATGGAATACTTGAAGAAGAGGTATACATTGAACAACCAGAAGGGTTTGTAGATCCAGACAAGAGGAACATTGTATGTAGACTTCACAAAGCCTTGTATGGATTAAAACAAGCTCCCAGAGCCTGGTATGAATGAATTAATTCCTATCTAATAAGCATTGGATTTATAAGGACTAGTGAAAACAATAATCTTTATTTGAAAGAAGATACTGATGCTAACACTTTGATTGCTGAAATATTTGTTGATGACATCATATTTGGAGGCAATGATATTCTATGCAAATCATTTGCTAATGAGATGAGCACAGAGTTTGAGATGTCTATGTTTGGAGAGATAAAGTTCTTTCTTGGTCTACAGATCATTCAACAAAGTGAAGGTATTTTCATTAAATAGTCCAAATACATCAAAGAGGTCCTGAAAATATTCAAGATGGAAGATTCCAAACCTGTTGGAACACTGATGGCTACTAGATGAAAATTAACAAAGGAAGACAAGACAACAGAGGTAAATCAGACTTTGTACAGATCAATGATAGGAAAACTCATGTATGTTGTACACACTAGACCAAATATTGCACATGTAGTAGGAACTATTGCTAGATTTTCTGCTAACCCCAGGGAGTCACATATGACTGATTTGAAAAGAATTCTAAGATATCTGAAGAATACTGAGGAATTTAGCTTATGGTATAGAAGAGAAGGAAAATTTGAACTAAAAGTGTTTACCGACGCTGATTGGGCTGGAAATATTGATGACCGAAAGAGCACAACTGGAGGGGCATTCTTCATGGGTGACAGACTTGTCACATGGATTAGCAAGAAGCAAGGATGCATCTCTCAGTCTACTGCAGAAGCATAATATGTTGCTGCTGCTGCAAATTGCTCAAATATTGCATGGATCAAACAGTTGCTGGAAGGTATGCATATGAAGATCTCAGAACCAGTGATTATCTGTTGTGATAACACTAGTGCAATAAACATTTCCAAGAATCTAGTCATGCATGCAAAGACTAAACACATTGCAATCAAGCATCATTATTTAAGAGAACAAATTCAAGAAAAGGAGGTGATACTTGAATATGTACAATCAAAAGAACAATTGGCCGATATCTTCACCAAGCCACTGCCCAAGGATACATTTAAGTACTTGAGAAAGAGACTAGGGGTCAAACCCATGTCTACCAGTCAGTAAAGGACTAAAGGCTGCATCAGCCATATATTATCAGAATATAATTCATGTTGATGCAAGCAAAAGATGAACTTCAAAGCTACATCTATATACAGAAAGGTATATATCCAAACCGAGCACCAGAGCATATTGTTGTATTGTTGAATGATAAGGGAAATTCAAGGAATATATTATGGATAGAAGAAAATAGTTGATTGACATAAATTTCAGATAGATATTTGCTTGGCATTGTTGTCAAAGGGAGAGAATGTATCCTTATTATCATCAGAAATTATTCATTATCAGATTACTCCAAATAGGGAGAGATCATATCCATAGGGAGAGAATTTTTATAAAGAAATAATATACAAAGGGAGAGTTGCTGACAAGAGACAGAGACAAAGAGAGAAATTGACATAAAAAGAGAACACAACACATCAGAAGAAGAAACACAGAAATATGCAAGAATCAAATCTAAGCTAACACAGAGCTTACCAGCGGTCAAACATTTTTATCGGTTATCAAAACAAAGTGTTTGGTAATTTGATAAATTTCAACAATTGTATTTCATATTGTATTAGAAATAGTATAGTGTGATAATATAGTATGTTTCCATCAATGCCAAAGGGAGAGATTGATGACATGTAACTGATTGAATGTTTGATAATGTTAAGTTGAAGATGATGCAAGACATTAAAATAGTTAATGGTTTTTATTGTCATTGATGTCAACTTGATATCATCTGTACAATCATGTACATAATTCCAAAGACTTCAAAGAATCAATAGAACATAGATTATGCTTTCAACAATGCATAAAAGTCAAGTATTCACTAAGTGACAGACAACACCAATGGAGTGCACACCATTGGTAAAGGCAAAATAAAAGTCACAGTGATACCTGATGAGCAGAAGACAGTGTTACCCAATGAAGAAAAATCCTATGATGCCCGATGGATGGAGATCCCGAAGCTAACTGAAGTTGCACCGACAGAATTGGTAGTTGTCACCGACGACGAACTGCAGAGTTGACCAACAGAACAAAGAGTTAAGAAAATGACAAAATATCTAGTTGGCAGAGCTTAAGGATAGACTTAATTGGTTGTTTTATTTATTTTATTTGCCCAGAGTTAAGTAATTAATTTAAAGAAGATTTATATAGTTGGAAAGAAGATAACTACAATATAAATCAGGAGTTAAAGTCGTAAATTAGATTGGCTGGATTGTTTTTCACGCCAAGAATCAAGAATCAAGAATTAAGGAATATCATGTCTATATAAGAGACAAGAATAATTCATTTTTGTAATCACTACACATGAAGCAATCAGATACACAGGGAGTGAATAGAAAGAGGATGCTGAAGAGAAACTGATGAAGATAACTTCATACAGTCCTGATCAATCAAGCTGAAGGAGAGCTAAGGAATTCTGCAAACACCGATGAACAGTGAGGCACAACATCACAGAGTAGAAAGTGTAGAAAACAATTAATTGAATTGATACATTTATTAGAGAGGTATTGTACTTAAATAGATCTAAAAATATGCAAGTCAATTTGGATTAGAAATAGGTCATAATGTTTCAGTTTAACCATTAAAGCATCAAGTCTCTTAATAGAGCATGACTTAACCATCTTCTATAATTGAGGTATATCCTAACAGATTGCCAAAAAGGTTGATTCATGAAAGTAGCATTGAATTTGCATAAAGCCTATTGACAGCCTAAGAAGAAGGTTGATTCAAGGATGGTAGCAAGATTTGCATAAAGCTTATTGACAGTCTAAGAAGGAGGCTGATTCAAGGATGGTAGCAAAATAGATGCCAAATACTAAGTGACAATGTATGTATAAAAATCCTCTAACAAGGTCACACTTAACAGTGTGTTTGTAACCTTTAACAGGGTTGGCTCCTAACAGGGCTCACTTCAAAAGAGTGAAAATTTGGGGTACAGGTCCCAATGGTTTTTTCCCTTAACAGGGTTTCCATGTTAAAATCCACGTGTTATGTGTGTATGATTTATTAATTTATTATTTTACATTTCACATATGCATTTCTGGATTGATTGGTATACTCTGCATATTTACTGAGTATCGGTAAATAGTTTTACTGCTTATCGGTTATCAAGGAGAATAAGGACAGACAAGGTAAACTGACAGATAGTTTATTATTTCAAGTATTTCATGGCATGCATCTTGTAGGGAATTAATAATCTGAGGTGTATTGATTGGTGGTAAAATATTAAAGGATGAATTTTTGAGGCCACTGATTCACCCCCCCTCTCAGTTATTGCTAATAGTTAGTAGGGGTAGTTTTCAGAAGTCTAGTGCAACTTCAGCTAGAGGAGGTGGTGGTAGAGGAGGTTGTTTTTCTTGTGGGCAGTTTGGTCACATTGTGACCAATTGGCCCCAACATGCAGTGTAGTTCTCAGGGCAGAGGCTGGTAGCTTCTGAGCCTATATTTGGGGATGCTGGTAGATCTCATGGAGCATATGTAGCCTTTGATCTCCATCCAGCTGTGTATTATGCTACTATGAGTGGGATTGCAAATAGAGAGCCAACAAATGGTTTTCACATTCTTGTAGCAGGAAATGATCCTCAGTATTTGAATTAGAGAGAAGGGAAGCCCATCTTATGGGATCTACACATTGAGTCCTTTGTGACTCGGTAGGATGCTTTGTGTTGAGATTCATAGCTCTACCTTTATTGTAGGATTCCAGGAGTAACCCTAGTTTTAGGGAGGGGGATGTTGTAATACCCACCCCTTAGTTTTCTTTTGAGTTTTGGTTGCCAAACTCTTTTAGGATTTTTCATGTATGCGTTGGTTATTTCAGTTGGTTTTGAGAATATTCATGTATTAATTTTAATTATATTATTGATCCTTTGGATATTTGTGTTGTATCTTTTGTTTCCATTAGATTTATGGTTATTTCATGATGGTTATTGATATGCTATGATGTTATTTTGATTATGGATATAAAGACAATACTGACATTATATTGTATGCACACGGATCATTTGTATGTTTCACATTTATGCTTGGTGTGTTTCATATGGTATGGGGCAGAGTTGTAGTTACTTTCTTTGGTGAGATCCACATGATAAAATCATCTCAACCATTGTTTGTTATATTATATGTATGTATGTTCATATTTGTGATGAGAAGTTTGTAGGTACCAGGAGAAATCTTCACTAAATTGGCAAGAGTGAGTGTGCCCTTGATAATCCTTAAAGGATCAAAAGTTGTCATTAGTATACAAGCAGACAGTTTTGGTAAGTCATGATCACCGAGAGACAACACTCATCGAGAAATAGCATTCACCGAGCGCAGTGGTCACCGAAATGTTTTGAACAATGAGCATTATATCAACCAAGAATCAGTCTACAAAGACATCATCGAGAACCAGTACACAAAGACATCACCAAGAACCAGTCTACACTGAGAGACAACATTTCACCAAAAAAAGATCTCAAACTAGATGTCAGCTAAAGCACTTTAGTCTTTAAAATAACTTTTTTCTTAGTTGGATAACCATTTCTTGTGGATCAAGAAAAGTGTAAATGATGGATTTAATTAGTTAAACTGATTGTATTCATGAAAACTAGGAGATCAAGGTCAAGTTATAAACCTTTGACCTTCAATTTTTTCTAGAAATATGTGAAACCTAATCAAGTCAAAATCTTGTATATATAGATGTATTAATCAATCAAGAACATGATGATTGTAGCTGCCAAGGACATCTATGGATGAGATAGAGTTTTTCATGTAGAAGTAAAGATAAAGAAGAATTTAGTAATGAAGAACCACATTCAAGGCTACTGAGCATAATAGAGGTATTATCCATCACAATAGTTGATATACATATTGTGAACTTAATGGATCTGTAATCAGCAATTCAAGATTGCAAGCAATCAAGTCATACATATTTTTTACTCTCTAACAATTGTAGCAAGAATTAAAATTGTTTAAGAAGGTGGACTTAATAGTCTTAATATAAATCTCTTAACCAAGTGTACACATACATTGTGTTGCTAAAATATCTTAACTGAGTAGGCTTAACAAGTCTGACATGTTACTCCTAATAGGGTAAGATCATCAGAAGTGATCACAACTTGTAGCCCTAACATGCACCTTCCATTCTTGAGATAGTGAAGCTTTGTAGGTTTCATCCCCACCACAGTTTTTACCTTCTAAAAAGGGGTTTTGCATTATCAAATACTTGTGTCATGTATAAATAAGTTTCAAGAATATTTAGATGTTTGTTTACATGCATTTACATTTATGCTATGATATTGCCTGAATGAAGTAGAAAGGCTACAATGGTAGGTTATGCAACTAATGAGTACTAAAGGTTAATTGACAAAAGTTTTTTATAAGGGTACTGATTCACCCCTCCCCTCTCAGTACACACCCTTCCATTATTCCAACAATTGGTATCAGAGCCAGATCTCTTATTTGGAAAAGTTTAAATCACTTGAGAGAAAATATCATACAATGGAAAGGTATAAGCTTGATAAAAATATTGAGAATCAGAAGTTGCAAATATAGATTTTATTTGAGCAATACAAAGAAGCAAGAAACAAAATGAAAGAGTTATTAGCTAAAAGAAAAGTCATGGCATATCGCTACAATGAAATTGACTATCATGAAGAAGAGATACCTAACCTATTTGATTCATTTGGATCTAGCTCTGGCAGTACATTTGACACATCTGAATGAAGCATTACAAATCTAAATGAAATCAATCAACATCTGATTGAACAAGTGAAATTACTGTAGATCGGTCAAGAGCCACAAATGGTAAGAATGATTTATGTTATGAATAATGCAAGACAAGATGAACAAGAAATAACTTTAGCTATTGATGATAGGAGAAATATTACTGAAAAATTGCAAGAGAAAGAATTTGAGATACAAATACTTACTGAATATCACATTGAGATCACCAATCAAATAGTTCTCATGAGTCATGAAGCCAACCAAGTGAACATAGAACTTAATGGAAAATTGGAAGCTATTGGTGAACTAAAGGAAGAAAATGAGAAACTGAAGCATGAAGCAAAGATTCAACAACAACATAATGATATGATCAAGAAAGCTGAAGATAGTACAAAAAGAATGCATGAATTTCTTAATGGACAGAGAAGACTCAAAAACAATACCAGTTTAGGGTATACCAAGCATGGAGAATCATCAAACTGAGCTGATCAAAATATTGACTACACAAATCCAAGACCAAAGAAGTGTTCATCTAATAACTGTGGAAAACCAGGCCACACATCAAATGTTTGCAAGAGAAAAGCAAAAGGTATTCTTAAAACTACTTCTACATTCATAGGTAATTGGTATAATTGTAACAAGAATGGACACAAAGAAGATGAATGTAGATCTAAGATGAACAAACCAAAGAAGAAATATCACATGGAGAAACATTATTCTACTTGCAACGTGCATGGACACACATTTCATGAATGCAGAAAAAGGATAAAGCAAGTCTGGAAACCCAAAGAACAAGAAAATGTATATCAACCGAGAAGAGTCAGTAATACATATGTTTAGGATTAAAGCACTTGGGTAAATTGCACAACATGTGGTAGATATGGAAATATAGCTACTAACTATATGAGGAAATGGATAAGAAGATCTAGAAACTAGACTAACCCTAGAATGGCATGCTTACATTGTCATAAGGTCGGTCACTTAAGTAAGGACTATAGAGATCGAGTGACAGAGTCAAGAAATTTTACAAATTGAAGTACTATTGAAGAAATTAGGATAATGAGAAATAAAATGTGGAGGAGAGCTTCAAACAATGATAATGTTGGACCAAGAACTATAGTTGGTGACACCTCATCTAATGGATCAGGTGATTCCACCACCCCCACCTAAGCAATACAAGTAAGTATGGAACTGCACTCTACAAAGTTGTATTTTACATCAGCTCCTATATTCATTAAGAATATGCCAAATTAACATGAATAAATATTCACTATGGTATTGCATGTTATGTTTTGCAAATCTAGTCTAGTTGGTCATTATAAACTGAGCATAAATTGCACATCGGTAAACATATGAAAGTTAACCGAGTTGACACTATATACCGAGCATCATCGGTAAACATGTGGAAGATAGCTAAGTTGACACTTTGTACCAAGTATTGTATACTCACCGAGCTTAAGACTTTGGAGTATCAACTGAGCATCTACATTTTGTCAATCGAGTGGTAGGTGAAGCATTTAATGCATCACTTAGGTTATATTTTTTTATAAAAAGGGCAAAGTGAACTCATTTGTTCACCCAATGTTAAAGAGAAAATTGTTGAGAGAAGAAGATAGACTCAGAGTGATCACATTATAGAGTGATTCACACCACCTTTAAAGCAACTCCAACAGATCTCGAGCATTCTCAGCAAGCATCCAGTGAGTATCTAGACTTACCAAGCTATCAGGTTATTTGCAAAGAAGCCCTAATTTTAATGAACAATGGAAACCACTTCACGAACCTCAAAGATCAAGATGGAAAAGGATAAGAAGGTCATTCTAATCAAGAACTTGACATGCGAATAACCTAACTACAAGTTTTTCCCTGAGATTGCTGCTCAACCCGACGACAATGGAGCATTTTCAAGTATCTCACCTAGGGTTTTGTTGGTCGAATACTTCTGGGCATACATTCACTACAAAATTGTAGAGATTGGAGACGTTGAACTTGAAGAAGCTTATCAGAAGCTATGCAAGGATGGAAACCTAAAGGATGAGTACAAACACATTGAAGTGAAAGGGTTAACCAATGCCCTACTATTCCCAAAAGAATTCAAGACAGAATGGATTCGCATTGTGCTCAGTCGAGTGCATGATGGTAAAATGTGGTTAGATGAACCTAAGGAAATCACAAAGGATGTGATTCATGTAATAACTGGATACCCAATCACTGAGAAGGAAGAATCCCTAAGGCACCCTGGACGCCCAAAGATTGAAAAGCTAACTGGAGCCAAATGGGACGGTAAAGGTCTGAAAGTCAATTCAATCACTGACCCTAAAATGAAATTTGGTGTGTATGTGATTAGATACAAGATGTTTCAAGAAAGAATAATGAACAATGTTGCTTTTGGAGTAGTTGACACAACATCCAAGATAGTAAAGAAGGGAGTGCAACTAGACCTAGCATAACTCGAGCCAAATGGGACGGTAAAGGTCTGAAAGTCAATTCAATCACCGACCCTAAAATGAAATTTGGTGTGTATATGATTAGATACAAGATGTTTCAAGCAAGCATAATGAACAATGTTTCTTTTGGAGTAGTTGACACAACATCCAAGATAGTAAAGAAGGGAGTGCAACTAGACCTAGCCCAACTGCTACTGAAACAACTAGAAGAAAACATGAGAACACTTAGATCAACATGATCTAATACATGTAAGTTCGGTTCTCTATTAATGTGCACATTATCTTACTTCTAGAACTTATTTTCTTCAGTCAGTAATGTCACTTGGAACACCAACCGACCAATAACAACACAGATTAGTGATTACACTAAATCACTATGAGATAATTTCATTCCACTATTTGATGCCTACTTCACAACATTTAAGAATAGGATGCAGAAGAGGATGAGAATTCATGCATAGTTGGTTGAACAATACAAAGATGAGATATGCTTTGTATTTGGCACCGACACCATACTCATCAAAACTGACAACCCAAGAATAGCATGGTTACCACAATTGGACTATAAAATTGACATAGATCTGGCTACAAAATTCATTGAAGCCCTACTAAATGAACTAGATGAAAAATCTATAAGCAGATTTTGAACTTAAGAGGAAGCCAAGTCAAGAATAAATACTGGCTTAGTAGTCAAGAAAATAGGGAAGAAACAAACACAAATGGTGAAAAAACTTAAGAAGAAACTCTCGGTAACTGATGAAGAGTTGGAACAATCAGCATATATCACCGAGGAAAAGTCAACTGTCTATGAAGGTAAAGAGTTAAGTGATTCAGAGTCTACCAAATCAGATGCAGAGCTTCCAAAGGCCAAGAAAACAAAAGTTACTAATGTAACAATTGCATTTAGGATAAGAAGCAAAACAACTAAGTAGACTCGCCACCATTGAAGAAAGGTAGAGTAAGAACATATATGAAAAGAAAGCCTAAAGCCTCAACCAAGTGAAGATAATGAAAGAAATATATAAGAGGTATAGAAGACAAGGATGATACAGAAGAGGCAGAAAGAGAACAGAGAGTCCAAGTAGAAAAGGCCAAAATACCAAAGACAATTGATGAAATTGTAGAGTCAATCATCAACACAGCTAGTATACAACATCATAAAATTAGACAATGGGGAAATACGTCTATCAAGGATCAGAACAAAATAGAAGAAGCAATCATTAAGATGATGGTATCTTACAAGTATGTACCTCTACAATTTGGCAATCATATTCCACAAGAGCTATAAGAAAAAATATTAGCCAGGTGGACATATGCATTACATATGGAGAAGCAGATGAGGGAGAAATCCCTAGTTGCATTCATGCCCAACTCCTTAGTTGAAGAAATTGACTCAACCATGAAGGAGTATACAAAGAAATTTTCTGCAAAAACCAGAGCATACAAGGTATTGCAAAACAAGCTCAAAGATATTGACATTGAGAGCCATAAGATTTGGACACAAATATTTAATCCATCCAAGAAGGTACTAGCTCTAACTGAGATTGCTCACACCGATGAAAATGAGGCCACACTGAGCCCCGATCACATTTTCATCAATGATACAGAGATTGTCAACCCCATTGATTTAACCATAGAGGCAAGTAAGGCCATGGATGATATTCCTCAAATATTGCAATCATTAGGGGAAACACTAGATATCACTATACAAGATATAACTCATGATGATTTTGATAATGATGCAAAGGCTGATGAAGATGTAAATATTGCCACTGAGAAAACAAAGGAAAGGACACTATTAATGTTGCACAGGCACAAATACTAGGTAATATGCCTTTATTGATGCAAGCAATAAATATAATGACTGAGTCGCAATAGAAACCACCTAAGACAGAAGAAGATAAATAGATGGACAAAGGTGAGGAAAAAGGGGAGAAGATAGATAAAAATGGATAGGAAAAACTGAGTGATGCACCCACCGAGGACAGTGGAAAGGTAGAAAAGGATGCAGGTCAAGAAAAGGTTGATGTAGAGACATCTACAACCAACCAATAGGTACTGACCGAGAAACCTGGCCAAGGTACCACACCTCCCAAGAAATCAATGATAGAAACTGAGCAACAAAAGGCTCTTTCTATTGTACCTCACTTCCCTGCATCAAACAACATTAAGGAGAAGAAGAAGAACAAGAAAAGTAAAGCCCCTATCACACTTGATGAGATCATATACATACCCGACTTTGATCCAAGAATACTTGATCCCGAGTCACTGAAAAGGTATGGGGATCTATGCAAAAGGAAAGCACAACATGACAAGCTAAGAATGGAACACAAGAATACTCAAGTCCTAGAAACAAAAAAGGAAATTCTATTGCAGGTAGTTCCTGACACACAAATTGATCAAAATGCACCCATCATTGATCAACTTCCAGTTATGACCAAAGCAATCACACAACAGAATGTAGACATTGATAAGGACATTGAGGAAAGAGCAGAAGATAAATATCACTAGAAAATCACAGAGAAAATCAGCCAAGAAGTGGCAGAGAATAAGGTGAAACTTTTTGAACTGGTAACTACATTAGAACCTATTATTTCAGAATTGTTACCTTAGTTCAAAAGTTGTGCACTATTGAAAACTTCACTATAGAACATGATGCATAGATAGCTAAGTTAAATGAAGATCTAAAAGGTAGTGCACAAAGTCTTTCAACCGATCCAAATGCATTCCAATTGGATTATGAAAAGATAGTTGAATCTAAATAGTTAAGACCTGAAATACAAAAGGAAAAAAGAAAAATTAGAGATGAAGTAGCTGAGCTACACGCCATGTTACTACCAAATCTCACATTGCTGATCAAATATATGACTACGACAAAGACTCTAATTGCTACCCCAGAGATTTCAGTAGATGAAAGCATCTATGACATGCACGCTCAAATCACATTGGAATAAATGACCCTAAAGAACTTAAAGGAGAAATGGGAAATGATGATGGTAGACATCAAGCAATCTCATAAGCACATTCTTGATGAGCTGTAAGTTTTACATCTTTGTCATTACTTTCAAAAAAGGGGGAAACATGTACATACATTCTATCTACATACTGAGGCATGCACATAGGGGGAGTCATTGTAAAGGTAACACACTTGGTGTATATACTGTACATATCAGTTTTTGATACTAATGACAAAGGGGGAGATTGATAATCCTTAAAGTATTAGAAGTTGTCATTAGTATACAAGCAGACAGTTTTGAGCAGTCATGATCACCGAGCGACAACACTCACCATGCAACAACATTCACCGAGCGCAGTGGTCACCAACTTTTTTTGAACATTAAGCAGTATATCAACCAAGCATCAGTCTTTAGAGACATCACCAAGCACCAGTACATAGAGACATCACTGAGCACCAGTCTACACCGAGAGACAACATTTCACCAGAAAAAGTAGATCTCAAACTACATGTCAGCTAAAGCACTTTAGTCTTTAAAATAGCTTTTTGCTTAGCTGGATAACCATTTCTTGTGGATCAAGAAAAGTGTAAATTATGGATTTAATTAGTTAAATTGATTGTATTCATACAAACTAGGAGATCAAGGTCAAGTTGTAAACCTTTGATCTTAGATTTTTTTGAGAAAAAATGTGAAACCTAATTAGGTCAAAATATTGTATATATAGATGTATTAATCAATCAAGAACATGATGATTGTATCTGCCAAGGACATCTATGGATTAGACAGAGGTTTTCATGTAGAATGACATATAAAGAAGAATGCATTTATGAAGAACTAAATTCAAGGCTACCAAGCATAACAAAGGTATTATTCATCACAATAGGTGATATACATTTTGTGCTTAATGGATATGTAATCAGCAATTCAAGATTGCAAGAAATAAGGTCATACATATTTTGTTACTCTCTAAAAATTGTAGCAAGCAGTAAAATCCTTTAAGAAGGAGGACTTAATAGTCTTAATGTAAATCTCTTAACCGAGTAGACTTAATAAGTCTGACATGTTACTCCTAACAGGGTAAGATCATCAGAAGTGATCACAACTTGTAGCCCTAATAGACACCTTCCATTCTGCAGATAGTGATTCTTTGTGGGTTTCATCCCCACCATATTTTTTACCTTCTAACAAGGGTTTCTACGTTATCAAATACTTGTGTCATGTGTAAATGAGTTTCATGAATGTTTCAATGTTTGTTTACATGCATTTACATTTATGCTATGATATTGCATGCATGAATTAGAAAATCTAAAATGGTCAGTTATGAAGGTAATGAGTAGTAAAGGTTAATTGACAAAAAATTTCTTAAGGGTACTAATTCACCCCTCTCCTCTCAGTGTTGGAGCTCTAAATGTTTGGCAAAATTTAGAGTCCTATATAGTGATCAAACTCTAAAAATGGCATTCTAAACTCCATGAACAATAATTGATGACATGATGGATTACATGAAATAGGATACAAAATTATATTAATTTTTAATTAAAAGTTGAGGGATTGAGGAAGGAAGCTTTATGATAGGAATAATCAAAATTCTGTAAGCGAAGGTTTCAGAGATGCTGAATTTAGACCTTCTAAAAAGATGATGTTGACAGAGAATGAAAATGATAAAAAATTGAAAATTTAAAATAGACCCAGTTCGGAAAATCCAATTTCCTATCTCTAGTAAAAATATTATGTTTGTACAAATCTTATGTTTGTACAATCTGTTTTGGATTTTTGGCCAAAGACAAATCTGAAATATAGGTAGTTATTAGTTAGTTTGTTGATTAGTTTTTTCAAAAGAAGTTTTTAAATTTTAACATAGGGTGGTGTCTCTTCAACCTAAAGGGGTGTGAAAACCATTGATCCACATATATATGTGGTATAAAATGTAAACAAATGAAAACAATAAGATACAATACAATACATATTTTCATAGGATATAATTTGATCACAACTGCAACATGGACTCTGATGTACTATTTTTTCAACATTAATAAAGAGATAAGTGCTTTTTCTCTCACCTGTGGTAATAGTTTTTAATTATTTTCAGTTAGTTTATCTGATAAATCTATTTCTAGATAGATTGTTTCATTGTGTTGAATTATCATGTTATTTGTAATTTGAAATATATATATAGTTTGATCATCAGTTGAAATGTGTGGTTGAAAAACTTTCCTCTGTTCTATTGGTCTCTCAAAGACAAAGTCAAATTCATTAGAACTAACTGTATAATTTAGTTTCAATTATAATTCATGTAGAAGCCATTGACATGATGGTCTTGTTATATACAAGTTATTAAAATTGTCTTTGAGGTGTATGTAGGAATCATATATAATTGACTCTATTGCCCAAATTGGAATATAGTCATTCAATTCATTGTTCAAAGTTTGTGATATTTTATTCCTTTGATTTATTTCATTTTATATATCTTTTGTCAAACATTTACTATTAATCAAAGCATTTCAGTTTTTGCAGCATTCAATATACAATTGATTGAGATACTTACAATTTGATTCCTCTCAAGTTTACTTGTCACCTTGAGAGAATCCACAAGTTTTATATTCAGTTATCTGCTATAAAAAGCCTTTGAATCAATAGATTTGGTCAAGGTACAGGCCTACCAACCTTGGCTTTGTAGAGCCAAAATTGCAGAAGTTCAAACCTCCATTTGGTTGAACTTGTTAGTTGGAAAAAATAATTGGGTTTCCCAGCATTGGATTGGCAAGTCCATAGGAAATCCAAACCATCATTTTTGGGCACCAACACTCAGTACACACCCTTCCATTATTCCAACAACCATATCACAATATCTCAATGGTAGAAGAGGGGAAATAATATTGAGGCGTAAATCCCTACCCTAAACCCTTATTTTATCCTAGAAATTGACAAGAATCTAACTGTCTATCCTATCTGAATCTGTCAAGGTGACGTGGATTCGTGAGCCTATCTCTGTGTGTGTGTGTGTGTGTGTGTGTGTTGTGTTTCTATTTGAGTTATTTTTCTATTTAGATGGTTTTCAGTTGAATTAAGGATTCTTTTAGCTTGTTTTATTTAATGAGTAATTATGGTAAATATTGATGTTAATAATTGCACCTTTGATAAGGTTAAAACAATGCTATATTAAATATATGGCTATTTAATAATTAAATATTAATTAAATGCCTATATTTAATTAATTGATTAATTATTAAGTCTTAATTTAAATAATTGATATTTAATAAATATTAAATCCAAAAATTGTAATTAATTGTGCAAATTGAATTATTAAGTATTACTTTAAGTTGCATGATGAATTGATTTAATTTAATTAAAAAATTCTCATGCATTTTCAATCATGACTTTGTTTTAGATTATAAAGTTAAGTTGTGCATTGTTTTTAAGTGAAATTGAAATTAAAAGATTTCTTTTAATTTTTAATTAAATAATTAATATTCCATTAGGGTTGCACTTTTTGTAAACCTAATTACCTCATTTTCTATATCTTTGAATTGAAAGCCATTTGGAGGCGGTTCAATAAGGTGGAAGGACAATTTAGGTTGTTAGATATTTGTTGAAAGCTTAGGAGTATTTTGGATTCATAAATGATTTGGATTTGAATTGGATCTTCTCATCAGTTACTAAGGTAGGATCTTGATCTTGTTAAGTCCAGCCTTCCAAATCCCTATCTTGTATACATCTAGATTGCAGGGATCCTATGTCTAAATATTCCTTGTTTGATGTTGTGTGTTTTAAATTGCATAAATTGAATTATAGGTTTTTTGATCATTCTAGGTATGTTCCTTTCATGTATTGCTTTAGTATCTATACCAAAACCCCTCAGTTATTAATGAAAATCACACCTTTACCAGGTTCTTCTCCAAAACCCCAGATCTAGAAATAGGGCTTAATTGCATGCTCATGGTTTCTTTTAGGAAAATAAAAGATTAATATTAAATTTTATATCTTTCCCTTGTTTGCATCAATTGCATGGTTTTAGGAAAATCCTTCTTTATTCTTTATATGGAGCTAATTGTCTCCTTTTATTAAAAATTATATATCTTGGCTATTCATTGTTGAAAGAAATAGAATCATATTCCTTTTATAAAAAAATATATGTGGCTACTGGAAAACACAATTTGGTTTTCACTAGTTAATCATTTAAAAAATAAAAATAAAAATAATTAAAATAGATGCAGGTTAAATTAAATTATAAAGAATTTTTTTAAAAAATATATTAAGTATCAAAAGGGAGGCGAGGACCACCACACCCCCAACCCCCCTCGTACTGCCCACCGCGGTAACCACTGCATGGGTAGTGGGGCCGCGATACACCCGCAGTTGCACTGTGTGCAGCAGGCCGCATGAAGGGTGGGGCCGTGGGGAATGTGGGGACCTGTGGGGCCCACAACCCTGGTCCACCACTTCCTTCTCTTTCTTATTTAATTTTTAAGAATTATTTAATTTTACTTAGTTTTATAATAAGTTTTTTTAATGTTTAGTTATATTATTATTATTATTAGTAGTAGTGCTGTTTTTAATATTATTATGTATGTATACCTTGGGTATCAGTTGTATATGTGGTATTATTATATGAGATGTATATTATGATTCAGTGGATGTATCGTTTATGTTAGTTCTTTCAATTTGTTCTTCATAGATTAGTTTTCTTAAGTAATTCTACGTCAAGGAATCCTCGAGATTTGTAATCTTTGTTTGAGTTATGATTATGTTATGTGTTTCATTGTTTTTCTTTCATGTTGTTATCATTATTGTTTATAAACATTTAGAAAAAATATCATGTTAATTTAGTTGCATATTTAGGTTAGATTCTCCTGGGTTCCCTGGCAGGGTGTTACAAAGAGACATTGTGAGAACTTGAGAATGGAAGACAATGAAGACATAAAATGTTATTTCCAAAGAGTTGAGAATGTAGTAAATGAAGTTAAGAACCAAGGAGACACTATTATTGATGAGGAACTCATGGAGAAGATTTTGATGACATTACCAGACAATTATAGTGATAAAATTTTAGTAATTGAAGAGGTGTATGATCTGAAGAAGTTTACCAAAGAACAATTGTTGGTACCCTGACCACATTTTAACTGAGAAAGTTTGGAAAAGACAAGAACATATCAGAGATAGCATTCAAAGCTACAAAATCAGAAGATGACCTTGATGGTGATGATGAAGAAGAGTTTGAGGCTAACTTTACAAGAATACTAAAGAAAGACACCGACAAGTACAAAGGTATGTTACCCCTAAAATTCTTTAGGTATGGTAAGATTGGTCATTTATCTACTAGATGTCCTAAAAAAGCTCCTAGAAAAAATTTCAAAAGATTCAATAAAAAGCCTTATTGTGTGAATGAAGATGCTAGTATATCAAATGATGAATTAGAGATTGAGGATTGCTTGTTTTATGTTGAAGAAGAGAAATCTGAAATTGATATCAGTAACGTCTGTGCTAAAGATAATGATAATGTTGAGATGACTTTATATGATAGAAGGAGCAAGAATGATTGGCTAATTAATAGTGGTTTCTCCCATCATATGAATAGAGATAAAAGTACATTTGTATCACTTAGAAGATATGATGGTGGTGCTATTAGATTTTGCGATGATAAGGAAACCTATATTGTTGGTAAAGGATCTATTACATTTGATGGTAAGAATAATACCAATAATGTCTATTATATGAAAGGGTTATATCATAAATTTTTGAGAGTTGGAAAAATGTGTGAGAATAGTTATGATGTTGTTTTCAAGGATGAAGGATGTGAAATTAGGAAGATATGTGGAGATATAATTTCTATAGGAAAGAGAACAAGAAATAATATGTACCAGCTAGAAGGAGCATCTGAAGGACATTTCTTGTTACCTCAGACTCGTGATAATTGGCTCTGGCATCAGAGGATGTGTCACATTAATTTTGATAATCTAATAAGAATAAGCTCATATCATGCAGTGAGATATTTACCTAGACTACGCAAATAAAAAAACATCATTTGTAAGAGTTTTCAAGAATGGAAGAAGAGAAGAGAATCATTCAAGGAAAAAGATCATTCTTCTACTGGTGTGCTGGAGATTATGAACACAGATCTCTATGGTCCTACCACATTAAGAAGTTGTCAAGGTGAAAGGTATTTCATACTGTTCATTGGTGATTATTCAAGGATGAAATTGTTGGAATAATGAAATGGTCTGTACTGAGAGGGGACGAGTGAATCAGTACCCTTAAATTTTTTTGTCAATTAACCTTAATCCTTTAGTAATAAATTCTTTGCATTACCGACCATATGTGCTATTCTATCTCTGTGTATGTAATATCAAATCATAAACTTAATTTGCATGTAAACATTCATAGAAACATTCATGAAATTTAATGATACATGACACAAGGTTTGGTAACGTAGAAAACCCCTGTTAGAAGGTAAAAACTATGGTGGAGATGAAACCCACAAAATGTCACTATCTACAGAATGGAAGGGGTTGGTTAAGGCTTACAAGTTTGATCACTTCTGATGATCTTAACCTATTAGGAGTAACATGTTTAGATTGGTTAAGGTCTACTCTGTTAAGAGCTTTAGCAACACTATTTAGTGTGCACTCAGTTAAGAGATTTACAAAAGGATTGTTAAATCCACCTTCTTAAATGATTTATTCTATTTTATAAACTTGTTAGAATGTAGTCAAAAATACTTATTTACCTAATATAATGCAATCCTGAATTGCTGAGTATAGATCCTTTAAATTTTACAATATGATGTATCACCTATAGTGATTGATTAATACCTTTGTTCTACTCAGTAGCCTTGAATCTTGTTCTTTGTAATTGATTTCATATTTTGATGTCCTTCTGCATAAAAATCTGTATATGGTCCATAGATGTCTCTATGGCTACAATCATCAACACATCATTTTGTTATGATTGATTACACATCTATTTATACAATAAATTGACCTAAATAAGTTTCACACTTTACAATGATAACTCTATGATCGAAGGTTTACAACTTGACCCTGATCTCCTAATTTGCATGTTTTCAATCAGTTAGACTGATTAAAACAATTACATTTTCTTTACTTGTCCCTCAAGAAATGGTTTTAAAGATATTCTTTAAAGCTAAATATAAAACTTAAGTGTTTTATCTGACGTGTAAGTGAAATCCACATTTCTCAGAATAAAGATGTCTCTCGGTAGTCTAGGGCTCGGGTTGCTCTGTAGTCTTTCATCAGTGATGTCTCTGTAGACATTCTGCTTTTTGGTTTTCTCTTTCGAATGACTGTCAGTTTTCACTGTGAACTTGTTTGTTGGGTTCCTTTGTGAACATGTTTGTCATTTTACACTATTTACTACTCTATTGGGTTACTCTTTAGATTGTGTCATTAGTTTACATTGTAACCTATCTATCAGTGAAAAATAGTTTTGGTGACCTTTGTAAACTGTTGTGTCGGGTTGCATTATAACTTGTATTTCAGTGATCATGTTACCGATGGTTCATAAACTATTTCCTTTGCATACTAATGGAAAAATATGATCATCAATCTCCCCCTTTGACATTAGTATCAAAAAAATGATATGTGCAAAACTAAAGTGTTTAGTATATACACCATGTGTTTTACCTTGTCAATATGACTCCCCCTATGTGCATGCCTTAGTATAGAATATGTACATGTATATACATTTTCCTTTATACATATATTTCCCCCTTATCACACCAAATCATTTCCCCTTGTATCATACCAATTCCTCCTTTTTAATTCATAATAATGACAAAGGTGTCATACTTACAACTTGTCAAAATGTGGGAATGGGATGTCCTCCGTTTGAATGTCCTCCGTTTGCTTCTCCCATTGTTCTTTTAGGTGGTCAAGGGTCATGATCTCCAAGGTGATTCTTGCATGCATATCATATATGCTTTCTATTACAGACATTTTCAGGGTAGAAATCAATTGTCTTGCCAAAGTCATATGCTATTGCCGTACTTTAAGATTCAGTAGTAGTAGAGCCTGTAGCTCGGTTACCTCATCTCTTAATTTGGAGTCTACCTCTAGAATTTCAAGTCTCAACCTTTTTGCTTCCATAATATTCTCATAATGCAACTTGAATTCATTTTCATTGGTTGTAAGACCTTGTGCACTAGCATTTAGATCTGCATCTATCTTTGCAATATTTTCACTACTCGCTTTAGTGAATTTCTCTATAGTGCATAACTTCTGAACTAAGGTTATAGCTTCTGAAATGAGTGGTTCCAATGTATTGACTAGTTTAGATAGCTTTACCTTGTTCTCTACCACTTCTTGGCTAATTTTATTTGTTAGTTTGTATTGGTACTTCTGCTCTTCGTGTTCTTATATTGCCTTCTTTGCATCTACATTCTGTGATGTGATGGCTTTGGTAAGAAGTGCTAATTGATCAAGTATAGGAGAATTTTTATCAATGTCAGTATCAGGTACAATCTACAATAAGATATCATTTATAGTTTCTAGTAGTACCTGTGTATATTTTGTCTCCTTTTTAGCTTATCTTGGATATCTTTTCTTTTACAAAGTTCTACATACTTTGTAAGTGACTCTGGATCCAATGTCCTTGGATCACAGGAAGGTATTTCTATGATCTCATCCAGGGTGACTGGATTCTAATTTTTTTTTCTTCTTCTTTGAAAGTGTAGTGGAGGCACTTGTATGCAGTACCATAGCAAGTTCCTTTGCTTGTTCTGATGTACTTGATGAAGGCTTTGGAGGTGTTTTTCCTTTTACCTGTTGCTTAGTATTCACTTGTCAGTTGGATGTAGACGTCTCCACATCAACCTTAGATTTATTATCAATTTCTCCTTTGGTATCCTTTGGAGTGGAATCACCTTGCTTCTCTTCATCACCTTTATCTTTCTTCTCTCCATCTATTTCTTTATGTTCTTCATTTGTGCTTTTATGCTCCTCTTCACCCTTATCCTTGGGTATGCTTGCATCATGGTCCAGTGTTGTATCTCTTGTTTCTGTCATTATATTGATAGCTCGTATCAATAATGGCATTTGTCCTAGTATATTAACCTATGCAACATTCATTTTTGTGTCATGTTCCTTGGTTTTCTCAGAGGTAACAGTGACATCTTCATCTGCCTTTACTTCATCGGCAGGATCACCTCCAGTAATATCTATGATTGTCACATCTTGGATTGTGACATCTGTTGTGTCTCCTATTGAATGCAAAATTTGAGGTACGTCATCCATTTATTTACTTGATTTTGTGTTCAATTCAGCTCAAGTGACATCCTCATTATCATTTATAAGAATGTTCTTTGGGCTCGGTGTTGCCTGATTCTCTTCATTGTGAGGCTTCTCAGTGAGTGCTAATCCTCTCTCGGGGCTTGTATCTTCTTTAGGTACATTGTATCAGCACTTTCTTTTTCAAGCTCTATTAAGCTTCCCTATAGTACTTTGTAGGCTCTCAATTTTGCACAGAACTTCTTTGAATGCAACTTCATCATTTCATCAATTTCTTCCATCTTTGACCCAGGTGGCATAATAGAAACTAGGGATCCTTCCCTTATTTTCTTCTCAAATTTCAGTGCATATGTCCACCTATGTTATAACCTTTCTAGAAGTTCTTGTGGCATCATCCTATCAAACTATATAGGTATATATTTGAATACACACATTGCATGGATGATGGCTTCTTCTATCTTGTTCTGATCCTCGAGTTTTAGAGTTAGCCATTGTCTAACCTTAGGACCATATATTGTACCTGACCTGATGATTGATGCAGCAATCTCATCAATTGTGCTAGGAACTTTGTTCTTTAGAGGTTGTTCATCTTATTCAGTGTCTTCCTTATCTTCCTTTCTTCGAATTAATCTCCTTCTCCTCTTTGGTTATGATTTTTGCCTAGTTTTAGGCTTTCTTTTATAAGTCCCCATTTGTCCTTTCTTGACTAGTGGTGAGTCTACTTTTGTAGTTTGACTCCTTATTCTTGATGTAGCAGTAGTCCTTGGTTTCTTTGGGGGTGGTTCATCAGACTCTATTGACATAGAGTCACTCACTTGTTCACCTTCATTGACGGTTGACTGTCCCTCAGTTTCGTCTTGTTGTTCTTATTCTTCTTCATTAACCGACAACTTCTTTTCAAGTGTCTTTACCATTTTGATCTTCTTTCTATCTATCTTTTTAACAACTAAGCTTTTTTTTATTCTGGCCTTAGCTTCTTCATAGGTGCCAAATTTTGGTAAATATTTATCCAGTGGTTCATTCAACAATGCTTCAATAGAATTTGTGGCCTGATCTATGTTTATCTCATAGTCAAGTGGTGCTAACCATGTTGTCCTCAGTACAACTAGTTTGATCAAAGTTGTATCAGTGTCCACCATGAAACAAATATCATCTTTATATTTATCCACCAGTTGTTCTATATCCTCATCCTTTTCTGCATTCTGTCCTTTAATCCATTGAAATATACATCCATAACTAATTTAAAATTGTCTCCTAGTGACTTAATAAATTCACTAATCTAAATTATCACTGGTTAGGTAGTGTCCCAATTGACATTACTGACAGATGGGAAGAAGTATTGAAAGTAGAAAAATATGCACATGAGGAGTGAACCAAACTTACATGAATTATATTTTTCTGATCTAATGGTCCTCATGTTCTCATCTAGTTGCTTTAGTAGAAGCTCAGATAGATCCAACTGTAATCCCTTCTTCGCAATCTTATGAGCAGTGTCTACTACTCCGCATGAAAGCTATTCATTCTGCTGGCTTGGAATATCTTGTATCCCAGCACACATGCACAAAATTTCATTCCTGGATCGGTGATGGAGTTTACCTTCAATCCTCTTCCATCCCATACTACACATGTCATATTTTCTATGTCAGGGCGAGGAGGATGTTTGAGTGCTTTTGTGTTGTCGGTTACTAGATAACAAGTCACTGCATGTATAACATCCTTAGTGATATGTTTTGGCTCATCCAGGAACATCTTCTGGTCATGTACCCATCCAAGAACTATCTGGATCCACTTGGTCTTGAACTCCTTTGGGAACATTATGCATTTTTCATCCCTTTCACCTCAATGTGTTTATGTTCATCCTTGATGGTTCCATCTGTGCAAAGCTTCTTATAAGCTTCCTCAACTTCCAGATCTCCAATTTTTGAAACTTTGTAGTGGATATACACTCGGAAATCCTTGATTAGAAAAACCCTAGGTGGTATGCTTGAGAATGCACCAGTGTTGTTGGGTTGTGAAGAAACCTCTGGACAGAATTTGTATATTGGCTCTTCACAAGTAGTGTTCTTGATTAGGTTGACCTTTTTATCTTTCACATTCTTGATCTTGGAGATGCGAGATGTGGTTTCCATTATTTCTAGAAATTAAGGATTTTCCCATAAATAAACTATGAGCTTGGTGAGTCTTAGTTACTCACTCGATCTATTTCAAATGTTGTTAATCTGTTTAAATGTCATGAGTTTTCTTGTGAGTCACTTTGAAATCAGGTCATTGTTCTTTACTCTTTGCTATTTTCTTTGCTCTGCTCTTCACTCTTTATCACATGGTGAGTGAATGAGCTATTTCATTGCCTTTTTATAGATGATTCCATAAGTGGTGTAATAAATGATTTTACCTACTTCTCAGTGTTTGAAGACTGAGTTTCTCAGGGAACATACCAACTTTATCCTTGGTGAGAATGCGATGCTTGGGGAAAGTGTCAACTCAATCAACCTTTTACACATTCATCGACGGATATCAATATATAGCGAAGACTCCACTTTTTCTTGATTACCAACGATGCTCGGTGTACATTAATAACTTGTATTTTATATATATACCAATGATTCTCGGTAAGCATTTGACCGATGAGATTGGATTCATAAATTTGCAACAAGTAATACCATAGTGCATTTTTATTCATGCTAGTTTGGAATTTTATTAATGTATAATGGAAATAATGTAAGATATAACTTGGTATAGTGCAGTTCCATACTTACTTGTTCTTCTTAGGTGAGGGTGGTGATGTCACCAGATCCATTGGATAAGGTGTCACCAATTATATTGCTCGGTCCAACATCATCAGTGTTTTTAGCTTCCCTCCACATTTTGTTTCTCATCTTCCTGATGTCTTCAATGATATTGTCATTGGAAAAAGTGCTTGTCTCTGTCACTCGGTCTCTGTAGTCCTTGCTCAGATGACCAACCAAATGATAGTGTAAGCATGACATTCTGGGGCTAGTCGAGCTTCTAGACCTTCTTGGTGCAAGAGCACCCATAGGTTGTTTTGGAAATATAGTTATTTTAGTGTGTGTGTGTGTGTGACTTATGGATTTTTTTGTGTAATAAGATTGATTCAAGCTTAAGGTCATGTTTACCATAGCATGTTTGAGTTAGGATGTGTTCAGTTAGAATCTTAGGACCTTTTGGGAAGTGCAATTAGGACTAATATATTGTAAATCCTTCTAATTGGAACATGTGTCATGATGATTTAATTATGAGGTCAATAAGGTCTAAGGTAGGTTAGATTCATTTTTTAACCCTTATTTGGGTCTTTGGTGAAGTTTAGTGAAGATTTGAAGCATTTTGACATAGTTTACAAGAAATGGGAAAAGTTGTCAAAGTTGCATTTTGCAACTTTGCAAAGTTGCTCCGAAAACATTTGCAAGAGTTGGAAAACTTATTCAATTTATGACCTAAGGCATTGATAAATAATTTACCACCCTATTTAAGAGAAACCTTGACATTATAGCAAGGTTGGACATTCAGTGTACAGACACAATTTTTGTGAAGTAATAACAGTTATGTGTTTTTGTGTGCAGTTTTGATGTTCTTGATGATAGTAGGGTTTTGATGGAATAGTTTTGGCACTGTAACCCATGAATATGTTAGAGTAGGTTTTATTTGAATTCTATGTGGCAATATTTAGTCATTTTGTTTGTTTTTAAGCATCTTTTGTAAATATTTTGTAATATATACTGGTGCTGGTATGATCCAGACAGTTTTTGTTAATGGAGTCATAACTCCTTTTCCCACCGTGGATTTTGTCCGGTTCCTTGGAATTTGAAATATGACTCCTTATAAATTATTGGTGCAAGATCTTGGGTCCTATAAATCAAGAGAGCTATTTTTGCAGTGATGCCCTAGGTGAGCCAGAGGTGCATGGCTAGGGAATACAGTGAACTGCAGAAGTATTATGAGTGATTGAATGCATTGGTTGCTTCAATCTGAGAATTTGGAGAGGAGGATATGTGTGTTAGGGAGACCCATGTCCAAGGAGAAGTTTTGGTGAAGAGTTCTTCAGGATGAAATAACAAACCCTTGTGGTTGTTCTCAGAATTATGTGAAACCCTTGATTTTAGGCTTGATTATAGAAACCCACTGTACAAAAAGTTTGGGGAAGTAAAACCTAATAAATATTTAGGGTTTTCCAAAATGGTTTCAGGATCTAGACCCTTTTTCCATCTTGCTAAGAATATTTTGGATTTAAGGGCCAAAAGGTGTGTAATTAGGCCTAATTCTTGTAGCCCTATTTTGTGCAAAATCATGTAAGTTCTTGAAATCGATAAGGATATAATTGAAAATTTGTGGTATTAGGCATTGCCATGAATCCAATGCCCTATAAATGAACCTTCATCTCCCTGGAAGTTCAATTTTGATCTTGTGTGATCACTTGGTGTGCATGGTGCAAGGAGACATCCATGGGATATGTTGGTGTGTGAGTTGATCTCCTTAATGGTGTAGGCAAATTGAATAGGTGAAGGATTGAGATTAGAATCCTTGTTAAATTAGGGTATGTGAATAATCCTAATAGGCTAGATAAGTTGCCTAAAGAAGACCATAGGAGAAGATATGGTTAGAGAGAAAGATTTATCATTACATTAGATTGGTATCAAAGAAAGTTAAATATTTTGGAGTTGGTATATGTCTTTGTATACTGGTGAATCAGTAGGAGAGATCAGTAAGGTGACTAATGCAGAGTTAGCTAAAGAGATGGGTGAGAAAAAGGAGAAAAAATAGACTCCTTAAAGAATCCCTAGATGAAATGAGAGTAAAACTACAAGAAGTTGTTGATGGAGCCAAAGATAAAGGAAAATAAGGTGAAAGTAGTGATAGAGGTAAAAAGAATATTGATGAAGAAGATATCATCCTTGAACCAGACCCTCCATTGAATGAAGAACCATTCTTGAAAGCCATCAAGGCACTAGGTGGAAAGGCATTAGAAGGTGTACCACTATTTAGTGGGAAAATGGATATTGAGGCAGTGATGGAGTGGATTGAGGGGATGGAAAACCATTTTGAGTGTGAAGGTGTTACAAAGGCACAAAAAATCAAAGTTGAAAATTCAAGGCTAAGAGGAACAACATTGAGATGGTGGAAGTACCTGCAAGATGAAAGATTTAGAATGGGTTAAAAACCTATAGCTAATTGGAAATCCATGGTGACTAAAGTAAAAGAAAAATATCTGTCAGAAGACTATGAAATACAACTTCATAGAAAGAGACAAGGTCTGAAGCAAAATGACTTGGATGTGGCCTCTTATATAGAGGACTTTCAGAAATTATGCCTTAGATCAAAGATACAAGAAGAGGAACCTATTAAGGTAGCAAGATACTTGGGTGGTTTCAAATGGAACATCCAAGAAGAGATAAGTTTGTGGACTCCAACCACTATTCATAAGTGCCACCAATTAGCAATTAAGGTGGAAGAAAGGAACAAGAAGAAAGGAGACTCTAATGTTAGGGGTAGAGGTAGAGGAAGAGACCAAGGAGGTCTTAGAGGTGGATATCAAGGCAGAGGAAATGAACAAAGAAACTAGGGAGAGTCCAAGTTGATAGAGCATGGTAGTGAAACTACTAAAAGAGGGGGTTATACCAAAGGTAGAGGTACTCAAGGAGGCTCTAGTAGAGGAATAAGTTCAGGTAGAATCATCTCATAATTTGCAAGTATGAAATGTTATAACTATGGTCAATTGGGTCACCCGGTCTATAGATGCCCTGATAAGCCTACTTCATCAAAAAATGGTAAAAGGATTGCATATACCCAAGAAGATATAACAAGTGTCAAGACACCTGAGGTTGATCACATTGAGTCAAAGATGGGAGAAAATATCATGTTCAGAAGAGTTATGATTAGACAACTAGTCAAAGATGAACCTAAGCATAAGAGAGCTTTGTTTAGAGTGAGATGTAAAATTCTTGGAAAAGTTTGCAAAGTGATTGTGGATTCAGGCTCAAAAAACAATATCATATAAGAGGAAGCTCTAAAAAAACTTAAATTGGAAAAAATACCTCATGTCAACCCATACAAAGTGACATGGTTGAACAAAGGGCAGAGTGTGTTGGTGAATGAGAAAACTTGAGTGGAGTTTTCAATTGCAGGATATAAGGACAGATTACTTTGTGATGTGTTGCCTATGGATGCATGCAATCTGCTATTGGGAAGGCCTTGGAAATATGAAATGGGTGCAATGTATGATAGAAATGAGAATTCCATATCTTTCAAGAAGGATAGCAGAACTTTCAAGATTCAGTCCTTGTTGAAGGAAGATGAGGCACAACCCAAGACCCCTAGTATCCTATTGAGTAGTGGAAAGGAGTTCATCAAAACCATTAAAGATGAAGGAAGTGAAGGGTATGCCATCTAGCTCAAGCCGAAGGAGGAAGAGAAGCCTAAACAAGAGCCTTTGCCATCAGAAATCAAAGAGTTACTTGGAAAGTACAAAGATATAGTCAGTGATGGTACTCCTGCAACTTTACCTCCTGGGAGAGTGATAAGTCATCAAATTGACTTTATACCTAGTGCATCATTTCCAAATAAGGCAGCTTATAAGATTACTCCAGATCAAAACCTAGAAGTGACTAGACAAGTGTAGGAGCTATTAGACCAAGGACTAATCAAGAAGAGCATTAGTCCATGTGACGTACCTGTGGTGTTAGCATCCAAGAAAGGTGGTAAGTGGAGACTTTGTAATGACTCTAGGGAAGGTAATAGGATTACAATTAGATACATATTTCCTATTCCTAGAATTGAGGATTTGATGGACTGTCTTGGAGGGGCAATGTACTTCACTAAATTGGAACTCAAAAGTGTGTACCACTAGATTATAATTAAATATGGGGATGAATGTAAGGAAACTTTTAAGACTATTGATGGGTTGTATGAGTGGAGAGTTATTCCAATTGGCCTCTCAAATGCCCCTAGCACATTCATGAGGCTCATGAATGAAGTGCTTAAGGACTTCATAGGGATATTTGTGGAAGTATATCTAGATGATATACTTATCTTCAGTAAGACAATAGAGGAACATGTGAAGCATGTGGAGATGGTACTCAACAGGTTGCAAGAAGAGAAGTTATCAATAAATATAGAGAAGTGTAAGTTCTTCAAACAAGAGCTTGTGTATTTGGGGCTTGTTGTATCCCAAGGTTCATTGAAGATGGACCCAAGTAAGGTGGAGGATATTCTAAATTGGCCTACACCAACCACATGGATAGAGGTAAGGAGCTTTCATGGGTTAGCTTAGTTTTATAGAAAATTTATAAGATATTTCAGTGGTATTTGTGCACCAATGCTAGACACCATCAAGGGTGGTCTAAAGAATAAGTTTATATGGACTTCTGAAGCAGGAAAAACATTTGAAAAGTTGAAGGAGCAAGTAGCAACACAACCTATCCTTAGAATCCCTAGTTTTGACAACTTGTTTACTTTGGAGTGTGATGCAAGTGGAATGGAAGTAGGGGGTGTGTTAAGTCAAGAAGGTAGGCCAATATCCTTATTCACTGAGAAGTTAAATGAAGCCAAGAAGAAATATTATTCTCATGACTTGGAATTGTATGCCCTAGTTCAGTCTCTTAGGAAGTGGAGACATTACTTTCTACCAAAATAATTTGTAGTGTTTACTGACAACCAGGCCCTTATCTATATAAACACACAAGGAAAGCTTAGAAATAGACACTTAAAGTAGATGGAATACCTTCAAGCATTCAGATTCATAATAAAGAACAAGAAAGGACAGTTGAACAAGGTTGAAGATGCACTAAGTAGGAGGATGCTGAAAATTCAAGAAGTTCATTTGAAGAGCATTGGGATAGAGAGTTTCAAGGACCTCTATAGGGAAGATGAATACTTTGGTGAAGCCTAAAAGGTATGTTCTGATTTTCAGAATCACTTTCACAGTCAATTTTCTGATTTTGCCTTGTAAAGTGGGTTGTTTTTTAAGAGGAACCAGTTGTTTGTTCCCAAGGGTTCAATGAGATAGCATATCATTCAAGAGAAACATAATGGTAGCTTGAGTGGCCATTTTGTTGTTAACAAAGCCATAGAGTTATTACAAAGGTTTTAACATTGGCCAAAGTTGGTAAGAGACGTGATAAAATATATTGAGCAATGTATAGTGTGCATGAAAGCAAAAGGAGGAGCTAGCAATGCATATTTGTATCAACCTTTTCCAATCTCTAATAGACCATGGGAGTGTTTGAGCATGGATTTCATTGTAGGGCTACATAAGACAAAACATGGACATCCCAGTATCTATGTTGTGGTAGAGAGATTTAGTAAAATGGGTCACTTTATACCCTTTAGAACTACACATGGTGCTAGTAACATTGCACATTTTTTTTTAAGGAGATTGTAAGAATCCATAGACTACCCCTAAGCATTTTCTTAGATAGGGATGTCAAGTTCATGAGCCATTTCTGGAAAACACTATGGAGAAGATTGGGTACTAACCTGTCATTTGGTCAGCTTACCACCCTTAGACTGATGGCCAAATTGAGGTGGTTAATAGAGTGCTTGGTATTTTTTTAAGATGCCTAACTAAGGAGTATGGGTAGACATGGGATGTGGTCATTCCCAAATAATAATATGCATACAATGACAGTGTTAACAGAATAACAGGTAGGAGCCCATTTGAAGTTGTTTATTGGATGCACCCAAGAGGTGTGTGTGAGCTTCAAGACCTTGGAGATATGGATTATAGGATTGGTCATGCTGAAGACTTGAATCAAACCATGAAGGAGATTCAAGAGTAGGCGAAGAAGACTATACTAGAGTCTACTTAAAAATTGAAGGCTAAAGTGGATGAGAAAAGAAAGGATGTTCAATTTGAGATAGGTGATTATGTTATGGTACATTTGAATAAATCTAGGTTGCAGAAGGGAGTGTCTACCAAAATTCAAATGAAGAGAGTGGGACCCTGCAAGATCTTAGCCAAATATGGGGATAATGCCTAAAAAATAGATCTACCTACTGATTTGAGCATCTCATCTATTTTCAATGTGGCAAACTTGATAAAGTTTAAAGGACCCTTAACTGAGATAGATGTGAACAGAGAAGAGGTTGGAAAATATGTAGAACCTGTTGTTTTGCCTCCCAAGGTACAAACAAAAGTAGACAAGATATTAGATTCAAGGGTCAAGAAGAAAAATAGACACAAGGTGTACATGGAACACCTCATAAAGTGGAAGGATAAGATGGAGTTAGAGGCAACATGGGTTGCAGCTACAGACTTCAAGAAGTTTGGGATTACTGAAGACATATTAGCCATAGGAGTGACTTGACTTTCTCTTGAGGGGGAGTATGGTGCAGGAGCACCTGTGTGTGTGTGTGTGTGCCTTATGGAATTTTTTTTTTTAATAATCTTGAGTCAATATTAAGGTCATGTTGACCATAGCATGTTTGAGTTAGGATGTGTTTAGTTAGAATCTTAGGACCTTTTGGGAAGTGCAATTAGGACTAATATATTGTAAATTATTCTAATTGGAACATGTGTAATGATGATTTAATCATGAGGTAATTAGGGTATAAGGTAGGTTAGATTCATATTTAAACCCTTATTTTGGTTTTTGGTGAAGTTTAGTGAAGATTTGAAGCATTTTGACATAGTTTACAAGAAATGGGAAAACTTGTCAAAGTTGCATTTTGCAACTTTGCAACTTTGTAAAGTTGCTCCAACAACATTTGCAAGAATTGGAAACTCATTAAATTGATGCCCTAAGGGTTTGATAACTACTTCACCAACCTATTTAAGAGAAACTTTGACATTATAGCAAGGCTGGACATTCAATGTACAGACACAATTTTTGTGAAGTAATAACAGTTATGTGTTTTTGTGTGTAGTTTTGATGTTCTTGATGAGAGTAGGGTTTTGATGGATTAGTTTTGGCACTGTAATCCATGCATATGTTAGAGTAGGTGTTATTTTAATTCTATGTGGAAATAGTTAGTCATTTTTTTTGGTTTTAAGCATCTTTTGTAAATATTTTGTAATCTATAGTGGTGTTGGTATGATCCAGACAATTTTTGTTAATGGAGTCATAACTCATTTTCCCTCCATGGATTTTTTCCAGTTCCTTGGGATTTTGAAAATGAATCATTTTACATTATTGGTGCAAGATATTGGGCCCTATAAATAAAGAGAGCTATTTTTGCAGTGATGCCCTCGACGAGCCAAAGGTGCATGGCTAGGGAATACAGTGAACTGCGGAAGTATTATGAGTGATTGAATGCATTGGTTGCTTCAATATGAGAATGTGGAGAGGAGGATATGTGTGTAAGGTAGCCTTATGTCCAAGGAGAAGTTTAGGTGAATAGTTAGTTGAGATGAAAGAAAAATCCCTTGTGGTTGTTCTCAGAATTCTGTGAAACCCTTGATTTTAGGCTTGATTATAGCAACCCATTGTACGGACAGTTTGGGGAATTAAAAAATAATAAATATTTAGGGCCTTCCAAAAGGGTGTTAGGATATGGAACTTTTTTTCCATCTTGTTAAGAATATTTTGGAGTTAAGGGCCAAAAGGTGTGTAATTAGGCTTAATTCTTGTAGCACTATTTTGTGCAAATTCATGTAAGTTCTTGAAATTGATAAGGATTTCATTACAAATTTGTGGGAATAGGCATTTACATGAATCCAATGCCCTAGACATGAAACTTCCTCTCCCTTGAAGTTCCGTTTTGGTCTTGTGTGATCACTTGGTGTGCATGGTGCAAGAAGACATCCATGGGGTATGTTGGTGTGTGAGTTGATCTCCTTAATGGTGTAGGCTAATTGAATAGGTGAAGGCTTAAGAGTAGAATACTTGTGAAATTAGGGTATGTGAAGAATCCCAATAGGCTAGATAATTGGCCTAAAGAAGACCCTAGGAGAAGATAGGGTTAGAGAGCAATATTTTTCATTACATCACTTCTCATCCATTTTCTCATGCAGTTTGCAGCTATGTGTCCATACCTACCACATGTTGTGCAGTTTGTCCATTGTTATAATCCCTAAAATATAAGTTACTGACTCTTTTTGGTTGATAAGCATTTTCTTGTTCTTTTGGCTTCCATGCTTTCTTTTTCTTCTTCCTACATTCAAGAGATGTGTTCCCATGCATTTTGCAAGTGGAACAATATTTTTCCATGTAGGTTTCCTTCTTTGGTTGTTTCACCTTAGATTTACATTCATATGCTTTATATCCTTTATTGTTACAGTTATAACAATTTCCAATGAATGTAGATGTGGAGTTAGGAATACCTTTAATTTTTCTTCTGCAAATATTTGATGTGTGGCCTGGTTTTCCACAGTGATTGCATGACTGCTTCCTTGGTCTTGGATTTGTGTAGACATCTTTGTGATCAGCTTGGTATGATGATTCTCCATGCTCGGTATACCCTAGAATGGTATTGTTGTTGACTCTTCTTTGTCCATCCATACAATCATCCATTCTTTTGGTACTTTCTTCAACTTTCTTGATCATGTCATTGTGTTGTTGTTGAATCCTTACTTCATGCTTCAGTCTTTCATTTTATTCTCTTAGCTCACCAATAGCTTCCAATTTACCATTCAGTTCTATGTCCAGTCAGTTTGCCTCCTAACTCATAAGAACTATCTGATTGGTGATCTCATGATGATGTTTAGTAAGTCTTTGTATCTCTGTCTCTCTTTCTTGTAACTTTTCAGTGATCTTCCTCCTATCATCAATAGCTAATGTTCTTTCTTGTTCATCTTGTCTAGCATTATTCATAACATCAATTATCATTACCTTCTATGTCTCTTGACCGATTTGCAGTATCTTTACTTGCTTTGTCAGATGTTGATTGATTTCATTCAGGCTTGTAATGCTTCCTTCAGATGTGTTTGATGTATTTCTAGATGTAGATCCTGATGAATCAAACAAATTAGGTATCTCTTCTTCATGATAATTGTTTCATTGCAGAAATATGTCATAACCTTTCTTTCATCCAACAGCTCTCTCATCTTATTTCTAGCTTCTTTGTATTTCTCATAGAATATTTGTATCTCTAACTTCTGATTCTCAATACTCTTGTCTAGCTTATACCTTTCCATTATTTGATCTTTTCTCTCAAGTGATTTAAAATTTTCCAAATAAGAGATCTAGCTCTGATACCAATTGTTGGAATAATGGAATGGTTTGTATTGAGAGGGGAGGGATGAATCAGTGCCCTTAAAACTTTTTGTCAATTAAACTTAATCCTTTAGTAACCAATTCCTTTTATTACTGACCATATGTGCTATTCTATCTTTGTGTATGTAATATCAAATCATAAAATTAATTTTCATGTAAAAATTCATAGAAACAATCATGAAATGTAATAACACATGACACAAGATTTAGTAACGCAGAAAATCCATGTTAGAAGGTAAAAAATGCAGTGGGGATGAAACCCACAAAACTTCACTATCTGTAGAATGGAAGGGGCCGGTTAAGGATTACAAGTTTGATCACTTTTGATGATCTTACCCTGTTAGGAGTAACATGTTTAGATTGGTTAAGGTGTACTCTGTTAAGAGCTTTAGCAACACTATTTAGTGTGCACTCGGCTAAGAGATTTACAAAAGGATTGTTAAATCCACCTTCTTAAAGGATTTATTCTATTTTCTACACTTGTTAGAATGTAGTAAAAATACTTATTGACCTGATATAATGCAATCTTGAATTGCTGAGTACAGATCATTTAAAGTTTACAATATGATGTATCACCTATAGTGATTGATTAATACCTTTTTTCTACTCGGCAGCCTTGAATCTTGTTCTTTGTAATTGATTTCATCTTTTGTTGTCCTTCTGCATAAAACTCTATATCTGATCCATAGATGTCTCTGCAGCTACAATCATCATCACATCATTTTGTTCTGATTGTTTACACATCTATTTATACAATGAATTTACCTAAATAATTTTCACGCTTTACAATGATGACTCTATGATCAAAGGTTTACAAATTGACCTTGATCTCCTAGTTTGCATATTTTCAATCAGTTAGACTGATTAAAACAATTATATTTTCTTTACTTGTCCCTCAAGAAATGGTTTTAAAGATATTCTTTAAAGCTAAATATAAAACTTAAGTGTTTTATCTGACGTGTAAGTCAGATCCATATTTCTTAGAATAAAGATGTCTCTCGGTAGACTAGTGCTCGGGTTTCTCTGTAGTCTTTCCTTGGTGATGTCTCTGTAAACATTCCACTTTTCAGTTTTCTTTGTTGACTAATTGTCGGTGTTCACTGTGAACTTGTCTATCGGGTTCCTCTATGAACATGTTTGTTATTTTACACAGTTTACTGCTTTGTCAGGTTACTCTTTAGGTTGTGTCATCGGTTTACATTGTAACCTGTCTGTCGGTGAAAACCAGTTTCGGTGACCTTTGTAAACTGTTGTATAAGGTTGCATTATAACCTGTCTTTCAGTGATCATGTTACCAACGGTTCATAAATTGTTTCCTTTGCATACTAATGGAAAAATATGATCACCAGACATGGGTTTCATTTCTTAGAGATAAATCTGAAGCATTTGAGAAATTCAAGATGTTCAAGGCTAGAGTTTATATTGAATCTAGTAGAAATATGAAGTGTTTGAGATCTGATAAAGGAAGAAAATTTACATCTAATGCATTTGAAAGTTAGGAAGAAAACATTTAATTAAATAATAAATATTATTTAGTTAAAGTCGAGGAATTTGATTAATTAAATAATAAAATTATTTAATTAATATTAGAAGAAAAGTAAATAATTAAATGATTAAAAATTATTTAATTATGAGAAGGGAGGGAAATGTTAATTTTTGAATTTGAATTAGAAGAATAACACTAATTAATTAAATAATAAGGATTATTTAATCAATTAAGAAGAAAGTTTGTTGCTTGCAGACATTGGACAATTTTAGGTGTCTACATTTAACCAAAATGTATAGGCCTAATTCTGCACACTCCAAACAAGGGGATTAGTAGTACCGATTGATATGCAATAAAACAACAACTACTAAGAATAAGCCTATTAACAATAAAATGAACGATATCTAAAAGAAAATAACAAACAAATGCAAACTCAATATTTGAAGCTTCTATTGCTTCTCTCTTCTTCTCCTGAAACATTGTTTTGAATGGTGCTCAGAGTTGATACTGGCAACACTTTGACTTGGAAGATTCAAGAAATTGTGATAACATGATTGATGGATTACTTGATTGTTTGAATTGAACCTGCATAAGATAATTGCTATTAACAAAAATATGATCCTTCAAATGAGAATGAAGGTGGGTTTTTATAGATTTCATAATTGAACGGACGGTTGAGATCAAAGACGGAGATTTATTTTGGACAGACGAGATTCAATAAAGCTACATTAAAACTAGATAAAACATATTACTTTATTTGAAGAGTGGTTTAAATTGAATACTTAAGTAACATTAAATTATTATTTAATTATGTGCAAGAGAGAAGATAATAAATAGAATAAAGATTTTATTTATTTTAGAGGAAATTCTTCAAAAAAAAATTAAATAAATTAAAAAAACTTATTTAATTGGAGAAGATTTTAGAGAAATAAATAAAATAAAGATTTTATTTATTTTTAGGAGAGAATTGCTTTCTTTAAAAAAAAAATAATTAAATAAATTAAAGAATTCATTAAATTATAGAAGAAGAGATCAAAAAATAAAATAAGATTTTATTCATTTTTAGGAGACTTTGCTTTGTTTGAAAAATCAAATAATTACATATATTAAAGAATTCATTTAATTATAGAAGACTTAGTTAACTAACTAAATAGTTAAAATAATCATTTAATTATGAGAGAAAATGAAAGTAAATAATTAATTAAATAATAAAGATTATTTAATTAAAGTAGAGGAATTGATTAATTAAATAATAAAATTATTTAATTAATATTAGCTGAAAATTAGATAATTAAATGATTAAAAATTATTTAATTATGAGAAGGGAGGGAAATGTTAATTTTTTGAATTCGAATTAGAAGAATGCAACTAATTAATTAAATAATAAGAATGATTGAATCAATTAAGAAGAAAGTTTGTTGCTTGCAGAAATTGGAAAAATTTAGGGGTCTACATTGGTAACCCCACAAAGGTGATTTCTCTTTGAGTGTTTTTACTGATGAAGATTAGGTAGGAAAGATTGATGACAGAAAGAGTACAAGTGGAGGATTTTTCTTCCTAGGAGAAAGACTTCTGTCTTGGACAAGTAAGAAGGAAAATTGCATCTCCCAATCTACTGTAGAAGATGAGTATATTGCAGAAGCTATCAATTATACACAAATTAAATGGATGAAGAATATCCTAGAAGGTATCAAAGAGAAGGTAACTGAACCTATGACTATCTACTATGATAATACAATTACAATCAATATTGTAGAAAATCCAATAATGCATTCCAAGATTAAACATATTGCAATCAAGTATCATTTCTAAAGAGAGAAAGCGTAGGAGAAGGTAGTCATGTTGGAATATGTGCCAACCAAGGAGAAGTTATAAAATATATTCACTAATTCGCTACCCAAAGATACTTTTGATTATTTGAGATGTAAGTTAGGGGTTATTCCCCTAGCTGAAAGATATTAAGATGTTTTTGTAAGCATCAATTCAGTGGATTCATTGAATATTTTTCACTATTGGGTTGATGTTAAAAGATACTACTCCTTAGGGTAAGCATTCAGAGGCAAAGGAAGATGTTGCAACATGTAGACACCAAAATCTGTCCACTATTCTTATCCTAGTCAAATTAAATAGATATTTATTATTTATTTAATAATCTTTTGTTCTACCCTTAATTAAATAAATTTATATTTATTTAATTAGAATCCTCTTTATCCCCTATCCTTGATTAAATAAATTTACATTTATTTAATATTATCCTATCTCATTCTCACTTGCATCTTAACCCTCCATTTAATTAAGTAAATGATTTTGTTTACTTAATTAATCACTTTTCTCCCACTTGGAATTAAATATTATATTTAATTATATTTAGACACATAATTCCTAACTTTAACCCTTACCTAACCTCACTTCATTAACCTAACCCATCCTTCTAACCAAACCAACTCACTTTTCCATTAATTAATCATAATCTCCCACCTAATCATTTGCACAGTCCTAATCAATGGATTAGAAAACCAGTCACATGTGACTCTTACACAACCCAAGTCATATGTGACTCTTACACACTCTCTTATAAATATCTTACAAAGCCTTACACACATCTTGCACACCCTTACACCTTTGTCCCTCTTCACATGTGAACCAAAGTTTCTCACACATGTGTGAGTAACCTTGGTCATCTGACCCTCTTACTCCTTTTGGCCCTTGTCATTGAGACATCACTTTCCAAAGTTTCTCACACATGTGTGAGAAACCTTGGCCATCTCACCCTCTTACACCTTGTCATTAACCCATCACTCTCAAGGGTTTCTCAAACATGTATTCTCAACTCTCCCCCTTTGAATGGTCAAAACCATAAGTCCACTTGGCCTCCACTTTTCCTCCACCTCATGGTCACATCATTGATCATGTGCAATCCTATCCCTTCATCCAACTTTGAATCCCAATCGTTTATTGTCCTAAAAATCCTATAAATGGAGAGATTTCCTTCTCACTTCAAAAATGATATTTCATCACAATGTTATGCTACTTATTTTGAGCAACCACATACCCTCAAAAACAACAATCATCCACACTTAGTGTTTTGGAGGCTTGCATATTATTGTATTGAGTAGTTTAAGCTTATTTCTCATTTCTATTCATTTATATGCATGTTTGCTTTCATATCTTTGAGGTGTGCATAGGAATGTTAGAATAGGTTTTAGTTACTTAATACTTATTCTTAATAATTAAATTTTATGCACTACATTTTGGCATGCCTGGTGGGACCCACTTCACGGGTTCTTACTAATATTCTAATGTATTTTTGTGAGTTTTTAAGCTTGTAGGTGGAAGGCTTATATTTGGAGGTCAAGCTTACAAAGAACTAAAAATCCCGCAAAGAACATCCAAGAGAGGAATTCTCCTATATCACTCCCTATATTTTCCTTTTTTTGTTATTTCCAAGTTGTAGGAAAATACATGATTAATACACATATTTCTTATATTTTGTATATTTAAAGTGTATTAGCTCTTGTTTTATTATTTCAAAAATTTTTTTTAAAAAAAATCTCACTTTTCTATATTTCCTTTTTATTTAATTTTTTGAATATATGTTTATATATATAGTTTAAAGAAACATATAATTATATATATATATATATATATAGCATACATTATTTTTATATAAAAACATATATATATATATATATATATATATATATATATATATATATATATTTTAAAAAAAATCATAAAAATCTTTAAAAAATAAAATTAAAAAACCCTCCCAAAATACAACACGCAACTGTGAATACACAATCCACAGACTGTGTTTATGACCTGCGACTGTGATAACATAGTCCACAGACTATGTTCACAGCGTGCGACTATGATAACACAGTCCACAGACTGTGTTTCATAGCCTGTGTGACTGTGAACGCACACCCCCCCACACCAAATTTAATAATAAAACAAAACCTCCTCGCTCAATTAAAATTTGAATTTTGTTTTTTTTCCAAATTTGTTTCAAAACATGTTATTTCAAAAAAAAAATTTAAATATTTTTTTTCAACCTTCTCTTTTTTGTGCAGGTTCAACTCCTAGTCATATGGGGGACCAGGAGATCTACTAAACTTTCAGCCTCTTGTTATCCAGCCTGTGGTCACGTGGGACCTAGGGGCTAGACTCTAAGGGGCTAAACTTGACTTTTACCTCCTTGCAAGTCCATAAAGGAGTTGTTTTAGGAAAATGCTCATAACTTTTGTGAAATAGCTCCGATTTTGACTATTTGAAAAGCATTGGAAAGCTGATTTGGGCCTCTTTCCAAATCTGCAAGCCATTCATCCAGATTATGTTTCAAACATCAGGTGCACACGTTAAATTTTACCCTTCTTTGTAAATTTAAAATGCTCACAAATTTTGCATATGAAATCATTTTCAGTGATTTTTTTTTAAATTTATTAGAGAAAAAGAAATTCTTCTCAAATCCTCCAAATTCCTTGTAGCCCCGTGAATTCAATTTTCCTCCATTATTTCAACATCCTTCCAAACAACTTGGGAAAAAAATCATAGATTATGATACCCTTTATTGATCTCGTACCAAATCCATAAGGACAGATGAGGATATGATATCAGACCAGACCCACATTAAAAGATATGAACTTAAAACCAGTAAATTCTAGGTGGCGACATGAGTATGTCCACCTAGGGCATCACTTTTCTCCCAACTCCCTGCATGAAATCAAAAATAGAAAAGGAAATATTAAAATACATAGGAAGAGATTGAATTCCACCAAGGGTCAATGAAAACCAATGATGTAAATTCAAACTACAACCATTTCAACACAACCCTAGCCAAAAAGTTGCTTCCACAGACCAGTCAACACAAAAACTAAATCTTCTCACAAAATACAACACTTCAAATGCTCAAAGTGGATGGAAATGATAGCTAATATGGTTTCCCAACTAACTAAATTGGTTTCATATCCTAATCACTTCATATATGTATGGGGTAAGTCACTTTTCTCATAAAAATGCAGAAAATTGTATTAACTCAAAATTGTCTCCAACAAAACCTACATTCATAGTTTCTTCAACATACCCTCACACTTCCTTGAACTCTTCTCTTCAAGGGACTTTGAAATCCCAATATTCCATCAGTTTATTACAAGAAACTCTTCGAATTCAAATTCTTGCATGAAGACAGGAAAAGTTGCTCATGAGCAACTTTCCCAAAATAGCAAAAAGATGCAAAAAAAAGACAATTTTTTTTTGTAAAGGTGTCAACACCCATCCAAGTATTGAATGTCAATACAAATATGAAATCTAAGTTAAACCAACCCAAAAATAACCTAAAAAATGTCCTAGGTAGCTATGCAACCAAATTGGCTTATAAGGATGCCAAATAGGGCATGCCACAACATGGATTAGGACTTATTCCTTACAAACACAACCTTGAAAAATAAAGAAACTAAATGTTCCACAAAGTTTGTTATTCATCCTTGTCCTTGCCTTTGGTGAGTACCCCTGCACCAATCACCCTTACTATTTTGAGGTGTTGGTTTGTTCTAAGGGACATAAATATTCTTAGGCTTCCCTATATTGTAATTCTAGCAAACAATTTGACCCTCAACATCCTCCTTAGGATTTTCATAATTTATGCCCTTGAGGTCATCCAATTTTTTTTGAAGTCTAATCTTTTCAATCAAGGTATCTCTAACCTCCTTTTCTTTTTCTCTATTTTTCTTGTCTCTTAAGGCAATTTTCTCATGAATTTTCCTTTTCAAGGAGTCAAGATCCTTAAAAACTTCATTAGAATTAGGAAAAGTACTCTCTGACTCTAAGGAGATAGTTGGATTCATTATTTCTTCTTCATTTTGATCCAACAAATGCCTAAAATGAGGAAAGCTACACAAAGGAGATGAAGCATAAGATTTTCTATTTAATACATCTCTAATTTTTCTCTTTGACCTTCTATTGTTATTATTATAAATAATATGAGTTACTTCCTTTGTATATTGTGGTTCTTCCTCCTGATCAACAGGAGAAGAAAAGAAGATCTCATATACTCCAAGCCCCACAGGCTCATAATCATTATGAAAAGTTTCACTATTCTGAGGAACAAAATTGAAAAACTTTCCTCTACTTGCACTTCTAATCTTGGGTTTTCATGCTAGGGGAGCAATGCTTGTTCCTTGATTTTTCCATGGGCATCCACTCCTTGAAGTACTTGGAAGATCACCCTCTAATGTTTCCTCGAGATGTTTCTTTTCCCAAGATCTTGTGATTTTCTTCCTCATCTTGTTATTTTGAAAATAGAAAACATTAATCAACACTGATGCAGAGATTCAAGTTGCCACCCAATATAAATTGGGAAATATTTGTTATGAAAAATTGCAAGAAAAATATTACAATATCACTTCTAAAAGACAAACTTGAATCCTCACAAGATATCAATCTCAGATGACAAATACTTATCTCAGACACAAAACAATATCCTTCTACCCCAAACTATGGAAATTCAATATCAACTCTATGAAAATTTGATGGACAGACTAACTAGGTTAAAATTAACAAGGAAAGGAGCAAGCTCAACTAACAAACTTATCAATTATACAATCACTACACAACTCCCCCATAGAGTCACCATTTTTTTGGTTCCTGAAAATGTTTTATGCTTCAAAAGCTACCAATACAGTCAATTTAAATCCTAAAGAGTTGCTAACTCCAATGATCAAATTCCTATGAATGACAGGACCAACTGACATGGACTAGAAACTCCCCCTACACTTCAGGCTCTACAAGACTAAGGCGAGTACATCTAAATTTAGTACAAGACTACCCTCTCTACACATCCTTGAATTTGATTAAACATATTATCTCATTAAGAGGCTCAAGAGTAACAAGAAAATACTAAGTAAGAGCTAATTACTCATCAATTTTCAATTGTCATGGAGCATGAGATTCATATACCACAGATAAAATGAAAAATGAAAATAATTCTATCAGAAAATGGAATAACCAGATACCCTTAACCAATAAGATAAAAATTTAGCAATATTATATCAGTGCCTTATCCATTGGGTAATATCCTATGTTTGCAACTTCCTATATAAAGATTTAAACTGCGACTGATCTAAGACTTAGATTATTATTTCCTTACAATAATATCTTTCATATAATCCAAAATTAGACTTCATATAATGATCCTTATTTCAACCCTATGAACTCGTGAATTAATTTTCAACATTTTAATTGATCCGTAATAAAATCTTAGAATTAAAATATACACGTATAAACAATATGCAGTGAATTAAATAAGAACTTTGAATTTGTTAAATTCACAACTCATAAAATAAAAATAGAGGGGAGCACCAATCATGATTATATTTCATTAACTTTAGGACCATTATCTTCATACATTAATTTTTTTACTGAAATAATACTCAACATAACTAAAACTTCAAATACTAAAACATATAATTGCCCTGTCTGTTGTTAGACAAGACTCATTACACTAGATAAACATGACTCAGTATGAAATAATTCTACTTGAATCTTAGACAAAAATTCTCAGCCCTTCCTAAGTGAGCTTGGAAATCTTTTGATAGAGTAAGGATTAAAACAAGCTACGGATCACTTAGGGAAAAAATATAATTTCTTTCTTAATAATAATAAAATCCTGGGAAGACTTCTTCGAATCTTCAAATTCTGCGAACGTGGGAATCAGTATCAACAAAATGACATCTGGCACTTTTGTCTGGAAGTAATCAGATACAATTTCTTTGGATTGTGTAGGATACCCACAAATTTTGATAGAAAATTCAAGGTACTATTATTCCCTTCATACCCATCCCTACATTTTTCTGGCAAAATGTTGGGTCCCCCTTTCTTTTTTTTTTTTCAGGTCGTTGCTTTTGCTTTGTCTTTTGGTCACCTTTCTGGTCTTCTTCAAGATTCGGATCTCAGAGAGTTGTCTCCCTAGTAGCCAGTAGTCTTTGGACCCTAGGCCTCTGGTGTGGTTATTCTCATCCCATTTGGAAGGCGTAATTGCTAGACCTCATGGATTCTGGACTTTGGTGGTTTTCCTTTTTCACAGAATGGTAATTAGTAATTAATTCTATCTCTTGAGGCAATATAAAAGGTCATTTACTCTGCCATTTTAAATTTACCATGAACAAATTACCTTCGAGTGAATTTTCTGAGAAGCAGAGAAGAGTGTTTTCCTAAGCTAAGGTTCTCAGGTTGAAATAGTGCAAGAAGTGCATTCGAGCTTCCCTTCCCAGCATTCTGAGTTTTCAGGTAGGCCCTCCTTGGCGTTCTGGTTTATGTTTCATTTTTTCTTTGGCTCATTTTTCCTTCCTTTTGATTTTTTTTTGTTTTGTTTCCTTGGTTTTTGTTTGTCTTTTCTCATGTCGTCTAGGCCTATCCCTCTGTTGGATGTGTCACGTCTTCTTTTTGGGGCTTGGATTTCTGTCTTCCTTCCTTTTGTGATTGATCCTACTCGAGGGAAGGTCGTCTATATTTATAGTGTACATGAGTTGTAAGTAGTGGGTTCCACATTATGTTGTAAATTAGGCAAGTGTTGTAGATATGGGTTCGTTTGAATCTTGTATAGCTCTATAAATTGTAAATTGTGAGATTTTTGTAAATTCTGTGTATTACATAAATTTTGTGTTAATAGTTCTGTAAAATTGTGTATATTGTAAAGCCACCCAGTTCTATTTTGGTGTACTATGGAAACCATGTGGTTTCACAGTTTTCTCATAGTGTAGGTTCTATGGAGGAAAACTTGTAGGGATTTTGTCTCCTAAAATTTCTTTCCGAGGTCTCATGACCACTCTTATCCAATAACGTGTTGGCCCTATGTTTCTCTGGCCAACACAGGCTTCTTGTCAAAACTATACAACTAGGTTAGTTGCAAATCTAATCTTGTCAACTCAATGGCTTATTTGTAATTTTCTCCCTCCTCCATCATTTTCAACTTAATGGAAGGATTAATTCCCAAGAGCAAGAATTTAAAATCAATCCCAAGTGGAATTCATGTTACTTGTGCTAGAAAAATTGTTAGTCGATTGTCATTAATCTGCCTTAGAGGATGTACATGTGTTAGAGTACAAAATCATGGTAATGTAGTATAGAGGTTACCTTTTTCCACTACTAACATCTGATTTCTTTTCAAAACATTGGTCTTCAGGTGTCTTGGCAATCTCGAGCACACCCATCACATTTGTCATCGAAGTCATCATTTTCGGGCTTTCGTAGGCTAGAATAAGTCTTACATGTTGATGGTTTTCTTGTGATAGAGGCAATAACATCGATACTCCCAACAATAACTAACGCTTTCTTTTTCAAAGATGACAGGTAAATTAATTCCCAAAGTTTTGGAACCCAAAATCCTTGCTTATAATGTTTATATATATTATTGATTGTTCAATTTTGTAGGATTAGGTTAGAGTGATAAAGAAATGGCTTCATCTAGATCACCTCCAGGGAGTCTAGAGTTCCCAAGCATTTCAATGAGAACTGCCAAAAATTCTAAGGCCAATAAGGCTTTGGAGAAGCTCCTATTGAGTCTTAAATACAAGAAAGGTGGGATAATTTTAGGATCCCAAATTGAATCCACCCTAAGAGAGGTCATGGAAATAGATTTTGACATCTAGGTCGAATTGAAAGGCCTCATCTAGGTAATCCACCAACACCGATGAGCCAATGAATTGATCTTGGTTAAATTAGTAGCATCTAAAATCATTCAAGAAGTTGGTTTTCCTTACTCAGTGCAAGTGCTAGAGCTAATATTTCTCCTGGATAAAAGTTATAATTTGGCCACTAGATTTGTTGTGTTGGTCTCGCCCAGCCCCCAGGGTTATGTGATGCCTATCATATCCCTGGACCATGATACCACCACCACAGGCTGGCGCATCCTGTTCCTCTTAGATTCTATTGTTCTCTCCTGAGAAGCTTCAGTAGATCAATTTTTAGAGGCAGGTGATGCAGTCTGGTGCCACCTCAATTTAGAGTCACTGAAAAGCTCGCACCAGGACTACAAGAAGATGCTGATGGATATCCCTCGCTCTGACTTCAAGTAGTCCATCCAGGCGGGAATCATCTTTTTGTGCAGGATATTTGGGGAACCACATGCTAGGGAGTTATCCTCATGGATGTATTATTTCCTATGTTGTATGACCACTAATAAGGCACACTTTGACTAGGTTGCTATCATTTCCAACCATGTGGATGCCCAGATGAGAAAGGTCAGGGAGGAGTAAAATTTTTACATGACCTCCTATGTCTTGTGGTCCCTAGTTTGATATCACATAGGAATCTGGGGACTGAGCATAATGGGAATCCTCGGGACCGAGAGCACACAGGCCACCCCATGGGATCACTTTGCCCAGATTTAGTGGGATGAAATTTTCCCTAATTTTTGCAGAGTAAATAACACCTTTATTTTCCATGGGATTAAGGTGCTCACCAATGATGTGGGGTTTAGAATGTCCCTTGAGGCTATGGCCCAGGTAAGCCTGTGGGGATTTTATTTCATCTAGTTCACACAACATACATACATTTAGGTGACTGGGTTTTCGGGGAGCCCACTTATATTGCCCAAACATTGTGGGGATAGAATCATTTTGTTATAATTTTGCAGGCACACTCTGGAGGTGCACGCTCTGATGGCCACCAAAAATATCACCTTTGTCTCCTTCCTATTTGTATGTGGTAGATACACCTACTCCCTCACTATAGCCCATGAAGGAGAGAATGAGCTAAGTAGCTTGGGCTTGGCTAAATTTTCACTTAGTCACTAAGACTATGGCCTATGTGGTTGATTAGGGAAGGCAATGCTTTGGGGAACCAACCCCCATGCACTGCATATAGAAGATTTTTGGGCAGATTACCAAGATGATTTTGACGTCTAGAATCAACATTACTCAAGGATGTCGAAAGGTTTGATAGACCCTGAGTATAAAGAAATAATTATTGACAAGATGGACCTCCCTATGGAGGATTGGGAAACCCTAGAAGTTTGACCATGGAGGCCATTTCCAAGACTGTACTTGAGTGAAGCCACACATATTTCACAAAGGTTTTCCCGAAGAGTGTCGAGCGAGACAACCAATTTTTGGAAGCATTAGGTTCAGGATCTTGAGCGGTAGAACAATCCAAAGCCCAAGGGAAACAGAAAGTGAAAACACCCTCTCAGGCCCCGGACCCCATTTTGGCCTCCCTAAAGAATCAGTTGGACGCAAACTTAGAACACTCTCGAAAGATGCTCGATACATCTAACTCTAGGGTGACATTTTGTCTCAGAGCTATAGTGGTAGGATCCTATCCCCCACCAAGTGTGTCCCCATCGATGGCTATCTTTCTTGGTATGTCCTCCAATGAGGAAGTCAAAGAAGAAGCAACAACCATGGTGGTCGAAGCACCACTCTAGAGAAGAAAGAAACAAGAAGAAGATAGGCCCCCACAGAATAGAGACCTAAGCCCTAAACCCATAGAGATAGTTGAGGTCGCATTTCTCTCCTCCTCTGACAAGGAAAATCCTCTGGAAGATCTCTCAGAGATCTCCTAGATTGGCATTGATGACTTCTTTCAGATCGATGATTTTTGAGGTCTACATTAGATGGTGGAGAAGGCGGTAGAAGAAATAGTAGGATAAGAAGTTTATGTATCCAAAGGAGAAGATAAAAGAGAGGAGGCACAAAGGACATCCCAAGAAAAAGAAGAGGAAATCTGGTAGAAAGAGGCCAATAGGAATGCTATAGAAGAAATAGAACAAGAAGATAAGTGGGTTGAGGAGAAAGTGCTGGTGGTAGGGGAAACTGGAAATAGGGGAACAACTGTACCCCAAGATTCCATGCTCTAAAAACCAATAGGTGTCCAAGGCCAATTGCCACCCTGAGACACAGATGCATGAAGCCATCACAACACTTCAATAAGTAGATCTGAATGAGTCAACTCATCAGCCACCACCCTTTTTCCCACCAATACAGAAAATATTGAGAGATAGTATAAAGATGGATAAAAGAAGTGCAGGTGATAATCCCGACAAAAATAATAAAGATGGAGCAATGGAGGAGCCTAAGAAAAATCTTAGGGACACTTCTAGTTTGGGGATGGTAGTGGGTAGGCCGGTGGGACTACCATAATGGTTGGTAGAATCCTGGAGAAGAAAGTATCTGATGGTAATAATGGCCCCATTGTCACTAGCTGAGATTTTGGATGAAGGTTAGGTGAAGAAGAAACCCAAAAGGTCTCATACCCTCCATACTACTCAAAGGGATCTAGATGGAAATGTGGTGGTAGTAGTAGCAGCCTCAACGATAGATAAAGATGAGTCTAAGGCAGCTGTCGAGGATTATACGATTACAGAGATCCCTCTAGGGAAAAGGAAATAGAAAGGAGAACTTGACCTCTTAAATGAGGTGAGCTAGGCCATTCAAGTCCTCTATGAGAAACTATCTCATAGAGTGAAGGATCTAGAAACAAAAAACACAAATATTATCGGGCTCCTAACAAAGTTGATGCAGCCCCTCTCCACCATAACACTTGGACCATCCACATCTGGAATGTCACTCCTACAGGGCGATATTAATGCACTAAGGACAATGAAGAAAAAAGTGTTGGATGTTGATGAATGGATAGCCAAACAAATTAGAGCAATTTCATTTTTGAGACCCTCCCCGACTTCTTCCCAGCACAGGATATCATGAATCATCTAAAGGTCATCATTCCCCAATAGCAAGAAGAGATATAAAAATATAAGGAAGGGAGGGATGTCTTGGGAGAAATTCTAGATCCTGGGGAGGAAGGATTGGCAACGACAGACATCCTAGGGGATGAGCCTTACAGGTTCCCCAAGACCTAGTACTCCAGACTTTTATTTAAAATCAAGGTGAGAAAGAAAATGGTAAGGGTCTTGGAGGAACACATTTATGCGATCCAAGCCTCACTGGACCAATATTCTACATTTATTAAAGAGATTACTTCGGTTGATACGATCAGCCCCTGGACTTATACTCTTGTCAATACCATACTTAGAAAGTTTGATGAAGTGGCCAAGGTACAATTCTGGTCCTCTGGAGATTTTGATAGCACCATAATGGTACAAATATCCTAGATGTGCTCAAGTTCCATGATGTCACCAAGGTGGCCCTCCAAATTAAAAGAAAAAGTTGGGGATGTCAATGATCATCTTGAGAGCTCTGTTGATCACTAGGATTGTCTGAAAGATGTGGAGGAAGAAGGTGTACTCCAAATTTTGGAGGTCAATCAGAAGTTAAAAGGTCAATAAAATTTCCCAAACTCTAGGAATCTCTCTCCTCGGGAGAATTTGGTTGGCGTGATTCTTTATTCTTTGAGAATTAGCTCCCGGAACCTGGAATTCCAGGTTCTAGTTTTATATTCTTTACGGTGATATATGGTGCTATTTTCTCTAGAGCTGACCGATCACTGTCCAAGATTTGTTGTCAGAGGTGGGGTCAGTTCTTCATGACCTAATGGTGACAGAGGAAGAATTTTTTTTGTAGACGTCTCCCAGTTCCCAAGGCATCGTTCCAACATTTAATACATGGCGTACATGAATGATACTCAAAGACTGGGAGATGAAAATGCATTTATGAGGGAATATGGCCTAAGTCATCTAGGATGTCTATGACATTTATAAGTACAAGGGTGCTCTTCTTGACAGTAGATTTCCCAGACTTTTCTCCTTCTTTCTCTCTTCTCTTGTCTTCTCAAAAGATTGTATATAGTAGGGAAATTATGTTAGCGCATGTAGTACCGACTATAAATATTGTAATTTAATGTAAGTAGGTTGTATAGTTTAGGGCCCTGATTTATATAGTATGTCTATAAATAATAAATCAAACACCATTCCAAGGGTTGGTGAATTGATGATTTTGCTATCCATAAGCGATTACTATATGTGTTCTTGAGTTTAGTTACTTTTTCTTAGCTTCTAGTAGATTAATGTTCCCCAAGAGCCATGATTGTAATTACTAAAGATGCTGGATCTATGAAGTTAATGAAGGAATGAGAAACCTCTCTTAGCACCACACTTCATGTTGTTTCTATTTATGGAGTTAGTGAATAATTTCATGTTGTATGCTTCCTTATGTCCTTTGATCCAGTTCTTTATTGATTTGATAAAGTACTTTACTCTGCTACTGATGTATGTTTGGTTGATAATCATGTATGCATTTGGTATTTATTTTTATTCCTTTATCTAGAGCATTTTTGATGTTTTGAAACTTTATAATATGACTATAGATAGATGATTATTCTAACCTCAGCCCAACTTTTTATGTTTTATTTGTCAAACTAAGCATGCTTGTAGGAAACCTCCACGTCCTTTGAAGTTTTTGAAAGGTTGACGAGTTAAAACCAGCTATCCCCTTAACATAAAAAATCACTTATCCAACTAAGATACCCCTTAGCTATCATGACCCGACTACTAGGTTCTTGGAGGCTAGGAGAGACCGCTCTCCACTAACCTTTTCAGGCGAAGTTGGCCAGTACTCGGGTACCTAGTGAAAAATCTCCCCCTATTGGTAAGGCCATTACCAAGTCTCATCAATAGGTACCTATTCAGATAATTGTTCTCCCTATAAATAAGCTCAAGTGCCATGTTAGTAACCAACTGCAAAAAGGACAAAATTGGTGAGTTCCAACTGCTCAGACAACCTTCTTTCTATTCATCCTCCATTTCCCACCAAGAGAATTCCCTATTTGATGACCACTCAAAGGATTTTATAGTTTCTATCAGGATAATAGATTCACTCCAATGAGCATTGGTTATGGACCTTGCATCTACAATAAATTTGACCAGATCTACCTCATCTTTGAAAAGACCATCTATTGCCTCATTGAGGCCAGGTGTATCAACATATTTTGTTAAATTCAACAGTGTTTCAATGCTATCCACAATCAAATCAAAATTCCTTGTCCACGTATGGATGTCCTTTAACTTTCCCTCTTTATCATAAATGATAGGAAAGTAAGCATTATATGACTCCACAAATATCTAAAATTTTCCCTTAATTATTTTATCCTTACCTGTGAAGAATGCAACTAATGTACTAATTGTACCAACCATATCTTTAGTATCTGAAATATTATCACGTAGACCAGGCCTACAAACAAAAATTGTTGCAAGCTTTTCCATTGATAGATTCCTACCAGATCATAGAGTAAGAACATGGTTCAAGAGGGCCATTGCCTCTACACATTTACATTTAACACCTTGCAGGGATACATGAGAGCTATGAACAATAATTAATTTTTTCTTCAAGGTTTCAATCCTATGCTTTATAATCTCTATCAATAATTTGATTCCCAAAGTATTCTTTTCTTCCTCTAGTTTCTCTATCCTATCGGTATATTTATTTATCCTCTTGTCAACTTCAACAGGGATAGCAATATTTGAATCAAAAGGAATAAAGTCACCAGTGATCCCTACAGAAGCATCCACCCTTTCATTAATAGTAGGCATATTGGCTAACTTCTCAGTCACCTCAACGATCTTTTCTTCTAGCTTAGCATTTAGCATAAGTTGCCCTTCAAACTCTTTGGATATTCTGATGAGGCTATTGTATATTTTTGTAGCTCTCTTCTCCAGATCCTCTGCCTTATCTCTATTTAAGAAAGATACATGGGTTAATAAATCTGAAATCTCTACATTTCTCACATTCTAGATGTTCTAGATGAGCTTGTCACCCTACCTTTGATCTTTTATATCAACCAACTTTGGCTTATATGTGGTAGGTGCTGGAGATTTTCCTTAGAGCCACTGGTTGACTGTGTGTTTGTCATTGATGACAATATATAGTATGCAGCAGTGTCCTATATGTAATTCTTAGTATGGATATGTTGGATCCTTGTGCATTTATTTTTATGTTGTAGACATATTCATTATGCTATGCTCATAGATGCAGATTCAGTTGTGCAGTTGAAGTTGAGTTATGATGATCTATTTTCTAGTTACAGTTTCAGGAGATTGTTTATTAAGAGCCGGAAATATTTATATTATTTATTTAGTTGCGCCTATCATTTGGATATGCATGTTTGGATTCTTGTTTAGTTATGAGTTCAGAATGTTTGGTTAAGAGTGCTTAGCGTGATTCATCTAGAGAGTGAAGTTTGAGTTAATTTGGTGGAGCCGACTGTGTGAAGCAATGCGTCTACTCATCTTGAGTTGCGTGGTTTTGTTTGTGTTGCGTGTTTAGTTTGGCCGATGGGGAAGTTTTTGAAGAGTTTCCTACAAGATGAATTGATCATATCTTTGGAGGAGGATACTTATAGTAGATCATTTGTGATCGCCATAAGTGAGAATGTGAAGAAAGTAGTAGAGCAGAATGTTTGATGTATTGGGCTAGTAAAGTTATATCATTCATTAGTTGAAGATCTATGTGAAGAAGTAGAGAGTGTATACAATTCACTGGAATTGATCAAGACAATAGGTCTAATTCACAGTTCAATATCAAATACAGTGTATATCTGTTGTACATAAGGTTGCAGCCTTCATCAATTGAGTAGTTTTCTGACAGATGGTGTGTCCTCACCTCTAACAAGGTTATTTTTAAAAGACTCCTAATAGGGTCTGACCTTTGACCAGGTCATTGTACTTAATACATTGTAAATATCAACTCCTAACAAGGTTTTAGGATCTTCTAACATGGATCATTATACACTAGTGCAGTTCTTTGTGGGTGCCAATTCCCACTAAGATTTTTATCTATTTTGGGTTTCCCCGTAACCAAAATTACGGTGTTATAATATGTGTTATCTTGGTGTGTTTGTGCTTAATGTTATTCTATACGTAATTGGATAAAGAATTGAATCTTGTAGATAACTGATTCACCCCCCCTCTTAGTTATCTCCTGGGACTATTCCAAACAATTGGTATTAGAGCCAAGTGCCTTGGAGAGAAAGTTTAACAGCTTAAGGTTGATCAGATGGCGTACTTTAGAAAAGAGAGTCCTAAGTTTGATGGAGAGAATTATCTTGACTGGAAGAATGAAATGATAACACATTTGCAGTGCGTTGGTTTTGATATTTATGAAGAAACTACCCAAAAATTTGATATTCCTTCTTTAAAAGACCTTGCAGAAGAAGATTATACTATTAAATAAAAGGAAGTATTCACCCAAAATGAAATTTCCAAAGAAGCCCTTATAATTTCCTCATATGACAGTGAGTTTTATGAGATTAAGGAAGTAGATAGAGCCTATACAATATGGAAGTATCTAGAAGACATGATTGAAGGAAAAGTTGCACACACCTATTAGAGAGAAGCAGTCAATACTACAGTCTATACTATCAATAGAATTCAATTAAGGCCAAGTGCAGACAAGATACCTTATGAACTTTGGTTTCGGAATGTACCTATAGTAAAATACTTCAGAATCTTTGGAAGCAAGTGTTACATCAAGAGAGATGATGGCGTTGGCAAGTTTGATGCTAGAAGCGATGAAGGTATTATTTACTCTGATACATTTTCCCCTGTGAGCAGACTAGAAGTTATAAAATTATTTTTAGCTTATGCAAAATTTAAGAACTTTAAAGTATATCAGATGGATGTCAAGTTAGCATTCCTAAATGGTGACTCTAAGGAAGAAGTCTACATAGAATAGCCTGAAGGATTTAGTTTATCAGAAAAACCTGACATGGTATGCAGACTGAAGAAATCCCTCTATGGACTTAAGAAAGCCCCTAGAGAATGGTATGAAAGACTAGATGGTTACTTGAATAAGATCATATTCAAGAAAGGAGCAGCAGATTGTAAATTATTCATAAGAGAGACACCTGAAGGATTATTACTTGTTGCTATTTTTTTTGATGACATTATTTTTGGTGGTAATGACAAGCTTAGTGCAGAATTTGCTAAAAAGATACAGAGCGAGTTTGAAATGAGCATGATTGGACCTATCAAATAGTTTTTTGGATTAAATGTATAAAAGATAGACAAAGGTATATTCATTAATCAGTCTAAGTATGTGAAAGAAATATTGAAGAAATTCAAAATGGAAGATTGCAAGTAGGTATGCACCCCCATGATAACAAGAAGAAAGCTTTCTAAAGATGATGACTCTACATTAGTTGACAAGACACTATACAAGTCTATGATTGGAAAACTCATATATCTTACTTAATCTAGACCACATTAGTTGACAAGACACTATACATTAGTTGACAAGACACTATACAAGTCTATGATTGGAAAACTCATATATCTTACTTAATCTAGACCAGATATTTCTAATGCAGTTGGCATTGTTGGAAGATTTGCAGCCAAACCTAAGAAAAATAACTTAATGGAAATAAAAAGAATATTTAGATACTTAAAAGGGACTATAAACTATGGTTTATGGTATCCTAACTCAGAGAATGTAGAAATTCATGTGTATACAGATGCAGATTGGGTAGGTTGTGTTGATGACAGAAAGAGTACCTCAGGTGGAGCAGTATTTCTTAGAAACAAATTAGTTACTTGGAAAAGCAAGAAGCAAAATTGTATTTCTCAGTCAACATCAGAAGTAGAGCACATGTAAAAGCAACATTAAATTGTTCTACAATTGTTTGGATCAAGCAGATGATAAAAGAATTTGGAATTCAGATTGATTATCCTATTGTAATTCATTGTAACAACATTAGCACTATCAATATGTCAAAAAACCCTGTGATGCATGCAAAAACAAAACACATTGAAATAAAATATCATTTTCTAAGAGAGAAATTTGCAGAGAAAGGAGTAAAGTTAGATTATGTGAGCACTAAAGAATAGTTAGTAGACATATTCACAAAGCCTTTACCAAAAGATACTTTTGAGTATCTTAGGGAGAAGCTAGGAGTAATTCCCTTCACCGAGTCTGATTAGAATTTATAGCAAGTGCATCAGTCCTTGGTGACTGATGAATGGTTGACTACTCTACCTCAGGAGTAGTACCTGTGCTTATTTTTTTTTGGCACCCTTTTCCATTGATGTCAAAGGGGGAGTATATAGTCTGGAGGAGTATACAATCATGAAAAATAAAATGCAGTATAAGGAGATGCAATAGTTAAGGGGAGTTTTGTTGAGGATATTGAGAAAATTGTAAAAAGAAAGAATACTTTTGGATTAATGATGTTTTCATATCATATGTTTCCATCAATGTCGAAGGGGGAGATTGGTGGAGATTTCCCTTTGAGCCAGTGGTTGACTGTATGGTGTGATTGATGACAACATATAGTATGCAATAGTGTCCTATATGTAATTCTCAGTATGGATATGTTGGAGCCTTGCACGTTTATTTTTATGTTGTAGACATATTCATTATGCTATGTTCATAGACGTAGATTCAGTTGTGCAGTTGAAGTTGAGTTATGATGATCTATTTGCTAATTACAGTTTCAGGAGATTGTTTATTAAGAGTCGACGGTATTTATATTGTTTCTTTAGTTGCACCTATCATTTGGATATGCGTGTTTGGATTCATGTTTAGTTATGATTTTAGAATGTTTGGTTAAGAGAGCTTAACATGTTTCATCTAGAGAGTGAAGTTTGAGTTAATTTGGTGGAGTCAACTGTGTGAAGTAACGTGTCTACTCATCTTGAGTTGCGCGGTTCTATTTGTGTTGCGTGCTTAGTTTGGCTGATGGATAAGTTGTCAAAGAGTTTCCTACAAGCCGACTTAATCATATCTTTGGAGGAGGATACTTATAGCAGATCATTTGTGATCGCCATAAGTGAGAATGTGGAGAAAGTAGCAGAGCAAAATGTTTGATGTATTGGTCTAGTAAAGCTATATTATTCATCAGTTGAAGATCTATGTGAAGAAGTAAAGCGTGTATACAATTCACTGGAACTGATCAAGATAGCAGGTCTAATTCATAATTCAATATCAGATATTGATGAAGGGCGCTCCCATTAATACCACAAACACATAAGATAAATAGAGAAGCAACAACAATTTGCAAGAACAGAAAATAGACTTCTTATTATCTCCACAAATGCGGAATTACAAAATTTTAGAATTACAATATGCAAAGCCACATGGGCATTCCCCTTACAATATTCTATAGGACAAAACCTCAAATTATTACCTAGATCTACCCAGAACTATCTCGAACTGCCTAAGAAAACACTACGGGCCTTCTTTATATAGGCAATTTCCACCGCCTGAGAAGGTTCTAGAAATTTAGCCCTTAGGGCCGACCAAACTTAGAATTATTTTATTTTTCAATTTAGTACATCAAAGTCGGCTCAA
>MU226382.1:917772-934417 GCA_018584345.1 Thuja plicata
GTACTAAATTGAAAAATAAAATAATTCTAAGTTTGGTCGGCCCTAAGGGCTAAATTTCTGGAACCTTCTCAGGCGGTGGAAATTTCCTATATAAAGAAGGCCCGTAGTGTTGTCTTAGGCAGTTCAGGACAGTTCTGGGTAGATCTGGGTAATAATTCGAGGCTTTGTCCTACAAAATATTGTAAGGGGAATGCCCATGTGGCTTTGCATCTTGTAATTCTGAAAGTTTGTAATTCTGCATTTGTGGAGATAATAAGAAGTCCATTTTCTATTCTTGCAAATTGTTGTTGCTTCTCTGTTTTGGTTATGTGTTTGTGGTATTAAGGGGAGCACCCTTCATCAAGAAAACACATATAAATAGTTTTCCTTTTCAAAACCCTACGCGTGATTTCAAGAAACCCTGGGTTAATGGTCAATCCAGGAGAAAACGACCGCGGCCTCAAGACAGAATCGAAATATGAAGAATGATAAACTAAAGGAGACCAGGCGGGTTTTTGATTTCAAACAGATCGAAGGAATGTTTTGGAGATCTAAACCGATGGAAAAGACGGAGGAAAATCTAAAAGAGGTATTTCCTAGAATCGAATTTGTAAATGCTTCTACTATTGTTATTAATAATAATGCTTGGAGTGAGTCTATCTCCTTTCTAGAGAACTATGCTTTCTTTTTGAAGTGGGCAGGTAGATGGCCATTGCTCAGTTTAATTAGGGATTGGTGTTTTAGAAACTGGAGACATGCTTTTACTCTGAAAACCATGGCCAATGGCTTTATTGTAGTCACAACCCCAACCCCAAAGGATAAGGAATGGGTTATGAAAAATGGGCCATATATGATTGACGGTAAATGTTTATACATAGTGGAATGGTCAAAAAATTTTGATCCAGAGAAAGAGAAGATCAAAGAAGTGCCGATTTGGGTTTCTCTACCAAACCTACCTCATGAATATTGGGGGTTTGAAACCCTAACCCTTATTGAAAATAAGCTTGGCACCTTTCTAAAGACCAGAGAGTGCATAGTAGAAACTAATATGGCCACTTGTCCTAAGATCATGATCTTATGGCAGGATGTTCATCCTTTTCCTGATACCTTGATTATCATATCTAAAGCCAAGGAGTGGAGACAGAAAGTGGTGCTTTTGGGGGAGAAGGCCCTACAATGGTTTGAGACAGAGGAAAACCATGAGCAAAATGGTGATAGCTTCAGGACTGATATTGCCCGTGAACCTTATCAGATTCTCAATAAAGTAATTCAAATCACTAAATCCAGGAAGGATATAGGTTTTGTAGATTCAGAGTTGCAGAACCTCATGGCTGACAGAGCAACAATAAAATATTTCGATTCACATGGGTATGGATAGACACGGGATAGTATCAAGGATACCATTGATGACATTCTGGCCAATTAATGGGTGAGTGAAGGTAACAGAAAATCACAAATGGAATTTGCAACTTCAGCGCGAAGTGGAGAACACCTAGAGGGAGCTTTATGCCTTGGGGGTGTTGATGAACAAGTGGAACACTTGGTAGGTCAAGTGGATCATATTGAGAATGCTAACATTGGTTCGGAGGTCGTCAGAAGTAAAGATGGACTTTTTGAAGCAGCGGTTGTAGAAAGAATGAATACAAAGCTCTCTGAAAAAAAAGGGACAAAGTCTGGAAAGTCCTTTAGAGACTCAGAATTGCCTCTGCTGAATGATTTCTGAGAGAGTATTGAAGAGGAAGGTTTCAAAGATATCCAAATATCTCCAATAAGAAACTTGGATTCCACTTTTGAGGTGGTGAAGGATAGTAGTGGTAGCATATACTTTGAATCAGAAGACTCAGAACATTCAGAGTCGGAGGGGGAGGATGAAATAGGATTTTTAGATTCTTTTGGTCTAATTGATATTAGAATATTCAAACAAATCCCTTCTATCAAGAACAAACCAGCAGTAGGAGAAAAGAAGAAAAGGGGTAGGAAAACTAAGAAGGCAAGGGTTGCCTTGGTTGGAAATGCAGCTAACCAGTCAAAACTGCTGCTTTTAGGGATGGGCTTTGCCCCTCTCCAATCATTATAAAAACCTTATCGTGGAATGTCAGGGGCTGCAATGCCCTTGACAAAATCCACTTGATCAAAAGAGCCTTTGATTAAGTAAAACCTGATATTGTTTTTCTTCAAGAAACAAAGCTTAGTAAAGATGAGTTAGTAAGCTTCGCAAATAGATTCAGCAAATGGAAAGTATGTTCCTCAGAGGCATAAGGGGCTTCAAGAGGATTAAGTATATTTTGGACAGAAAATACTCTGGAAGTTACAATTAAGGCTAATAACCATTGGTGGATCTGGATCGAAGTCAAATCTAAATTGATGCACACTAGTTTCCAAGCAATTAATGTATATGGCCCAAATAACACAAATTTAAAACAAGCTCTGTGGCGTGAGATAGCGCTTGTACTCAGCAACAACACAGATAAAATTTTCTTACTTGGGGGAGATTTCAATGCCATCACTAGCCCTATTGAGAAGAAGGGAGGGCGTGGTTGGGAAGGGCAGAGCCAGAGAGATTTTTAGACTTCATTATAGATAATGGTTTGATAGATTTGGATTTGAGAAATGGATTATTTGCTTGGACTAACAGGCGGAGTGGATTCTTAAATATTGTAGAGAAACTGGATAGGTTTCTATTGGCAAGGAACTGGGCAGCAACTAGTTGGACAAGTGTGGTAGAAATCTTACTGATCTCGGGGTTGAATCACTACCCAATTTGCATCCGATTACAAGCAGATATTGCTCCAGATTAGGCTCCTTTTAGATTCGAAGCTATGTTGCTTAGACATGCAGGAATTTAGAGAGCAAGTCACACATTGGTGGAAGGAGGCCCCAGAGAGGCAGGGGTATAAGGCTTTTGTTTTTGCCAAGAAATTACAATACATGAAAGAGAAGTTGAAGGGTTGGAATCGTGAAGTCTTTAAGAATATCTTCAAGGAGAAAGAGATCATAGAAAGGGATCTAGAACAACTTAACATAGTTATCATTGCTAATGGAATGTCAGAGGCCAACTTTGAGGAGGAGAATAGACTGAAAAAATTATATAGTGAAGCTTTATGCTGTGAAGAAACATTTTGGAGGTAGAAATTGAGGGAGTTGTGGCTCAAAGAAGGGGATAAAAATACTACCTTTTTCATAACTCACTCAAAGTCAAGAGAGCTCAGAATAAAATATTTTCCATTCAAGATAATGGTGGGAGGATTTTTGAAAAATTGGAGGAAATAAATCAAGAAGCAATCAGATATTTCCAAAGTTGTTTTTGGAGTGATCACACTGGATTAGATCAGAATTTTGACCTTAGGGAAATCATACCGAGCAGTATTTCGAATGCTTAAAATAACTTATTGAAACATCCACACACGCTGAAGGAAGTTAAGAAAGCTATTTTCAGCATTGGGGCTCAGAAGGCCTCGGGTCCAGATGGATTCTCTACACTTTTTTATCAACAGTTCTGGGACCTAATTGGGTAGGAAGTTTGGGGTGTGGTGGAAGAATTAGGGGAAAGTGGTTTTCTATTTCAAGATTTTAATAACACTTTCATTGCCTTAATTCCCAAGAAGGAGACTAGGGTCTCTTTGGATGATTATAGGCCAATATCCCTCCGTAATACCATCTATAAAATTATTGCTAAGGTCATGGCTAATAGGCTAAAATCGGTTTTAAATTTAATTATTTTAGAGGAACGGAGTGGGTTTATTCATGAGGGGATTATAATTGCTCATGAAATCATACATGCACTTCATCAAACTAAGGCAGAGAAAATGATGATTAAGCTAGATATTAGAAAAGCATATGATGTAGTAAACTGAGAGTTCTTAATCAAGGTGCTACAATGTTTTGGTTTTTGTCAGGAATGGATAAGGTGGGTGGAATGTTGTATCCAAACTCCAAGATTTTCAATTCTTGTTAATGGAAGCCCACAAGGTTTTTTCAAATCCAATAAAGACATCCGACAAGGGGACCCAATTTCACCTTTTCTATTCATCATTATGGCAGAGACATTGGGCAGATTAATCAAATTTAAAAGGGTAAGTGGGGCTTGCAAAGGTATTAAGGTGGTGGAGGAGCTCCCCCCTTTTTCTCATCTTCAATTTGCAAATGATACAAATCTGCTAGGAGAAGCATCTATAAGAGATGCAAGAGTTATTAAAGAAACCTTAGATTCTTACAGCATAGCCTCTGGGCAATGTATAAACTGCCAGAAGTCTGAAATTTATTTCTTTAATGTAGACTACAGAAGGCAGAGATCCATTTGTAGAATCTTAGGAATTCATAGTGGTAAATTACCTAGTAGGTATTTGGGTATACCACTTTTTAAGGGAGCCTCTAAAGCAAATCTTTGGAAAGAATTAATAGATAAGTGCACTAAGAAGATGGAGGGTTGGAAGAGAAAATGGTTAACCTTTGCTGGCATAATTTTACTTCTCAAATCAGTCATTAATGCAATCCCAATTTTCTCAATGATGTGTTTAAAGATTCCTAAAAAAGTGAACCAAACGATAGCTGCAAAAATGAGGAAATTCTTATGGAATGGTAAGAATGTAGAGGATAAAAGACCCCTCATTGCATGGAGTAAAGTTTGCAAACCAAAAGGTGTTGGGGGTGCAGATTTGAGAGAGTGGAATCAAATGAACGACGCTCTTGGAGCGAAGTTAGTATGGAACATCTTTCAAAACCAAGATGTGTTATGGGTAAAATTACTTAAGAGCAAGTATTTAGATTCTTTGGAAGCTGAGAGGATTCTAACTACTCCTAATCCTCCTAAAGGCTCTGCAGTATGGAATTTCATTTCCAGCTGTAGACCTATAATAACACAACACCTAACATGGCAGGTTGGTGATGGAAGCAGTGCAAAATTTTGGGAGGATTCCTGGAATGGATACTCAGTTCTTGTGGATAACCCGGATTATCAGGACCTTAAAACCCTATTTTCTGCTAGATGGGGTATCCATGTAAGAGATTACGTATAACTTAAACAAGGGCCATTGGGGGAAGGCTGGGTTTGGAAAGACATTGGGAATCTTGGAATGAGCATTAATCAATAGACAGCTATGCGAGATATATTGGCTACTCGGAGTGTCAACATTATTAATAAGAGGGATGCTATCATTTGGTGTGCAGCCACCAGTGGTAACTATTCTGTGAAGTTGGGTTACAAGCTTTTACAAAGAACAAAGGAGAAGGAAGAATGGCCAGCTAGACTCTTATGGAGCCAGGAATGCCTCCCCAAAGCTAGGGCTTTTGCATGGGTGGCCACGAAAGACAAAATTCTGATGGGGGTTCGAAGACAGAGGTTAGGGATTCCAGGCCCATCTAGGTGTTACCTTTGTGAGGAAGGAGAGGAAGATGTTAACCATTTTCTGGTCACTTGTAGTGTTGTAGCAGAGTGTTGGGAGATGCTCAGAGGTAAATTGGGGTGGGATGCCCCTCTCCCAAATAACTTAAAAGATATGTTTTATGGATGGCCAAGGGCTCCCATGAGATCCACATTTTCCTCTGCATGGGCAGTGGGCCCCTCTATCCTTATCTGGGAGATTTGGAAAGAAAGGAACCAGAGACTCTTATAGAATAAGAAAGAAGACATTAATAGACTTAAGCAAAGAATCAACCTTGCAATTGAAGAAAAGGTTAATGCTTATGCAACTGCACTCCCATTGTCAATCCCTTTCAGAAAATGGGATCAGTCACTTCAAAGGGCTTGGAATGGGCTAAGATGCAGATCTGGACATGTTGGAGGAGTCAGATTAAAGCAGCAACAGAATAGGCAGGAGGTGAGTTGGTTGTCTCCTGAGACAGATTGGATTAAAGCAAATTTTGATGGCACTTCCCATGGAAACCCGGGACCGTCGGGTGTAGGGGCCATTCTTAGAGATAAAATAGGTGAGATCCTGGCATATGGGGCATTAAGATTACAAAATAGAACTAATAATTCGGTGGAAGGCAATGCTGCTTTATTGGCAGTTAAGATGGGGGCTGTTATGGGGATAAAAAAACTCCACTTAGAAGGAGACTCCTTGATTCTTATAAATGCCTTAAAGAATGGGCGCGCGGAGGCATGGCATTTACAACCATTGGTTAATTCTATTCTGTCAATTATTCAAAAGTTCACAGAGTTTCGAATTACTCATACCTACAAAGAGGGAAATAGAGAAGCAGATGTGCTCTCTAAATGGGCGTTGACCTTTGACAAAGTAGGTGAGCTGCAATTGGATTTTTTCAAAATCCAACGGTCAAATTTTATTCGAATGAAATTCTTGGCAAGGATGGCGGACAGCTGGGAGCCATCTTTTAGCATTTAAATTTATGGCGAGGTAGCATTTTTGTAAGATTGTTTATTGGGATAATCCCAAAGATTGCCTGATATATTAATCATGCTCACCGGCGACGCTCAGTAATTATTAAGTGCTATGTAATTATGAAGTGACAAGGAGTTGTAAATGGGATTCACACTCGTGGGAAGTGTCATCATGGAATTACGATGGAAGTGGGAAAGCTGATTTTAAATGTTTCAAGTGGAGATTAAACGCCTCGTGGCAATTGAAAGACATAAGAGTTAATGTGTGCTCATTTTCCAATGATGCCCGAGTTTTTAAATAATGATCCCAAGTTGTGTTTTTGCTTTTTTAGTTTTTGTGCAGGTTTTGAGTGATAGCAGACAACAAAATGCATGCTAATTTCACTGTGACCACAAAGAGACAAATGAAGTCCTTCCCCGGAGCAGCAAGCAAGGAAAGAGTTTCGGGTCTGTTAAAGATTAAGACGGACGTCATGGTGCAAGCGGTGCTGGGAGTTTTAGGCCCAAGCTTTCAAGAATTCAAGCTTCTGCATCGAGATAACACGACAATCATCTCTATGGTGATGGCTCGGGGCTTGGAATTAGGGGAACCCACAGACATAGTGAAGTGGGTGGCAGAAGCGTTGTTTGAGGAAGACCTTTTGGGAGATTTGGAGAGCATATTAGAATGGGCGGTGCCCGGCTGGGGAACTGATATTTCAGAGTGCATACCGGATGAGGCTGAAGCGAAAGAACACAAAGTGATCCCCTTTGTCCGTTGGGTGGGCAAAGTTGGAAGTGTGGATTATTATAATCAGTGATGGATTGAGTGGTGCAAAATTAAGACAGAGATTCAAACAGTGAATGCACCATCTACAACCCTGGATATAGAAGTGCAAAGGGATATCCCAAGGAGGGATCGCTCTATAATGCAGCAAAAGGCAAGAGTTTTCCCAACAAAGTAACAGATTGACAGAACAACAAGGTCTTTTTTGTTTTTAGTCGGTTTGATAGCCTTATTTTTTGTAAATATATATATAATCTGCATAGTCGAAGGAATAAGCTTATGTATATTGCACAGTGGGTCTTAGGGTCCTGGGAAATCTCTTCTGAACGACAATGCAAGGGGATTTTGTATATGTAAATGAAAGTGATAGTAGATAGCTACATAGGGCAATATCTCTCTACGATATAGTCATAGCTGGTTTTGTGTCATACTTTTCCAAAATACAGCTGTCGAAGTATACTGTAATGTTTTATTTCAATATTAATAAAATTTAAATATCTATTACAGATCAAAAAAAAAATCCCCTTTTATATTTACCCTCCATCTCATAATTAAATTAATCCCACTCATCCAAAAAGCATAACATTTTATAAAATTCATATTTTTCTCCACCATCTACTCCCAATTGTCCAATCAATATAATCTTAGCCCTTCATTGATCACTCCAATATATATATATATATATATATATATATATATATATTCTCATAACAAATATTAACAACAAAATGTGAAACACAATGAAAAATAATGTCTTAAATGTTAAACCCTTATTTCACACAAAATTGTCATCACATTCAATCAAGAAACCGAACAATACAAATGAAATTATATATATATATATATATATCACCAAATGGTAGTTGTGCTCAAAAGATTAGTGTTGAAAATGATGAAGGAATATGGTTAAGTATACCAGTAGCATGACAATTCATTTCAAACTAAGGACACACACACACACACACACAATGTTCAAAAGGGTTGAAAATGAAAAAATTTCATCTGTGTGATTTTTCTTCATGTTTAAAAGTGGGACACAACTTTGTGGGATCACACACACACGTGTGTGTGTGTGTGTGTGTGTGTGTGTGTGTGTGTGTGTGTGTGTGCATACATACATACATACATACATATATATATATATATATGTGTGTGTGTGTGTGTGTCCTTAGTTACAAATGAATTTTCATGCTACTGGTATAGTTAACCATATTCCTTCATCATTTTCAACACTAATCTTTTGAGCACAACTACCATTTGGTGATATATATATATTTTATTTCATTTGTATTGTTCGGTTTCTTGATTGAATGTGATGACAATTTTGTGTGAAATAAGGGTTTAACATTTAAGACATTATTCTTCATTGTGTTTCACATTTTGTTGTTAATATTTGTTATGAGAAATTTTGTAATTCACATTTTGAACATTATTATACAAATATCCTACAATGATTCGATGTAGATTTGGTTTCTTTTAATACTCCAAATCTTTTTGTTGTTAGAATGATGTTTTTCCTAATGTTTAGGATTTTCAGTGATTTCTTGATTATTTTTAAATGCTCAGGTGAATAATATTTAAATACCAGGACATTACGACTCAAGAACAAGAATTAATTTAACTCTCAAAGGCGGTGAAAAAATGTATGAGTAATTTATATTTTAAAAAGAAAACTTTGAAATTAGATTTGTATTGCATGTAATTAATTGCATGGGCCATGGAGATGACGTGGGGCAAGAGTTATGGAATATAAGGATTAGAGACAAATGCATAGAAACAAGAGCTAATAATTTACGAGAACATGAAAGAATAAATGTGGATAGAATTGACATAAAGATGAGTGTATATTATTGTCTATAAGGAAAAGTACATGAGGTGGTTAAAGACACAGAATGGAATCAAACTTAATACAAAGTATATTCCATAATACCAAACTTAACACAAAATGTACTCCATAAAACTAAACTTAACACAATAGTACTACATATCATTATAGAATCAAAAAAATCTCTATAAAACTCAAAACTAAATAGAAATTAACATGAATATACAATGCACAATAGTTTCTGGATTCGATTGTGTAAGAGTTTTTTATCATCAACGTTTCGGATCATACCCAGTGATCCATCATCAAGATGCAAGAGGACATAAGGAGAACCTTCTTCTTATGTTCTCTTGCATCTTGATGATAGATCACAGAGTTGTGATCGGAAACGTTGATGATAAAAAAACTCTTACACAATCAAATCCAGAAACTATTGTACGGTCATATAGATTGTGGAAATCTAACAGCTTTGATGAATATACAAGTTCTACCATTACGATAATATACTACATAAAACAATACTTAATACAACAACACACTACATAAAACAATACTTAATACAACAACACACTACATATCACTATCTAATCATAACAAGCTTTTGCAAAACTCAAAACTAACACTTCTACTTAGGGTCCATGATGATCTAAGAGTGCTAATGAGCTTTTTTGGTCATAAACGCAACTGAAATTAATTTATCCTAAGCTAGCGTGAGGAGAAATATGCAAACCTAATTTGTTGGAAGATGTATGAAGGTCAAGGTTAGTTGTGCTCATTTCCCCTAACCAAATCATTCCTTCAAAAAACAGGCCCCACTTACATGAGAGATCTACCCTTCAACGAAGCCCACCTCCCCTTCTTCGTTGCTTCTTTTTCCTCTTTGCCGTGTCGTCTCTCTCCAGCATTCAATATTATAATATTATATTTGCGTGACCGAGAGAGAACGCCATCACACGTGATCCTCCCATCTACCATTCTCCTCATATAATATTCTTTTTTAAGATTCAAATACCTTTGTATTTATTAAAATATTATTATAATTTTTTATTATTATATTACTATTATAAATTAGTCAAATTCCCTTTGACATAAATTATTACAATAATATTATTATTATAGTAATTTCTAGGACACGTGGAATTATTGGTGCCACTTACTCATCTTTTGGATTTTGGGTGGGCTGAGTCGGCTCTTTGTATTGTACGGGCGCTGTTTTCGAGGGTGGGGTCCATTCAATAATTTATGTAAACTTGTGGCAGCGTTTTAGGATTTCACATGTGTGGAATCAAGTGATAGAGAAATTCGAACATATATCGTATCATTATTTAATTAAAATGGCAAGTACTACTTGTCTATTCTACTGATATTTTTTTGTTTTTGTTTATGCTTTTGTGTAGAACAACATGTACAAATAAATTTGTATTATATTGAGATTTAGATGTAAGTGGAGAAGTGTAACTCTCCTAATGACAATAAGAGGTGGATTATGAAAGCAATAAATAATGCTTGTATTTAGAGTAGGTTGAAGGGATATGGTGATAGGAAATTATAGATAGAATTTAATTATAATTATGAATTTTATTTTGTATAAATAATCATTATATTATAAAAGTAGTTATTTTCAAATGTATTAAAACAAATAAAAATTTCTTTTTTAAGGATTGGATTTTTTTTCAAGAATACAAGTGTCAAAGGACATTTGGTTTAAGGACAAAGTTATGTGGAATTTCTTCAATAAAAAGACGAGAAAAAGAATGCAAAAGAGTTGTTGGTTTGTACATTTTGTAACAATTATTAATATATTATATTACAGTAATATTTCTTATATTATATTACAATCCTCAACTCTCTAAAAATTACTTACTCGAAATTAACCGAAGCCTTCTCTTATTGAACTATACTACTAATTATAGTATATTATCTATATTATGCTATTATGTATTATTATAATATTATTACTATATATTACTATTATACTAATTTTATTATTATATATTTATTATGTTATATAAATATATGTTGAACTATAACTATAATTATTATTATCTCTAATAATTATATAATATATATTATTAATAAAAATAAATTAGTATTATATTCGGTCTAGAATGAGTTTTCTGTTGGTGGGGTCTCACTGTTTACGAAGAATCTTCATGGCTTAGACTTTAAATTTATTGAGGCTTTCATCAAAGGATGGAATGAGGGTGTTTTAAAAGTGTATGGAATTGAGCTTGAAATCACATAGGATTTAATTTCCAAATTCTCCAATACCCTGGGCGAGGGAAGGAAATTTTACAGGGATAGAAAGTGTGTGAATGAGGCTTCTCGCATAGACAAAGGGATGATGTTAAAAGAACTACAAATAGTGGGTATGAAAGATCCTCTATCAAGGCTCCTTGGGCAGATGTGGCTGAGATTATCATGCGATATGTAACCCTATATGGAAAATTATATAGCCTTTTTAGCTACCATTTCATTATTCTCAATCATTTTAGGCATGATAAGTTTATATCTTTGCCATTTTATTTTCTTTCATCCCTGTGTCATAGCCTTAAATCTCATGCAAAAAACCCTTCCAATCCAGTTTTGCATGAGGGGCTCATTCTCCTTATCATGGAGTACGCTAAGTCTTTGTCTGTCCAAAATAACCCTAAACCAAAGATTGGGATTGAATTTAAAAAGAATGTTCACTGTTATTATGAGGACTGACCCTACTCTTCACTCCCATTTCTCTGCCCTCGATTGTGGGTAGTATGGATATGGGGATTGACATTAATATTTTAATGGAATTGGGAAAAGACACCCTTGTCGAGAAGGGCTCTTCTATGCAGGATACCATTAATATAAACAAAAATATTGTGGATAGTCAAAATACTTTATTTTTATGGATTATAATAGAGATTGATGCTTTAAAGGAAAAACTCATTCAGACTCCTCCTATCCAAGGTGTGGACAAAGTTATGGCTAGTTTAATGCATTAGAAAACGGGATTAAAGAGCTAAAGGAGGGCCATGAGATTTAAATTAAGAGTTTAGAAGACTGTGTTGTGGCAGTCCAAGAAATATTGAGGGTGGTGGTGGCTGTCAGCAAAACGACCATGGAAAATAGTATAGGAGGTCTAAAGAAATTGAATGCCTGGGCAGAAGATTTACAAGGCTTATCCAAAAGAACCTGTGCATCTCCCTTTGGCAGTGTTAAGTCAAGCAAGAGAGCTCCTACTTATGACAGTAGTGTTTCTACGAAGGACAAGGACATGGTCTCTCTCCTTAGCCCTGCAACTAGACTGTAAAGTAGGGATAAGGGGCTACTCCTATTTATAAAATAATGAAAGAAAATTGAGAACCATAATAATTTACAAAGACACAATATTTTAATTTGGTTCACCAATTTGACTACATCCACTAGAAAGTAGAGCATGAATCTTATTACTATTGCAGCTTACTGTTAGAATAACTAAGAGGGAGGGGGGGGCGGGGTGAATAAGTTGGTTCTCAATTATCCTACAATCCCAAATTCTCCCAGATGTATATAACAACAATTTCAAATATATAATTCAACTCGGTGAAATGTATACTGTAATTTCAAACTTTAGTCATACAGTTGTTTATCGAGTAGCAGTAAATCAATACTGTGATCACCGATCAATGCAGATAAAGTAATGTGTAAAGAAAAATAACAATCCACAACGATCATACACATTGACACAGATTTTTAATGTGGAAACCTTGCTAAGGGAAAAACCACCTGGGACCGGTAGCCCAAAATATTTCACTCTTTTGAAGTGAGCTCGGTTAAGAGCCAACCCTGTTAAAGGTTACAATGCACACTGTTAAATGTGACCTAGTTAGAAGATTTAAAACTAACAGTTCTCTCTTGACCAATCATTCACTATGGGGTCAACAAGAAAACACTCAACATTCATTAGAATGTCATAATAAAGACTTTCACATCCTACTCAGTTAAGAGATTTATCTATAACAATGGTTAAACTGATACAGTAATGATTTTATTCAAATACAACTCTATTTTCATATTTTCAGATATATGCAAAGTACATAATACCTCTGATCAATTTGTTCACTTCAGTTCATCTGATTCTTCATACTCTATTCTGCTCGGTAATGCTCTTTCCTCTGTCGCTCGGTGATGTCTATAGAAAATGCTCGATTTTATCTTTAACTAGTTTGATCAGTCATGCATACACTAGTAAATTTTGGCCATATTTTTTATGCGAGTTGGTCAATTTTTTGATGGTGGTTGGTCGGCCAAACGACCACTCTTGTCGTCAGAGTTTTTTCGTTGATTAAGCGACCCAAAAAGGATGTGTCAAATTATCGACTGTAATAGTGGTTGAATGATCGACTGTATAATGCGTTGAGACTGTGAACATTATGGTCAATAGAGTTTGTTCATGATTGTCAACATCGTTGAACTATCGACTTCAGTAGGCATTGAGACTGTGGCATTCCGTTCAAAATAGTTCATTGATCATTGTCATTGTTGTCAAAATATCGACTTCCAAACGCGTTGAGACTGTGGCATTCCAGTCGAAATAGTTCGTTGATCATTGACATTGTCGTCGAAATAGAGACATCAGAATGCGTTGACACTGTGGCATTCCAGTCAAATTTGTTTGTTGATCTAGTTTCGGTCCGTCAAAATAGAGACGTCACAAATCATTGAGACTGTAGCATTCTGGTCAAACCATTTCAGTTATATATTGGATGGTCGTCAAAATAGTGACGACATATTCATTTTTTTTTTTAAAATAATATATATTAATCATCTATTAATATATATAATATATTTCCTTTTACTAATCTTTTCATTGAAAGTATAGTAGTTGAATTAAAATACGCTCCAGAATGCTTACAAATCTAATGCGCTATTATACCCTCCTATGTGAATTATATCTACACGTGTCAATATAGTGAATATTTTGTAACACATGTCAGCACAAGTAAGGAGAAATACTATTAAGATAGCGAAGACAAAGATGATTTCAAAGGAGAAATCTGAATTCTCTGCATTTCATTTTTAGAGCTTGCAGTGTGGGTATTGTCAGTATCTTACTTCTGTTCAAGTTCTAGATGCTCAACTATACTATGAGTATGATTCTAATTGCTATATCTCAAGACTCATTGATTGTTTGCATGCGGTGTTAGGTTTTTCAATATCAATGTGTTTGCACCAACCTAAGTGGATGTAACTATTGGCATATTACATATCTACACAAGTTAATTTTTTATTTTGTAGTTATCTGTTTTAATTACCACTTTTTGGAACTATCTTATGTGCTTCCTATTTAAAGGCACATTGTTTGAATCAAATACAGGTGTTTAAATCAATGAAGTTTTTATTTTGGATTCACATGTGGTACCAAAGAAAATGCATAGTGTTAGCATAATACATGTTTCATCATTCTGTCTGTAATCTGTAAACCAACTACTTTGTCAATTGTTTCTCAACGATCCAAAGGGCATCTAAAGGGTATGCTGATGAAATGGGGAGGCAGCTAATTTGCTAGCTATGTGAGATTGGAATCAACAAATAATTTGCAATTATGATTTGGAGTTTTATTCACACATGGAAAAGGTTTGACAGAATTGAAGGATGTTAGCTTGTGTCCGATGAATCACGTGACCCTTTGAAAGTTGACTATTCTTCGTTGATTGTAAATCAATTTTTCAATAAAAGAGGAGAAGGATAGTGACTTCTACATCTTTGTTGAGCTTCACGTTAATTCCACCTGGTATATTTTGTTATTAATTTTCCTTTGACAAGGCAGGCTAAGGTCTAATTGAAAAATTAGTTGATACTTTATTTAGTGTCTCCTTCAACCATTGCTTTAATAGGGTTGAATCTCGAAAAAAATAAAAGGTGTACTCTTTCTCTAACCTTAAAAACATTATTAAGAGAAGAGGATATATTTTTAAGAGTATGCAGCATAGGATTGAATCTCAATGATTTTAGAAGTGGAATACTATTTTTGAGGGTCTATTCAATCTCATTTATTCAGGTTCTTGGAAGGTCAACTTTCAATAACTAAAAAAAGTTTAGAAAATGTTTCAGCGTTGTAAGGATCCAGATTGATCTTGGGAAGTATCCATTCATATGGTACTGACCAAGCATTGAGAATTCATACTGATATTCTTCCCTTGCCTCTATTACAGAGCTATTAAATTGGTGAGTATTAAGAAAAGATAAAACAATAAAATCAGCACATGGGGAGGTGATGATCTACAGTATATTTTGAAAGAGCAGAATAAGAGGACAATGAAAACAAAACAAAACAAAAAAAACTAACATAGAAACTACCCCTGCCTCTGCATCTCAAACTGAAACATATAGTTGAAACTGTGATTTTTCAAACCATAACAGGTAAAATTGTAATTTACCAAGAAGCTAATATAGGATTGAAAGTTATTTAATCTAATTTTTGTTGTTTTTCAATTGTAGACTGGATTGAAAGTTAATAAAATTATGATTTTATAATGGTAAGACCACTCTAGGGCACTATGGGCTACAAGAGCCCGTATGCCCATGAGTCAACAAATGATATAGCATATAATGTGATTTCATCCAAGTTTTACTTTTTTGCAACTAGAAAATTAATTGCAAGGTAACAGATTTGTGATTTTATTATGGTAAGACCACTGCTAGGGCACAATGGGCTACAAGAGCATATATTCCCTAGAATTAACCTATGATATTGGTACAAGGTTATAAATTTATTCCTTTTTAATTATCCTACTACAGATTGTAGTGAAGAGTACCTTTCCTTAGAAAATTTGACTCAGTATTCAAAATATGTGTCCGTTAAAAGGTTTATGAATATTTTGATGAAACAATATGATGTTTTAGAATATTCTAATGCCTTAGACCTTGAAGATGTGAAAATCTTCCTTTCTTTGGGGCATCTGATGCTTCAAGTGAATCTAGGGTGCAATTTTTAGTCTTTTGATGGTCGATCTTGTATAGAAACAACTAATGCAAAAAATCCACTAGGGGTGGCAAGATCAAGGAAGAACTCAAAAGTACAAGACCTAAGGGCCATACCTAATGCCTCAGGGGCTCATCATAGATGACCTTGCCTACGTAACTCGCAGAGACATTGTAGTTCCGATTTAACTTTAAAAGGGGTTTAACTTTAAAACCATCCTTTTAAAGGATGGTACAAGTGGTTACGCAACCCCTTTCTAGGGTAGAGTCCCCAGACAGTGCCTCCATTGGCTGCCACCCACTTAGGTGAACAAGGATGATATCCTAATTAGATTCTACCTACAAATAAGTTATACTTAGACCTCCTCATAAGGTTACCTACCCAACAATTCGTAACTACGATGGAGAACTAATTCTTGTTAGATATTAAGCTAATATCCATGATCCAAAAACTACAAGATTTATGATTGTATGTGAGGAGATACTTATTACCTAATTCTATGACCACTTATATTAAAACTTGCATGACATAATTCTATTTGATACTTGCATGTTGCTTCAGATTTGCACAATGCTGAATGCAAGGAAATCACCCATGATAAGGTTTTTTCAGCTGTAGAAGGAATATATAAAGATCTGATTTAATTTATAAAAGCTACTTATTTATATTAATATCAATAGTCAAATCTAGAATAGATTTAATTTTTCAAACACCCAAACATCTAGAAAAGAAAGCTTCATTTTTATTAACACTGGTTATTCACTCTCCAACTCTACCTATACTACCTTCTAA
>MU226382.1:989198-1000498 GCA_018584345.1 Thuja plicata
ACCCTCAGCAATAATCACTGATAATGGGGGACAATTCAAAAACAAGGATTTGACAGAGCTATGCTCTAAGTTTAAAATTACTCAACATTGGTCTTCCATCTATTATCCTCAGGGTAATGGATAGGCGAAAGCATCCAAAAAGACAATCCTTAAAATCCTACATCGCACAGTGCACAAATCTAGAAAAGATTGGCATCTCCAGATCAATCCATTTATTTTGGCATACAGAAAAAGCATAAGAACACCAACAGGGGCTACTCCCTATGCTTTGGTTTATAGAGAAGATGTTGTGTTACCAATTGAGGTTGAGATTCCTTCCTTATGAGTCTCTCTGAAAGGTCTCATTGCTGATGAAGATAATAGAATATCTTGGCTGCAAGAGCTTGAACTACTTGATGAATGTCACCAAGTGGCATTTGATCACCTTAGAGCATACCAGAAAAGGATGTCCAAGAGCTATAACAAGAAACTTAGACCAAGGGATTTCCAAGTGGGTGACCTCGTTCTGAGGGAAAACCCTAAGAATCAACAACATCAAATCCAGAAAGGAAATTTTGAACCAAATTGGCTTGGTCCATATGTTGTCACTGTAGTGTTTGGGTCTGGTACCTATCAACTTTCTACTACTGAAGGAGAACAACTCAAAGAGCCCATCAACGCTCTTCATCTGAAGTGGTTCTATAGCCGAGACATCTTCAGTGTGCTCATGTATATAGTAAAGTCCTGAAAAAATTCTAAAAATATGAAAAATTCCTAAAAAATTGATCATCTTAGTGAAAACCTAGCGATAGGTGCTTTGATGTATCTCCAAAAAAATCATATATTCCAAAAATACAAAAAAATTAAAAAATTGAAAAATACAAAAAAAGTGAAAAAGAGAAAAAGTACCATTGATGAAAACCTAGCAAACAGGTGTCATGGTAGCAAAAAAAGAATTTCTTCCAAGAAGGTGAAAACCTGGTAAATAGGCGCCTCTTGTTCCACAATGTTATATCTATCACAACACCACTTGGCTTGATGCATTTTCTTTTTTGCATTTCTTCTTTTCTGCTTACATTTGCTTTCCGTTTCCCGTCAAGATACCAACTTACATGGATTGAAACTGGTCATACTCTAGGGGAAACCCTCCTAGTCTAGGGGCACTATCCTATAACCTTTTGGGATCTACTTCATGACAGTCACTAGTGATTCCCACTACATCTTCCTACTATCGCTTAGCTTATACTGAGTTCTCTCTCCTTGAGCATCTCCCTAACATCAATCACCAGTGGTTCTCACTGCGTCTGCCTACTAATGTCTAGCTAGTCCTATATTATCTTCACTTGAGCATCTCTCTCACGTCAGTCACCAGTGGTTCTCATTGCATCTGTCTACTGTCATTGTACTATTAAGATTTCTCACATCGGTTATAGTTGGATTTGTACTCACACTCTCTATTTATTGATACTCGGTCTTGATGATTCTTTGATTTAGTTTGTACATATCTTTTTGTCACTTTTGTGACACTCTGGTTCCTTTGCAGACCCTCCTGACTTGTCATTGATTCAGCGCCATACACTTGGGGGAAATCACATCTAGTTTTTCCTCACAACATACTTCAAGTCAACCATCATTACTTGGGGGCATGGGTCCCCCAATTGCTCCTATCTTTGGTTTACACTTGAGTCAGTAATCTGGTCATTTCTCAAGGACAACTCGCTACTGACACAAACTGGTATTTTTTTCAACACCACCATAAATAGTGTTTTTTAACACTATCTTTGGACGCATCTGTGTTATTTAACATGCATCGGATACCTTAAACATCAACATCTATCGATAACAATCAAACACAATGCACTCACAAGCACAACGATGTTTTTCAACACCCTATACACACACATATTCAAAAAATTTGGAACATGCTGAGCTATGCTTGAATCTTTCTTTGTATGCTGTCTATTCTCATGGATTTCATTATTATTTTCTTTGTCTACTGCTTGTTGGTATAGTCCCGATGATCTGAAAACGTAAAATAAAGAGGTTGTATGTGATAAGAGCTCCCGCACTAAGGTGGAATAGCCTCACATCCCTCGATCTTGTTTATTTGTACGCCATGGTGAGGTTGGTACTATCTCCTTGCTTGTTATTGCTCTGTTTGTTATTGTTTTGTTTGTTATTGATCTATTTGTTTACGCATGATTGCACTCATGGTTATCTTGGCTTTGAATGCCTCGATACTAATGTACTCTTGCAATATTAACTGGAAACTATGGTCAGGTCATCTTGGATTTTGTGCCCTGGTGCTTACATTCATTTCCTACATTCTATTCGATGATAAGTCATATTCATATCCTTATGGTTGTATTGTGGCTCCAGTACGGGTTGTATCAACTTTGATGTTCCAAAATAAAAATGCTCAATGATGATGATTATATGATGGGTTTCACAACCATGTCCTAGAATTGCATTTTCATATTGCATCTAGCATAGGATTGCATTTTCATTCTAGACTTGCATTGTGGCAGCAATTCAGTGTTCTCTTCTTTGCATTCTCCTGGGTTCATACATAGGGGAGTTCTTCTTCAGAGTCTTGGTTTCATCATGACTGCCCAAGTGTTTGATCCTTTCTCTCTATCTTAAGCTATATGCTCAACGCATTTTCGGGATTGAAATCAAAAGCTGACACTTCTATATCACTCAAAATCACATTTTAAATGTTTTGGGACTGACACAATCGAACGCTTGTGCAGTCAACTTTCTGACGTCGCTTTCTTGTCAGAATCTTATCATATCATCATTTTTTGAAATCTTTGACTTTTTTCCTTAAAAGTCAACTCTAGTCAACTCTGGTCAACCCTTGTCAAACTTGGTCAACCAAACCTCGAAATCACTTGAAACTGACTCTGAATCTTCTGAATTCTTTCATAATATGTTCTGAGTTCTTCTTGATCTCTTTTTCAACATCTATTTGCGATTTTTTGCTCTCCATCATCATTATGGCGTGTCATCTTTCCATTTTGCTCCTGAGGGGGCAGGATGATTACATCATTGAATCTATTTTTCAATCAATCTTGTCTGAATTCAAAAGTCCTCATTGCTAAGGGCATCTCATCACTTGGGGCATGTTCAGTTTTTTGTACCTCATAGTCAAAATTGGATACTCCACAATCAATAAGGGCATCTTTGTTCCTAACATCTTGTCATCTATTAAGCATCTGAGCAATCTAACTCAGATTCTTGAGGATCAAGCTCCGTTCTGGAGATGGTTCTTGAAAAACTATCTTTTTGGGACAGGTATCAGGGCAATCTAACCATGACTACTGATAATCAAGCTTCATTCTGGAGATGATTCTAAAATCTCTATTTACTATCTTTTGAGACAGGTATTGGGGCAATCTAACCCTGACTCCCGAAAGTTAAGCCTCATTCTGGGGATAGACTTGTGAAAGATATCTATCTAAACCAGTGTCTTGGCAATCTAACCTAGATATTGGGGGACTAAGCTTCATTCTGGAGATAGTCCTAAAATCTCTACTGATTATCTTGTTGGATAGGTATCGGGGTATTCTAACCCTGACTCCTGAAGGTTGAGCCTCATTCTGAGGACAACCTTGTGAAAGATATCAATTTGTTAGGTATTAGGGCATTCTAACCTGGATCCCTGAGGATCAAGCTTCATTCTGAAGATGACCCTCAAAAACTCTACTTGACTGGCGTCTTGGCAACCTAACCTAGATTTTGGAGAGTCAAGCTTTGTTCTAGAGATGGCTCTGAAAACTTTGCATTATCAATTTTCAAATCTATTCTTTTGTGCTTCAGGCATCAGAGTATTCTTTGAATCAATGCGCTACTCGGACATCAATTCAAAGAGGGGCAAAATGTAAAACCCCAAAATTGGCATCTTGCAACCCTAACCAATCTTGTTGCATTTTTTATTCTTTTGAATCATCAAAGTCCTATTGTACTAGGCAATTCTAAATTTTAACTGACTCTACTCAACCTAAGTGTCAAATGCAGAAAATCCTAAATCTGTATTAATCATACATCATATTTAATTTCTAAATACTAATTGGCTAAACAAACCTTATGATTGAATTAATTTAATTAATAAAGTCCTAGCACTTTACTTAAATTAAATTCACCCTCTTTAGTTAAGACACATGAAAAAAGGGATTAAATAATATTTAATTATTAAATAAATATCCTCATTTCAATAATTGAATTTAATTATTCAAATAATTGAGAAAAAGCAATTATGAGATTATATATATTTAATTAATTGAATATTCTCTCAAAAATCTTATCTCTGTTCAAAAATAGAATCTTTGAATTAATTGTGCTTTAAAGAGAAAGAAAACAATTAAAATAAAATAAAATAGAATTAAATTAGAGAAAGAAAATAGTTAAAGCAAAGAGAAAACAATTTATTGTATTCTTTTGAATAAAGCTTTTTATTCTGAACTGGCTTTTCTATCTATTTTATTTCAAAGAGGAAAGTTTCTATTCTGATCATCTCTGAGTCTATAAAAGAACTCTCATTCTCTCATTCAAACCCCCACTTATTTTTATGCATTGTTAGAATACTGAATTATTGTCACACTTCTTGATAATCTCATATAGAATAATCTCATTTTGCAATAGATTACTTTCAATTTCTAGAATAATTGCATTTGAAAATCATGTCTTAGATCATTTTACATCTTTCAATTCTTAGAATAACTGTGCATTGCATTGTATTCATGGAGAAAAATCCTTCGTTCCTAGATTGGTCTATGGTTGTGAGACTCTTGTTCTGAGAGAAATTTTGAAAACCCCATCTAGATAGAAGGCAATAGGTCAAATCATGCAGACCGGCAGGATGAATAATCTCATATTTAGTCTTGTGTGCATCTGATGAAGAAGGACTATGTTGAAGTGTATGGTGAGTTAACAAGGCCAAATTTACCACATACAATATGTGTTATTATGGGGGCATTAGTTGACCTAGGATGTATACAGAGGCCAGGGGGAAGTGTTTATATTTATGTTACTCTATGGCGTGTGTGTTCATGATATTACCCTAAACTGACCATGTGGCCCTGTTGATTCTGTTATCTATTTGTGTACCTACGTGACCGTTCCTGCTTGTGTGGGATACTGGTTTTGGGGTACACTAGGGTTGTGACCTATGCTAGATCTGTTAGGATCTTTGAGCCTAGGGTAGGTTACCTAGATGTGTAGTAGGGGGTGGTTTGCAATAAGTTCTGTGTCCGTAAGTGACTACTGGATTGCTTATTGTGGAGTTTCTTAATAAGTGATAACTAAAGACATATTTGGGGATATTAAAATGGATTAATAAAATGTATCCTCACCCATGCTTGAGGGCTAGTATAGGCTAATGTGGTGTTGAGAAGATGTTATTTGCCCTGTGAGGTACCTAACACAGTTAGTGGCCTTGTCAGTATGAGAGGTCATTAGCTCCGTGTATGGTCACTTAGGTGCTAGAATTCAGTGGGATTATCAGGGCTGAACTTAAGGGTTAGACATACATGATGACACCTTCCTATTACACATGCTAGATTTCCTACATTGTTAGTTGCCTCTGGATTAGTGAGTCTTACCTTTTATGATGATTAGTACACTGGAATAGAGAGCTATCAGGATCCCTTGCTTAGTGGTTATTCTTTCTTGGTTTTGGATATCCGATTAGGATCTGTTGTTATCTCCTCAACACGGTGGGGTGGACCTTTGTGGTTCCACACGGATAGGTGGTAGTGATTGTTTATCCATTGAGATTCGACATCCTTGTACCAGGTGCTTGACGGTTCTTGCAGATGAGCTCTTTATGTTCCTTCATCATTTATTATGTAATTTTATTATTGTAAATCTTGTATTGGAGTATCGCATGTGATACCTAATCTGGAAATTGTAATTAGGTAGATTAGAGTGATTACCACATACCCTGCGACATGTGCAGTGGATGTGAGTTTATGGTGGTTTCATGGTTATCCATAAGGATTGTAATTATGGTTATGTAAGTTGTATTTGATTTATCTATTTGAATGGAATATTTTGTTATTTTGTTAGTTGTGTTTTTCTTTAAGTAATTCAACATCATGGAACCCTTGAGTCGTGTAATCTATGTGACTGTAAGACATGTGTATAAATGGTAATTTCTTCGACATGAATGTATGTTTCTTTTTGTTAATTTAAAAAAAAATTATTCAGCACACATAGTATCATGTTCTAGGTTAATCTCTCTTGGGTTCCCTAGCGGGGCATTACATTTGGTATCAGAGCTCTAGTTTCTACACTGGGAACTCTGAGAAATGTATGCCCATTAGGTTGTGTTTAGCTTGAAGTTGAAACTAAAATATAGGCATACGACACATTTGTTTTTAAATTATTTCTTTATGGTTTATTCATTCTTTAGTTTATGTTTCAAGTTATGTGGTGAATGTTGTATCTATCTCTATTTGTTTTAGGAATTATGCCTGATACAAGAGAAACTAGAGGCCATGGTAGGGGTAGGTATGGTTCCCGTGGGGGAGGCAGATAGGCTAGCTCCTCCATGAGTGTTCGGCAGGAGAGTGGTCAGGATGAAGATATGGGTGAACAAAGGAGAGAGGATCAGGATGAGTCTAGGGGTTTGAATACTAGGCAGATCCCTTAGGCTATCCTAGATTTCCTTCCTGAGAGAGCCAGAGTGGAGTGGGAGGCATCTCATCACTCCCAGCAGGAGGAGAGATAGAGGGAGAGATCCAGAAGCCCTCGTGGGAGGACTATATCAGTGGATCCAGTAGTGGTTGCAGCCAACCACATGAGAGACCTGACGAGAGGAAAGGCTATTCCTTTCGCTGGACATGATTCTGGTTTAGAGGTAGAGACTTGGTTGATAGCTATGGATAGATTTTTCGTGATGCATCCCTTTAGTAGTAATACTAAAGTGAGATATGCCATGATGTAGTTGACACATTTTGTGGCTATCTGGTGGAAGATTGAGGAGTAGAAGCTAGGAATCTGTATGGACACTATTACTTGGGAACTCTTTCTTGAGAACTTCAAAGATAGGTTCCTATCTGATCAGTGGAGGCAGTAGAGAGCTGACGAGCTTCATAATCTTAGATAACTGAGTTTGACAGTAGAGCAGTATGAGCTTCATTTTTACAAGCTCAAGCAGTACGCTGGTTATAGCTAGGATTCTTCATTGATGTTACAACACTTTGTACGAGGGATTAATGCCCACATCGTAGGGGATGTGTAGCTCTTTGAGCCAATGAACCTGTGAGATGCAGTGATTAAGGCTACTTTAGTAGAGGCAAACTTGGCAGCAGGCCATGGAGGTAGACAGGGTGGTCAGGCTAGTGGAGCTTTTAGAGCAGGCTATAGAGGTAACTAGTCACAGGGCACTAGGAACTTCAAGAAGCCATCCATTTATTATAGAGGTAATCAAAACCAGAGCCAGAACCACCAACAACAATAGAAGACTGCACCTCCAACCCAGAGTGGTAAGAGTGTGAGGAGGGGACAACACTATAGGCGTAATAAGTCCAACTGGCTAGCTCAGAGCACACAGCCTAATGCGAGTAGAGGGAGTGTCCAACAGTCTAGTGCACCCTCCAATGGGAGAGGCAATTTCAGAGGCAAAGGATGTTTCACCTGTGGTCAGTTTGGCCACATTGCGGTGAATTGTCCACAAAGAGCACTACAATTTTGTACATAGAGGCTAGGAACCTTAGAGTCTACTGTAGGAGGAGGTTCACATAGAGTGTTTGCAGCTCTTGATCAGAGGCAGGCAGAGCATCAGGGCACAGTCATTGAGACTTCAGGTACTATTTGGGGTACTTCCATTTCTATCCTGTTTAATTCAGGAGCGACCGACTCATTTATTTCACCTTTCCTTGTTGAGCATTTTGGGCTAATGGCTGCAAAGCAAGTGTTAGGCTAGCAAGTGGAGCTAGCCTCAAGGGATAGGGTAGATATGGATTCCGTGGTTCATGGTTGTGAACTGAACCTAGGGAAGTTCATTACCTTAGTTGACCTACGTGTGATTCCTTTGGGGTCATATGGGGTTGTCTTAGGAATGGACTGGTTGGAAGCTCATGGAGCTAAGATCGATTGTAGAGAGAAGATCATTCTTTGCAAGGATGATGTTGGCAAGGAGTGTCACATTGTGGGGATTCCTCAACCCATATCCCTTCGCATGATATCCGCTATGCAACTGAAGTGATGTATGCAAAAGGGTTGTCAAATGTATGTAGTATCTATGTATGAGATAGATAGTATGGAAAGCAAAGTCAAGACTCTGGATCATCCTATATTACAAGAGTTCATTAATGTATTTCCTGATGAGATTCTAGGTATGCCACCGAAGCATGACATAGACTTCCGCATAGAGCTTGTGCCTGGAGCAAAGCCTATATCTAAAGCACCATATTGTATGGCTACTCATGAGTTGAGTGAGATGAAGCTGTTGTTAGAGGAGCTATTGGCAAAGGGGAGCATTTTCCCTAGTGTTTCTCCTTGGGGTGCACCTGTCCTCATGGTCAAGAAGAAGGATGGATCATTACGCTTGTGTATTGACTATAGATAGTTGAACAAGGTAACGGTGTAAAACATGTACCCATTGCCACGCATTGATGACTTGTTTGATCAAATCAAGGGAGCCAAGGTGTTCTCTAAGATTGATATGAAGTTAGGATACCACCAATTACGGATTGAGGATGCTGATATCCACAAGATAGCATTCCATACATGCTATGGACATTATGAGTTCATAGTGGTTCCATTTAGGTTGATGAATGCTCCATTGGTGTTCATGTGTTTGATGAATGGAGTTTTTCAAGAGTACCTAGATCTCTTTGTGCTCATCCTAGATGATATATTGATTTACTCTAGATCCATAGAGGAGCATGAAGAGCATCTTCGGTAGGTTCTAGAGTGCCTTAGGAAGAATCAACTTTATGCTAATCTGGCTAAGTGTGATTTCTTCTAGACTGAGGTTAAGTATCTTGGTCATGTCATCTCTGGAGAAGGTATCTCAGTAGATCCTTCAAAGATTCAGGCTATTATGGAGTGGCCAGCACCCACTAATGTGTTTGAGGTACGCAACTTCATGGGTCTTACGGGATACTACTGCAGGTTCGTGAAGAACCTCACTAGGGTGGCACATCCTATTAATTTAGTGGAAAGGGAAGAAATTTGTATGGATAGAGAAGTGCGAGGAGGCTTTTTAGAGTCTCAAGGTGTGTTTGACCAGTGCACCTATCCTAGCTGTGCCTGATCTAGTGGGAGATTTTGTTGTGTGCACTGATGCATCATTAGAGGGTATTGGAGCAGTTCTCATGAAGGATGGGTGAGTGATTTCCTATGAGTCTCGCAAACTCAAGGATCATGAGCTTAATTACCCTACTCACAATCTAGAGCTAGCTATGGTTGTCCATGCTTTGGTACAATGGAGACATTTTCTTTTGGGACACCGATTTGAGCTTCATAGCAATCATCGTAGCCTTCAGTATATCTTTACCCAGCCTAATCGGAATGCTAGATAGAGAAGGTGGATGGAGTTCCTTTGCAAATATGAATTTGAGATAAAGTATATTCAGGGCAAGGAAAATGTAGTTATAGATGCATTGAGTCGCAAGCAATAGGCTGTTCTAGCATTGACTCTTAGCGTGGACTTGAGGAGTAGGATACTCTAGTCACTTCCTAGAGATACCTTGTATCAGGAGGTGAAAGATGAGATAGAGTCAGGGAGACCTTTAGAGGGTAGATTCTCTGGATATGCTTTGTAGATAGATGGGCTTCTGCATCATATGGGCTGGATCTATGTACCACCATTGGATGATTTGCATACATTAGTGCTATCTGAGGCTCACCATACACCCTGTTCAGCACATCTAGGTGTCAAGAAGATGCACGCAGATCTTTGACAACTCTATCATTGGGCTGGTATGAAGAGGGAGATTGTAGACTTTGTGGCTAGATGTTTAGAGTGTCAGAGGGTCAAGGTGAATCATCAGCATCCAGCAGGGATTCTTCAACCTAATCTCATTCCATCATGGAAGTGGGACATTATTTCTATAGATTTCATAGTTGGATTGCCTATGACTCCTCACAGACATGATGCTATCATGGTGACCATTGATTGGTTAACCAAGGTGGCTCATTTCTCACCTATGAGATCATCTTACACAATAGCTTCTGTAGCCTAAGTCTTCATGCAGGACATTGTGAGACTTCATGGCATTCCTCTCCATATTATATCAGATCGAGATCCTATTTTTACCTCAGCCTTTTGGACATCTTTACAACATGATTTAGGTGCTCAGCTAAATTTTAGTTCAACGTATCATCCTGAGACTGATGGACAGATGGAGCAGGTGAACCAGGTTCTAGAGGACATGTTGAGGATGTATGTCATGTACAGATAGTCTCACTGGGAGGACTACTTGTACCTAGTGGAGTTTGCATATAATAATGGATATCACAGTTCCATTGGCAAGGTTTTTTTCCAGGTGTTGTATGGTCATCCTTGTCATACACCTTTGAGCTGGGATAAATTAGAGGACCATATTCTTCTTGGTCTTGAGATGCTTCATGACATGGAGCAGCAGGTTGTCAGGATTCATGAGCATTTAGTGATTGCACAGGATAGATAGAAGAAGTATGCAGATGCTCATAGGGTGGATAGGTAGTTCGTAGTTGGAGATAGAGTGTTCCTAAGAGTGCACCCATGGAAGAGTCTAATCCATTATGGAAAGGGTTCAAAGTTGGCACCTCATTTTGTGGGACCATTTGAGATCCTGGAGATGATAGGACCAGTTGCTTATCGACTTGCTTTTCCACCTAGCCTTTCGTGCATCCATGATATTTTTCATGTTTCAGTTCTTAGGAGATATATACCTGACATTATGCATGTACTTGATTGGAATGCATTACAGGTTGAGGACGGGCAGCTGGCTTTGCAGCCAACATATATTCTGGAGTAGCGGGGTGTGATCCTCAGGGGTCACACCATAGAGCAGGTAAGGGTCCAATGGGACCCAAATGATGAGTCTTCAGCGACTTGGGAGGATGAAACCAGATTACAGGGTTTATATACCTACTTGTTTACAGGCTTCCAGGAGTAAGCCTAATCCTAGGGGGGGTGGATGTAATACCCACTCATGTTTTGATTTTTAGTTGGTGATGTCGTACTCTTTTAGGCTAATTTCATGAGAGCTATTATTCTTTCAGTTGATGGTGATTATTGGTTATGATGTTATGGATGATTATCATGATGTGATGATTTATGTTTTGATCATATTGTACTTACCCCATACTTGCATGTGTATGGT